>CM076577.1:989801514-990401514 GCA_034641835.2 Pinus albicaulis | reverse complement strand
CCTGACTAACACCCAACTACCACATTTCTATGGGAATAATTATGGTTATTGGGCCATTACAATGAAGGCCATGTTTTCTTCACAAGATATTTTGGAGCTGGTGGAATATGGTTTCCAAGAACCAACAGATGCAACAACATATAATGCTTTGACACAAGCAGAAAGAGATTTTTTAAGGGATAATAGGAAGAAGAACTCCAAATCCCTCTTCTATATTTTCCAATAATTACATGAGAGTAATTTCCCAAGGGTTGCAGCAACAAAAATGTCCAAGGAGGCATGGGATACCCTCCAGAAAGCCTATCAAGGAATGGCAATGGTGAAGATAGAAAATCCTCAAATGATGACAACGGATTTTGAAACTCTTTGTATGAAATAGTATGATAACATAGACTCATTATTTACACGTGATTAGGTTGGTTACCCAAATCAGGTCTCATGGTGAGACACTTTAAGAAAGGAGAATAGTTGAGAAGTATACCATCAACCTTTGATACCATAATAGTGGCCATAGAAGATACAAAGAATCTATCACAGTTTTTAGTGGATGAGCTTCATGCATCACTGATGTCTCATGACAACGGATTGAACATAGCAACAAATTCCTCATTTGAGAATGCATTTAAGACATAAATGTCTTTTAGTCAAGGTAAAGGTCGAGAAAGATCAAACTACCGATGAAGAGGGAGAAGCCCACACAAAGCTGGAAGAGTCAACCTTGCAAGCACAAGTGGAAGGGGCAATAATTAGAATCTAGGCCAAGTCTGAAGCCAAAATAAACCACAAGGAGAGAGGTATGATAAATCTCATGTCCAATGTCATTATTGCAAAAATTATGGTCATTATGCAAATTAATGTAGAAATAAGAAAAATCACATGGATAGTAAACCTAGTGTAAATTTCACAAAAGAAAATCAGATTCCTGGGAACATGCTCTTAGCTTGTAATGTAGCACAAAAAAAACAAGAAGATGTATCATTCTTGGATTCATGGTGTAGTAACCATATGGCTGGAAACATAACAATGTTTTCCAATCTAGATAAAAGTGTAAAATTTGAAGTGACAACGGGGACTGGTAGCAAAGTCTATGCCATGGGAAAAGGAAGAGTAAACATATTCAAAAATAAGGGAGAGAAAAAGTTCTTGCCAAATGTCTATTATGTCTCTAGCCTAAAATTTAACCTTCTAAGCATTGGAAAACTCGTGCAAAAGGGCTACAATGTGTTTTTAAAAAATGATGTGTGCACAATCATGGATATACCTCCAAGTACACATCTCATTGCAAAAGTGAATATGACAAGTAATAGGATGTTTCTTCAAAAGATCAAATCAGACTTGAAGGAAGGAAGTGTTGTTGCAGCTGTCACACAAGAATTCTTTCAAGAAGATGTGAAAGATGAGAACTGGTTATGGCATTTGAGATTTGGAAATCTCAATTTTGGAGGTTTGAACTTGTTGCATATAAAAGGGATGGTAAATGGATTACCACTCATAGAGAAATCACACAGCCGATGTGAAGGCTACATCATGGGAAAACAACACAGAGAATCATTTCCAGCAGGAAAGAGTATAAGGGAAAAGACACCTTTGGAGACTGTCCACTCATATTTATGTGGACCAATGCAAAAAAAATCATTAGCAGGCAGTCATTATGTTTTGACATTTATAGATGATTACACAAGGAATACATGGGTCTATTTCCTAAAACGGAAAAGTGAAGTGTTTGAATAGTTCTACCACTACAAAGCCCTTGTTTAGAAGCAAAGTGGACACTACATAAAAGTGTTGAGAATTGATAGAGGTAGAGAATATATCTCCAAAGACTTCCTACATTTCTGTAGGGAACATGGAATACACAAGCAGTTTACCACAGGGTATACACCTTAGCAAAATGGTGTTGTAGAAAGAAATAATAGGACCATCATGGACATGGTAAGAAGTATGCTGAACGTAAAGCATTTTCCAAGTGAGTATTGGGAATAAGTTGTCAATTTTGCAGCATATATCTTAAATAGATGTCCAACCAAAAGTTTTATGAACAGAGTTCCAGAAGAAGCATGCAGTGGAATAAATGATTTTGTCACTCACATGAGAGTGTTTGGATGTGTGGCATATGCACATGTCCCGAATCAGTTAAGGAAGAATTTGGACAGCAAGGGGGAGAAATGTATATTTCTTGGATATAGTGATGAATTCAAGGCTTACCAGCTCTATAACACATCAACCAAGAAAGTAATAATCAGCAGAGATGTTCAGTTCATAGAAGAAAAATATTTCGATGGAAGTTTAGAAAAGACAGTCAATGTGAAGACATGTATTTCACATGAAGACAAAGAGGAATTTATTACAGAATTTAATTCCTCAACGGTGGCTCCTCCTCCACGTACACAAGTTCAACAGAGCATACCAAAAGCAAGCAATAGAACAACATTGAGAAACCAATGAAGAACTTCTCCAAGCACACCATAGGGATCAACAACTAGTTCCAGTTCAAGTGAAACTCCAAGCACATCTTCAACAAATACAAAAAGACCAAGATTCAGAAATTTATGTGAAATTTATGACAAAGAAGAAGTTGATAATAATGCTGGTCTGAATTCTTTATTTTCATTATTTAGTCATGTTGATGACCCAATCCATTTTGAAGATGTAGTAAAAAAAGAGAAATGGGTTGAAGCAATGAATGAAAAAATTCCAGCAATACAAAAGAATGACATATGGGAGTTAGTGGAACTCCCACAAGGAAAAGAAGTTATTGGAGCGAAATGGGTCTATAAGACCAAAAGCAACATTGAAGGCAAGATAGGAAGGCACAAAGCAAGACTAATTTTCAAAGGCTACAAGTAGCGGCAAGGAAGAGACTATGAGGAAAACTTTGTACCAGTTGCAAGGGTGGAGATAGTGCTGACAATGTTGTCTATAGCACCACAACAAAAGTGGAAAGTTTATCAAATGGATGTGAAGTGATTATTCTTGAGTGGAGTGTTGAAAGAGGAGGTATATGTTGAACAACCTCCTGGATATGAGATATAAGGCCAAGAACACAAGGTGTGTAAGTTGAAGAAAGCTCTTTATGGGTTGAAGAAAGCACCACGAGCATGGTACAACAGGATTGATGCTTACCTGGTGGACAATGGGTTTGACAAGTGTGATGGTGAACCCACACTCTACATCAAAGAAAATGACGGTAAGATTATTATTATTATTTTGTATGTAGATGATTTTATTTTTATAGACAATGATGTTTCTCTCATTTTTTATTTCAAAGAAATCATGAAAAGTGAGTTTGAAATGCCTAAATTGGGTTTGCTAAGATATTTTTTTGGCATAGAAGTAAATAAAACAGAAAAATGGATTTTCATCTCCCAATAATAGTATGTCAAAGAGATTTTAAAAAGGTTCAGTATGCATAACAACAAGCCATCATCAACTCCAATTTTCATGGGGTTGAAGTTGAGCAAGAAAGATTGCGGCAAGAATGTCAATCTGACATTGTACAAAAGCATGGTTGGCAGTGTAATGTATTTGACTGTGACTAAGCCTGATATAATGTATGCAGTAAGCTTGATATCCAGATTCATGGAGACGCCCAAGGAGACACATTGGAAAGCAACCAAGATAATTTTATGGTACGTAAATGGAACCAAGGGGTATGATGTTCTATACTCTTCAACTGATGGTTTTAAGCTGATTGGTTACACTCACAGTGATTGGGTTGGAAGCGTTGAATATAGAACGAGCACATTAGGGTATGTTTTTCATTTGGGATTAGGAGCCATTTCATGGGCTTCCAAGAAGTAGCCATTAGTTTCATTACCAACAACAGAAAATTAATATATAGCAGCAATGGTAGTAGCATGCCAAGCAATTTGGATGAGAAGGATGTTGAGGGATTTATGTCATGAACAAAAAAAAGGAACCACAATTTTCTGTGATAATAGCTCACCAATTGCATTGTCAAAGAATTATGTTTTCCACAAGAGAACAAACCATATTTATGCCAAATACAATTTCATAAGGGAATTATTTAACAATGGTGAAATTTTTTTGCAACATTGCAGGTCAGAGGAACAGTTTTCAGATATCCTCACAAAGCCATTGGGACAAAAAAGTTTTGTTTATCTTAGAAAGTGTTTAGGAATTATTTATGGAAACGGTTGTGATTAAGGGGGAGTGTTGGAAATACTCCCAAAAACTGCCATCAATATAGGTTGGAACTAGCCATACTTCTATTGAATTTTTGTGCAGTGACAAATGAAGCTCAGAATTCAAATCAGATGTGTTTTCACACAATATCAAAAACAAAGTACCCGAGCCCTTTCTCTGCATTTAATTTCCATTCCACCCTATACCTACCTGTTTTCCCGCATGTCACAGCGTGCATGTTTTTTGGTTTAACCCTTAAGCCTTTCAGCGAAACTAAGTTTCCGCCGATGTGATATTGGTCAGACCCACCAACCTTGCCACACTTCCAAAACCACATACAAACCTTTGTTATCGCTTATTCCTTACATTTTTCGTATTTCGCATTTCCCGCGGTTTACCAAGTCGTAATCCACACTTCGCAACATTTAAGTTTTACATTTTAGCGCCCGCACCAAAACCTTGCAATGTTGTGATGCGACATCATCATCCCACATCGCACAACTTACCGTTTACCTTTCTGACTGCCCGCAACTTCGCACTTCGCACATCTTACGACTTACCTATTTCGCACCTGCAAGTTATGTTATTTTGTTTGCGATGCAATGCGATCACAATCACACATGGAAAGCTCAGGAGGATAGTGCACATAATGCGCTCGCAAAGCTCAATGGATAGCACTCGCAAGTTAAATATTTTAAGTTGTGATGCGATCGTGTCATCACACATCGCAATCACAAAGATTTAATTTTTCCTGTAAGCACCCAATTTAAATGTTAAAATTTCCAATTTTCAATTTACAATGAAGGCGTTGATGCGATGAGTTTTTAGAGCCGAAACCCATAATATTTCAGGTCTGCCATTTTGTGTTTTGTACATTGTGTCATGTATAAGCAACAAATCAGAGCAGAAGGACGATCAGGTTGTTAACTGTCCATTTCTGCATCAAATATGATTTAATCTTTAGGCTTCCGCCAATTTTGTATTAAAGAATGTAATTTCATTTTGTTTTACAAAGAATTGAATGAAAAAGAAGATTTCAGTTCCTCTCCTATGTTGCTCTCGCTGTTTATGTGTGTATATTATTATTTTCTGCACATATTTTGCATTCTCTACGTTGTGAGAGAAACACATCCATCTGTTGTATGTGCTTATTTCCAATTTCCAACAAATATTATATGATAACATGAATTAATTTAAATTTATTAATATGAATAAATTCATATTTATGTTTATTAAATATTTTGAAAGTTAAAAAGAGATAAGATGTAATATACTTTTTATATGTATAAAATTATTTTAGTGAAAAAAGAGGTTTGCATTTATAATGTTTATATAGTATATATTAATATTTTTATATTATTGGTTTTTATTGAAACTTTAAAATTATATTTGTCATAACTATTAAAAAAATATTAAAATCACATTTTTATTTACAAATTCAAAATAGTAACAATAATATTTTTTTTATATTAGATATAAATAAGCATAGATTTATTTTAGTTTGGGATATACCAATCACATAAAGATGTAAACTTTTTTTTGGGGGTGTAAAATTTGGAAAATTTTTGGATTTCATTGGTCTCTATTTTGTACATCAAGAGATTTGATTTATTGTATTTCATTAGATATAGTGTTAATATGGATCTATGTTGATTTTGAGCATAGTAATAAAATATTTTAATTATAAGAAATCACCTCAAGAGATTTGATTTATCTTATTGTTTACTAGATATGGTGTTAACATGGATTTATGTTCATTTTGAACATACTTATAAATATTTTAATTACCAGAAATTTTAAATTTTAGGTTGTTTGTTTGATAATAGATGTGTGTGTAATTAATATTTTTTAAATGTCATATGCCAACTCTATATTAAAGGTTAAAGGGGTTACAAATATGTTTCATAAATTGAATTAAAATAAATGGTTCATGAAATAATGGCATTCCCTCTCTCTGTATATATACATGATATTAAAATACTCTACTCAATATGTACAAAATTTCTAATTTATATTATTTTATATTTATCCATATAAATTTTATATAATTTTTTTTTTCTTGAAATGTTACATATCAAGTGAATATACAAAAAATTAAAGAAAATGTAATATAAATAATATTATTTTTACATGTCATTTGTGAGCTCCGTATAAAGTTGCGAATGAATTACATATCTCCCTTATATTAAAAACTATTTATTTATTTATTTTTATTTTTTTCCATTGCTTCATATTTCTTTAAAAAGTTTTGAATTTTTGCATAAAATAAAATAATAGTGAAAATTGAAGTATTTTATTTATAGCCAACACTTTATTAAATAACATCTCCTTCACAAGATTTGAACTATATAAATCTTCTAGATACAATAATATACTTTAGTGCCCACTTTGCAACATTGACTTTATACATAATCTTAAAGTAATTAAAAATAAAATAAAATAATTTATACTTCACTACTTATAGAATTAAGAAAATATATACATATATAAAATAATATGATTGATTTTATATGATATTTAAATTATTTTAATAATTAAAAATAAATAAAAATAAAAATTAATATAATTCATAAACTAACCAAAATCTAATTAAGTAAAAAGTTTTAATATCAAATACAAAATAAATATAAATTATATTACACATTTATTTTTACTACTTTTAACTATAAAAACATGTGCATTAACATGTATTCACATTTTAATTTAAAAAATTTAAATAAAAAATAAAATATTTCAATTACGCAAAAATAAGCTTGCATAAAGGTATGGAGTACTTCACCAAATAAATAGAAAGAGAATGATGTGATTACTTTACAAATATGGCGTTTTAACTATAAAAACATGTGCATTAACATGTATTCACATTTTAATTTCAAAAATTTAAATAAAAAATAAAATATTTCAATTACGCAAAAATAAGCTTTCATAAAGGTATGGAGTACTTCACCAATTAAATAGAAAGAGAATGATGTGATTACGTTACAAATATGGTGTGCAACTTTCACACTACCTATCCAAGAATTGGCATGTGTTTTATTTAGTGTTAATGTTAAATTTAAATTATTACACCCAACGTGTTATATTGAAAGAGTTTCCCACCGACCATCGTCAACACTTTTAGTTTTATGGTGACATCTGTGCACATGTTTAATTACACCGAGGGTGTTGTATTGAAAGAAACAATAAGAATGATAAAACTATAAACATTAAACTATTCCCATGAACTACTATTTAATTCTAAGGTATCAATGCCCCTTATGCGAAATTTCGAGAAGAAATGAGGCTAGTAATTGATCCACATGCGTGTGACCATGGCTGGCCCACACCGCTATGGTTTAATGACCGCTGAGCGCGCTTTTGGTTTAATGACTGCGGTTGATTCAGTGTAAAAAGTGTTGACGATGGTCGGTGGGGAACTCATAAAGCCAATGTTATTGGTGTTAATGTTAAATTTAAGTTATTACACTGAAGGTGTTATATTGAAAGAGTTCCCCACCGATCATCAACACTTTAAGTCTTATTGTGATATTTTTGCACATTTTTAAGTCGAAATCGGTGTAATTAGATGCCACCTCCGCTCTCTTGTTGGACTAATCACGTGATTTGTGCGTTGTTTGCTTGATAACTTTACCATTCCGCTGCGATGTACATATCCTACGTTGGTTGATGAAGCTTTAATGAAGATTGAATTTCCAAACTCCTTATAATAGTTTTTACAATATTTTTTACTTACACGTTACAATATTTTTTACACATTACAATATTTTTTATAATTTTTTTCTTTTTCCATATAAAAATATTTTTAAGCCTTTGAAAGCAAAAATTAAATTATAAAATGGTAAACTTTCTTATTCCATTATGATTTTTCATTTTTTTTTCTTTCTTTCTTTCTCTTTCTCATTTTCTAAGGTTTTCAAGTCTTTGAAAGGAAAAAAGAAATTAGAAAATGGTAAAATTTCTTATTAGAAAATTAAAAATGGTAAGTTTTAACCATTTATGTTATAAATATTGTTGTGATACAGTACTTCCTAAAGCTGACCAACTTCCTCCAGGTTGTTATTTTGTACAGATCTCAACTAGTCATTAGATGATGACTTAGTTTTACCTGTCCGAGATTCATGGATTTTCCAAGAAACGTCCATTATGCTAAAACACTAGTGCTCATTTCCTTACGCTAGCAATGTTAGAAGACGTTAATTGACTTACTATGCTCATGTGTAGTTTTTGTAAGGATAACACTTTGAACGTTCTCATTTAAATTTATTTCTTTTGTATTGTAGACTTAGGATGATTTTCCTGGATTATTAATTACAAGTTGTGTTAACAACCATACGAATTCCAGGGATAATAATAATAATAATAGTAGAAAAATATTGAAGTCTTTGGATCATGTCAAAGTATTATTGAAAGAAATGAGACAGAAAAAATTTGACATTATACATCCTAAAAAACTGTTTTCTTTGTGAAAATATCACCTTCATTTACTATTTATTAAATTTATTTTGAATTAAAAACCACACTTATCATTTCTTTTCAAAACTTATATTCCTTTATATTCTTGAATTTAAAATACTCTTCTAATTTAAAAACTTATGTATCTAAAATTCTTCATAATAAATATAGCCATATTTAAAAAATATATAAAACCCCAAAAATAGTCACTCCTTTTAAAATTAGAAATGTATTACATATTTACATAGACAAATTCTTTCCTTTTCCATTTAAAAAGATTTTATGTCTTTGAAAGCAAAAATTAAATTAGAAGATGGTAAACTTTCATATTCTATTATGGTTTTCCATTTTTTTTTGTATTTTCTTACTTTCTCTTTCCCATTTTCTAAGCTTTTCAAGTATTTCAAAGGAAAAATAAAATTAGAAAATGGTAAAATTTCTTATTCCAATCCCATTTTTCATTTTCATTTATATTTTTTTACTTTTCCTTTCCCATTTTCTAAACTTTTTTCCCTTTCCCCTTTTCTAAGTTTTTTAATTATTTGGAAGTAAAAATGAAATTAGAAAATAATAAACTTTCTTATTCCATTATGATTTTTCATTTTCTTTTCTATATTTTTACTTTTCCTTTCTCATTTTCTAAGAACTACCTTCAGTGTATCTTTGCACCTTTAGGGGCAAATTCTAGTATTTAGGTCGATAGACCTTTTCTTTTGAATTAGCTTATTTTAAATTTTGTCAACACTTTCAATTTAAACTGGACATGTGTACATGCCTTTAAACTTAGCATTTTTACACCATATCACTGTGCCATTTGTCCAAAACTATTCGATACCGTTCTAGATATTTCTCTCTCACCCGGGCTCCGACATCAATTAAAGTCCCACTATCTCCGAACATCCTAAATCTAATGTTACTAGGTGGGAACTGCCCACCGTCCACGCCATCCACGCCCCCAATGCCGGTGAACTCGATGCTTCTTTGATGTTCTACAAGGTTAAAATTTTGGTTAAGAGCATGAATTTGACTTTGCCTCTTGCCTTTCCCAACAGGTTAAAGGAAAGTCTCGATTTTTTTTTTCTCTCTGCTGGTTTTGGACATTCTGTGGCATTTCCTTATGAGGGTAGTTAGGATTTTTCTAGAAAATACACTGGTAAAAATTTTCATGGATGTTGCGAATTTTGTGGCATTTCCTTATGTGCGCAGTTAGGATTTTTTTGGAAAATAAACTGGTAAATATTGTCATTTTCATTCCTCGATGACGATGACGATTACAATTTCTATACAGACTGGGGATTTTGAAAACATATGGTGATATTTTCATCCCTTAAATTCTTTCTCATCTTGTTTTATGAATGCATTATAATTTTACTTCACCCAACTTACTTGCCTTTGGACGCAGGTATCAAAGATTTCATTGAGTCCTAGAAAATCAATCAGATTTTCTTGCTTAGAAATTCTTAATAGATTTGACAAGTCAGTGTTGTTTGGTAAGTTATTGGCATAAAACATTAACACATCCAACACAACCTGTGTTCCAGGGAGCGGTTTGATAAAACCCTCGGCTAACGGATAATAAAACAGGGTGTAAAAATGTGGAATAAGGTTTCAAGCATTATAGGTTTTGCTGCTTGTCTTTGCTGTTGATAATATCGTGGGAGGAGAATTCGTTTCTTTCCCCTCGAAAGCCCTGAAATGTTGGTTATTCTTCAAGGCCCCGGAGAAATTGAAGAAGCGTAGAACAAAAGCAAAAGTTGATAACGAAGCACGCAAGAAGCTGATGACAAGGGTGCAAAACCTCCTCGTCCTACTTGGACAGAAGGAGACCTAGATGAATGGTTTAAGGATTTTTTTTTTAAGTATTATTTGCTTTCAAAGTTCTTTATATGGATTGAATAACAATAATTTTTCAGTGAGACTTTATTGTGCTGCTTAGTACCTTGGATTTCTTCTTGTTCATGTAATGCTCAGATTATTAATAAATTCTTTCTCTGTTGTAGAAGGTACGAAGAGAGAGATATTGCAAGATAACTCCACTCTACATGAATATACTATACTCGATGTTTCGAGGGAAGAACGTGTTTTTTTTTTAGGAATCAGTTAATGTTTATTTTATTTGGAGGTTGAATAACACAAGGAGGAAAATTAAGTTTCCATAATACATGTCTATATGTGTATATTCCATAAACCCTATTTGCTATGGGTCACTTGACATAGATTCTTTACCGAGAACCACCCATTGGGTGTCCACTAGTGACTGGCCAGAAGAAGTAAATTTGTAAATTCACTTTATGGGTCTTTACATTTCTATAATAAAAATATAATAAATTGTGAACAGTTTTATCTTCTAACCTTTTATTGAATCGTTTTAATTGAAACTTACTAAAGGTTCAACTATTTTTGGAGGATTAAGTGTTGTATATTATTTTATTTTCCTTTTTAGGCACAATAAATCTTCTTAACTTTTTTCGCTGAGAAATAAATTTTTTTTTTTTCTTTTCTAAATTAGTTTAAATCTATTAAAAAAGGAAAAATAATTTACATCTTGGCCGCAGCCTTGAATTTTCCCAAAAGAGTGTCATATTCAGCATATGAAGCACAAAAATGACTTCCCACTAGGGGAAACCAGTCCAAACCACACATCGTTCTGCCATACTACCCACGCAGGGGGGTCAATTTTGGTTTCCACTGTAATGTGCATGTATGATAAACGGTAAGAAAAAGACTACTAGATAAACTAGCTAGAAAATCAAGAACAATCCCATCCAAGTGGGAGTCGTAAAGAAAAAATCAGACTCTAATGGAGTAATTAAGCATTATGCTGAGGAGGAGGTTCCTCTAGGATAAGGCACCTGTAAGCCTCCATATCGTCATCCTCCTTTTGCTTGTCCGCGCCTGAGGCTTTGCTTTGCTTGGAGTACTCGCGCCCACCGCAGACCTTCTCCTCGTCTTTAAGAGCTTTTCCTTTGTCCTTGGTCACTTGCTGCTGCTGCTTATCTATTTCCTGAGATGAAGCTGAAGAAGCTCCTGCCTGAAGCACTCTGGTGTCAACCTGTTGGGGTTATTCCTTAAATACCACCGAAATAGAGGCAATTATACGGGGTCTGTTCAGGGAGAAATTGAAGAAAAATTGGGCATTCTGGGGAGTGTTAGAGGCCAGATTGACACGGTAGGTCGGAACGGGGTTGTCATTTTGAAATCTTCCCTGCCCACTGCAAGTGTTCGGATATCTATCAATGAAGTAGTCCGATGAGGGTGAAGAGGAATCTGAATTGGAGGTGGAAGGGGTGCGTTGGGGATGTCCTCTAGTGCCGCCCCTTCGACATCTCATGCGATATCTCATACGCGGCATGGTGATGGGCACAGACGAAGGCGACGGAGGATTTGGAGTGACAGAACTGGGCGGGAGTGGGGTGAAAATAAAATCCAAAGTAACAGTGGACTGATTGTAGAGGCCTATACGGGAGAGGTGGAGCCCTTCCCCTAACTCAATGCAACATCTAAGATGGCTTCTTCTACCAGTGGCTGTGCGATAGCAGGGATGCACAGCCGAGGGAGAAAAAATTCTTTGCAGTAGAGGAGGGGGGATGGTTGAGCTCGTTCTATCATTCTCCATATTTAAACACAGGGAAGCACTGTCTCGAAGCTCTCCCGGCTTTAATTCCTCTTTAATGTGATCAGCTAGTGTGTGCAAATATTTTCTTACGGAGGCTCGAGCGAGCATAATGGTCGAATCTCGACCTTGGCTCTGAATAAATGTTGCGTTGATGAGTGCGCTGGCTTGAATGCTATGTTGATGAGTACGCTGGTTGTATCTCATGGTGATGGCTTGGGTGGCCAAGTGGCCCCTCCACTTGCCAAACCCAAGTCCCATCAACACCTTAACACAGAGATTCACCCGCATTCGGGTAGAAATAAATCTCACTTTTCAATTTACAATTTCACTTATTGCACAATTTAGAAAGAGTTCATAATTGTTCATATGTTTATGTTAAATTTGGTCGTCGCATATCACACAACCATTTCTAGAACTAGATTAAACAAAAATTGACATTGTTTTTTTTATTATTATTATCAAATTTCAAAACATTCACAAAAACCTGTAATTCAGTTAAGTTCATATACAATGTGTACCTGGCAAGAATGGAGATATTTTCCAGATGTTATTCCCAAAATTCCATAATAATTATTTGTATTTATTCCCAACATTCCAATATTTGTATTTATTCCCAACATTCGAGAATCGATAAACAAAAATGAAATTAAACAATTGACTTTCATTTTGTCAATCAAATTTTAAAATATTTTGGGAAACAATCCAATTAAATTCAACTACATTGTTTACTTCCCAAAGATGAGGAGAACTTTCCTAATTTTTATGGGTAATGACCTTATTCCTCTGGTTGTTGTATTTATTTCCAACGGAATCACCACGGCCCCCAACCGACAAGTAGCCATGGCCATTTTTTTTTAAGTAGATAGTAATTAGAAAGTGTATGTGAGATATATCATTCTTCCATTGTTGTGGTTAAATGCTAGCTTAAATTAAATCTAATAAAATCTTGTTTGATATCCTAAAAGAACTGGTGAAAGAATTAAAAGAACAGGTAGCTTTATTGATTTGAACATACTACTAGAAAATCTTAAATAATATAAACAACAAAACAATGTAACACTGTTAAAAAAAAATATATAACCAAATTCAATTGAAAAACCAGAAAATATTAAATATATATCAGCTATCATAAAAGTAACAGTAGAATAATTAAGAACAATTTCCTTATTAAATGAACAACCATAAGTTAAAATCCAGGACCACACCCCCTCCACTCATAATCCAGGACCACACTCCCTCCACTCATAATCTTTGGCAATCATGTTTTCTTATCAACCATTAACTGCATGTTGAAGCTCCACCCTTGTAAGCTTTGCCTATTCATTCCATGCTTTAGCTCGTCGGATTTGAAAGGTGCATTACATCTATTTTCTTGAAAAGTGCATACTTTTTTCTTATTCTCTTCCGTGGAATGCTTACTGTCCTTTTTGTTGGAAAGTGCAATACAAGTAAACTTGGTGCAATTGTAACAGTTTATCTTAGAGTAGGATTGTTAAATTGGGATTTATCGAAAAGCTGCGAATAGTGAAAATGGTGAAAATGGATAGGATAGGATAGTTAAATTGGGAAAAGTTTAACTTGATTTGAAATAATAATTGTTAAATTAAATTTAAGTTATTTAAAGTATATTTGTATTAAGTTAGTAACACACAATTAAAACAATAATTGAAAAACTGAAATAATGAAAATTGACTCAGATGTAATTTATTACTTATTTTATCAATGAGTGATTTAAAATCATTATGAAGAAAATTACATTTGCCTCTTTGAGGTATAAATCTTGTTACATTTTTTGGGAATCTTGTTACATATTTTTTTAAAGAAATAAATGTTTTGCTTTTATATAAATTCTTTTCATTAATAGTAATTATCATTATTATTTTAATTAATAATAAAATTTAGTTAATTTATGATTTGTATAATTTTAACAAATTGAGATATATGGAGGTTTTCGTAATGTTTACTGTGGATTAATAATATTTTATTAATTCGAACAAATTGAGATATATCAAGGTTTTTTTTAATGTTTATTATAGATTAATAATATTTTGTTAACCTTGAGCTAGTATTATTATAATTTGTAACATTTAGAATATCAATTTTATTTTTATCTTTAAAATAAAATAAATTTTAAAATTGTAATATCATAATCTTGGCAAAAAATTATATTGTAATCTTGCCAAAAATCTTAAAAAATATATGTACATGATAAATAAAACAATATGTCAATTTATTCACAAATGTACTATAAGCTCATGAAAATATCCTATTTGATTATCGAAATATCTCATATTACATATTTAAAATATGATAAAAGTAATTAATGGAACATCCTAACAAAATAACACCAAAACATAACATCTTAATAATTTGATGCTATTATTCTTATTGGTCAATTTCTAAAAATGTTAAAATATTTTAGTTTTTTTATTGAGTATATATTAGTTTTATTTTTAATCGTCTCTATTTAAAATCCTTTCAATCATTTCTATTTTGTATTTTTGAGATGTGAGTACTTATAAGGTTTATCGAGGTTTCAATTTTGCAAGTAGATAATGCGTTTATTGTGGTGTATACAAAATTAAAGCCATAGAACTAATAATGCATTTCTTGTGGTGTATACAAAAATAAAGCCGTAGAAATGATAATGCATGTTTCTTGGTGTATATCAGAATAAAGCATAGAACTCATAAAGGGGAGGAGTTTTATTTTTCTAATTATTATGATAATTGAATATTGTTGGGTGGAATCCACCATTTTATATTTCTTTGTCATGTTATCATAATGATGACTTACAATAAATTCGAAGGTTAGGTTTTGGTTTGTTGGTGCAATCTTTAGATTTTATCTACCTCATCAGTTTAGATTTTATAGTTTTCAAAAGTATAATTATGATGACCACAAATCACATTCCCAGACCTTCTAATAAGTGGTTAGTATTTGGAAGTATTTTTTAAGTCGTTATGTAATAAAGCTGGTTGACATGGTTGGACATTGATTTTTGATAAGTATTAAAGAAAAATATGGTCCAACTTCATTACTATATGTACCTCACTACAAATAAGACCCAATACAAATATATTACATGACATGATTGATGGAAATCAAAACCCCCCAAAAGTAGAAATACAAATATATTACATTCCATGAATCATGGATAATCATTGCAACTTGAGAAAAAATATTTAATCACTTTCTCATATTTTCCCTTTTCCTACTCAACAATTATGATTTTTTTTTCCTGACAAATCTAAGAAATCTTCCAAAACAGAATCCACCATTTCACTCCCTCCACCAACTGACCAATTGGCACCCAAACATGATCGAGGATTACATCCAAGAACACTGACATTACTTTGTATTTCTAGACCCATCTCTCCGGTTCACACTTCAATCTACAATTTAATCCAAAATTCATGTGAAATTGGGTAGACCCCTTTCATACCATAATGTTTTTGTTGTTTAAATATGGAGGGTGATACTACTTTCAGATTTGGAAATATTATGTCAGCAAACATCACAATTTAGCTTTACAGGACCTGCTTGGACGTTGAATATGGTTGATTTCCACTCAAAATTAATTTCCTTAAATATGACAAACAGGTATCCCCTCCTTTACTTGCCGATAACCTTGATTCATATTCTTCTTCATCCGAGGGCCTTGTTTTTTGTATCCTAAAATTTTAACATATATGTATCTAAAACAACTTAGTTGGCATAAACTTATTAAGATTTTAGCTCATATTTGGTAGAATTGTGGATCCATAAAGAGCATAGAAACCCCTGGGTAGACTAAATGTCATTTCCCTGCTAATAGAAACAAACTCACGGAGATCCAAAGATCAAATCTCATGGATACAACAACTCATTATACAAGAACTCATACCACAACTCATGGGAGTCAGAATAATGCACAACATCAGGCTGGAGATGAAGGACCAGGGAAGAGATCATCCAAATCATGTGTGAATCAGAATAATTCACAACAAAAAGGTGGAAATGAAGAAAATGGAATAAATCATCCAAATCATGTGTGAATCAGAATAATGCACAATAGAAGGCTAGAGATGAAATGCACAACAAAAAGGTGGAGACAAAGACAAGGGAATAAATCATCCAAATCATGTGTGAATCATAATAATGCACAATAGAAGGCTAGAGATGAAGGTTGAAGATGAAGACAAGGGAAGAAATCATCCAAATCATGTGTAACACATGTTTATGGAATATACATGTATTATAGCAACGTAATTTTCCATTGTATCTTATTAGACCTCCAAATAAAATAAACATCAACTAATTCCTAACAAAACAAACATGATGTTCCCCTTATAAGCATCTAATATATTCATACAGGGTCTTCTTCTGCTCCTTTCTATGCTTAATTTGCAATGTCTCTCTCTTCATACCTTCTACCTTGTACAACACAAGAAGAATTTATTAACAACCTATGTATAAATGACAGTTACATGAACTTCAAGAAACAATCTAAGATATAGAAATTGAGTAGCACAACAAAGTCTGATTGAAAAATTATTGTTATTCAATCCATGAAAAATTATTGTTATTTACTCGTAAAACGAGGCAAATGTAATTTTCTTCATAATGGTTTTAAATCATTCATTGATAAAATTAGTAGATTATATCTAGTCAACTTTCATTATCTCAATACTTCAATTATTGTTTTAATTGTGTGTTACTAAGTTAATACAAATATGTTTTAAACAATTTAAATATAATTCACCAATTATTATTTGAAATCAAGTTTAACTTTTCCAATTTAACAATCCTATCAGCCTCTCTTTGAGCCTTTTGGGGCAACTTCTAGTATTTATGGGTTTTGAATATATGGTGCCGTTTGGGGCAACTTCTTGTATTTATGGGTTTTGAATAAATGATGATTGGCAGGGATTTTTTTATGTGAAGTTATCAGTTTATCACAGGTTCAATTCCATGTTTTGATAGGGGTGATATATTAGACACATCACACGTTCAATTTCCTGTTTTAATAGAGATGATATATTGGAGAAGACCAAAATATAATCCTACCAAACTTACAAAACAATGTTATATTTTGAAACTTTATTAAAAAACAATAAAAAATTTAATATAATTTAAAATTTTGATATGATTTTAGAAAAACTTTGACAAAAAAAAATTGGATATTCAAATATTAAGTTTTAAGATTTAGAATAATAAACAATTTTTAATAATACTAAATCCATATACATAATTAAAAAATAAATCAAACACCACATTTCATCATCCAAACAAAATTGTAACATCGTTAGACAACAGCGTTCCATATTTTCCGGACGTCGGAGTTGTTTTATATTGGTGTGGGTGCCGTCCACATCCTTATTGAATTCGTTTATCTGAGAAATTGCTGTTAGATAGCAGCGTAACCGCAGCCGAGGACAAAGAAATAATAGCAAGTCGCAAGTCTTATACACTTTGCTATAAGCGTGATATAGATATCGTTCGATTGAAAGGGATTAAAATCTGATACTCTTCACTACAGACACAGTAGACACCAGCCACAGTAGAGAGAGCCCGAGCCAGTATTTTGTTAATGGTTATTAAATATAAATGGAACACAGGCTCAACATGACCGTTATTAAGAGTATGTCCGGAGTGCTTTCAAAGCATTATCCTTCGCTCGCTTGGTATCGTTCTGTACGTAGCCATGTAAAAGGTAAACATAATATGAAAACGCTGAGTGAAATGAAGTAACCAAATCCCAACAAATCTCTTTACCCATTCAATTTTCACGTATCTCTGAAACCTATTTTTCAATAACTACTTAAAACCCAATCACATTTATACGCACCTTTAAAATTCTCCCTCCGCAATTATAGGACACATTACATGCTGTTCGCGTGGGCGTATCACTTTTTAATTACAAAATGTTAGGAGTTGAAATCTTAATTAATTTTGTCACAATACCATCTTCCTGCAAATATAACAATGCAAACCAGTGATATAGATAATAGCAGCCACTCTGTTGTTAACATTTTTATTTTATTTTATTTGGAAGAATATAATTTTCAAAATTTTAAAAGTGACATTGTAATTTAATATTGTTTAAAATAAATTTAATTTTTTAAAATTTTTTAATCACAGTAAAATTGTACAAAGCAAAATTCAAATTTAAAATTTTAAAACATCCTTACTGCATTTTGAGTAAGACCTATTAAAAAATCAAAACTATTTTTCAACTTTCCAGTATATCACGTTTCAATAATAAAAACTTATTGAATTTAAAATTTTACGAGAATATGACGATGTGATGTGCATTGCAATGGTTTTATGCTTGTCTTTTATAAGAATTTTTGCTAATTATTTTTTTTTTTTTTGATAAAAAATGATTTTTTGAATCGATGGATGTTAAACTTCAAAAAATTATATTTAAAATAATATTAATTATAATAGCAATAGTTATAAATTTTTTAGTTACAATGTTTTATTAATTTTATTTGAAATTTAGAAAAATATTTGTTGGAATTATAAAAATGTATATTCTAAATGGTACATGTTCTCGAAAAGACTAATTAATAATATTGGAACTAAAGTTATTTACATATTTAAAAGATATTTTAAAATAATAAAAATGTTAAAATTTGTAAAAAAATATTAAAGAATAAAAAAAAAATTCCACAAGCAACCAAAACATAAAAGAACTTCAAACGTAAAGATCGAAACATAAAAAAACTCCAAACGTGAAGCTCTAAACATAAAAGCTCTAGACCGAGACTTTCTATGTAACGGGATAAAATAAATTTAAAACCATATACCTTTACTTGATAAATTCCAGAAACATATGATAAAATTTCAAAAATATAAGATAGCACAAGCATATAGACACAATTTTTGTTTGTGTATATCCAGTTTTACTAAAAAAAAGGTGGTGAATTTCGAAAAGTGGCTAACTTGGAATTTTGATCCATTTTCTGAGTCTGCAAAATTGGCAAGGTTTTGTGAACCATGAAATTTGGGATCATACAAAAACTGTAACCGAATTCAATCCCTTTTTAACTTATAATTTTTCTTCTCGATTTAATCCAGTTTTGTGTCAATGAAATTTGTTCTCGATGTACTGGAGCTCTGTCACATGTCTCAGCTATACAACCTTTTCAATTCACATATATATATATATATATATATATATTACGCCTCTAATAACTAAACCTACCATCTAACTTTCAATTAGAATTCTGTACCATTGTTAAATTTCAATTACAAGTTTTTTTTTTCCTTCATCATTAATTCAACCCCTTTTTTTTCCTTTCATGATATGAAATTCAACCCCTTTCTATCCACTAGAACTTAGGCCATCAAAATACCATTAAAAAGAGTGTAACTCTAATTCGAATTTCTTTAATTACTTTAGTGAACATAATATTGTCACATACCACTTACCCTTAGTTCATCACATGGTTTAACGATGGGCTTATATAGGCATATAAGGTAATTAAACCCAAAATTTATTTTTGGCCTAAGTAATTGACTTGTTTATCATGTAGTAACTTACTCTAGCTCCATTTCACAAAGCTTTAATGAATTAAACAAGTTTGGTTGAAGGTTTTATGGGGATTGTTACATGGATGGTTGGTCGCCTTGTTCCCCTCACCCATGTGATCTTCGCATGGGTCAGCCTCCTACGAATGGCAAGGATCTCTTGTAGGTCCTTTGATGGTGTAGATACATTCTTCAAACCCTATCCCTCATTTTGGTGCCATTTTCCTTTTATTAGATTTTCTCGTTGGAGAAATTATGTTGAGTGCTTAGCGTGTCGTCCTGGACAAAGGTGAAATATCCAGACAATTATTTTTCCTACCAGTTTTCATGGAAATCATACACCCTTATCTTCCATCAGCTTAGGTGGCAATGGACAATTGGTAAGCGAGTGTCATTTATTCATAGCTTTATCCTAATTTCCTTGCACTAATATTCCACTAATTTTTTGCTAGAGCGCCTCGACTATGGGGATCATCAAAAGAGATCCTTGTCCCTTGGAATTTCTAAATTTCCATGCATGTTTCGATAAAAATTGCTGCCACTGGTAAAGTTCTTTCTTTAGTTACTTTGGGAATTTTTCTGTCGCTACTATAAAAAGGCAGAGATGAGTAAAAGAGTATTATAATGTGAAGTCGATTGGGTTTGTTGAAAGGCTAACAAATTGTTTCTGGAATACCCCTCTCTATACGAATGGACATGTTAGGTATCTACGAGTGCATGGATCTTTATCATTAATCAATTGAATGATAAAAACCCCTATATAGCCTAGAAAATATATATTGAGCAAACAATGAACTTCATAATCTATGGAATCAAGAAAAACACCTATATAACCTAGCCAAGATAAGAAATGTATACATATATAGATAGATGTGAGATCTACCCATCTTACTATAGATGTGAGATAAACCTATCTTACTATGTTGAAGAGTTCGTAACAGTATATGGATATGTTTCCAAAATAAGTAAGGATGCGTAATTTTGAAATTATTTTGGGAAAGCCTGAAATTACCTATATGTGGGTGACGTATTATTAGTGTTGCTGGATCTAGTATATGTTAATGGAGTCCATGTGGTGTGAAATTTAATCTATAGAAATTTTTCGATTGTTTTAGGATTGATATGCAGAGATGTGTCTTATATTAAAATCTACTATCCTTGTTTATCTAGAAGGAAGGTAATGAAAATTAAAGAAAATAATATAGATATTAAAATATACCATTCTTAATTATTACATTAAATATAGTAGTTATAGAATACACTCTTTCCATGAAAACTTCTAAATACTCCTTGGAGAATAGTTATAAAAATTTATGAGTACACGTAGTCCATGAAAAACTCTCCCTACAAAGCCTTCTAGAAGGGCCTGCAAGCCCTACATGAGTAATATTATATTTTCAAGACTAAAAAACAATAAGAAGTAAGCCTCAAAATGGATAGATCTTAGAACAATATTATGAAACACAAGGACTTTCTAAAATTCAAAGATATATAATATAAAAATTACTAAGATTGAATATTTATATTTGAAACAAAATATGTTTGAGAGTAGCTATGTAAATAGAACAATTTAAAAGATTGCATGTTTATATAATTAAAAATTTAGTTAGAAAAACAATAGTATCACATATATTAAGAAGGTTTGGAAATTTTCATGATAAATAATTTGATCTCACATTTAGAATTGAATTCAAGGAAAAGATAGATAATGTACACAAAATAAAGTGTACACATGACACTTCTAAGGTATCTATATACTAAGAAAAACCTATTAAAAGAGGGGTTGATAAGCTTGTATTATACCAAATAAAATATAACACAAATATATTAATATGGAAAAGAGAATTACACTTTTATACTTAGATTTTATTTTATTTTCTATATTTTATTAGTTATATGAAGCCATGGTGTTACCCTAGCATACTATATTGAACAAAAAAATCGATCTTATTCTTCTGCTTCTTTTCCGAATACCCAATCTTATCACCTCACCAACTTGGACAAGTGTTAACATAGGCCATATAAACTCTTCATTATTCCTAAAAAGGATAACTCCAAAAGGTTTCTACTGACATATTACCATGCTTATCAAAGCCAACCTTAAGAACTAATATCCCCTACCCTTGAAGGAGGATTTGTTTACAAAGATAATCGGGCAACCAAGAAAGTTGTACCACTTCTTGGGAAACTCATAATGGGGAAGGCAACATCTAATAATGTATTTGATGTTTATAGAATATGTATTTTCTTTTTGACTTGTAAATTAGTTAGAGAACTTGAAAAATTAAATATTTAAATAGCATTTTCTTGTTTCTATACAAAACTATTTGTAATTAATTTAATAAGAAACCAACTTACTTATGAAAATCTACTTCTCCCTTAAGAAGCCAACTTCTCAAAAAAATCTGCTTCTCCCTCTTAATAGAATGTTCATATTCTTTCCACAATCTTGTTATTTATCTCCTTCTATTAAGTAGGATTAATAATTTCCAAATCTCATTGAAACATAAACAATACTTCCGAGTCCTATGGGTGGGCATATTAGACATGAAAATTATTATCAAAAAATCTTGAATAACTCAATGTATATATAAATGCAGGATTATATAATTGCTCAACTTCTTCCTTTTCTATATATATATAAAATCCTTATATTTATAAATCAACATCTTTTAAATTTGAATAACTATATATATATATATCACAATAATTACTAAAGATAAAAAAAAAAATTAAGCAAACACATAATTTTTAAACAAAACACTAAATTGGTATTTAACGTACTTTCTTTATCAAATAAAACCTACTTATAAACGACAATGCTGTAAACTCAAAATCATAAAAACAGTACAATACGAAGCCAAAACGATGACTTTATTATATCAAATCTTCATGTTGGAAATGGTGACTGCAAAATGTTAGGAAAAAACGCACGAATACTTAAACTAAGGCCCTACAATAGAAGTTGGCTCAGTACTTTTGACTTTTTCACCATGGTTACCGTTCATTTTTCCAGTTCCATATACCCCACCATCACACGGCACCAGAAGTGGTCCCTTACATCATAACCGTTGAGCCGCAAATCTTGTTACGGCTATTCAACCGATTACTATAAAAAGATTAAAAGAATGAAACGATTCCATATATTTGAGGGTCAGCAGAATTTCAGAAGATGGCGATGGAACCACAGATTTGGCGATCCATTCCGCAACTGTGGGAGAGGACCGACATTCTCATGGAAGCAGCAAGGATTTGGCAAACCCTCCCACAGGATTTGCTTCTTAAGATTTTATCCATGTTGCCCATGCGTGTTCTTGCCAAAATGAGAACTCTTTCGCGAGAATGGAAAGAATTGCTATCTTCCCTGGATGCCCTGCAGAGAATTCATTTAAATTTGCCCGTGCACTCGTTCCCAGGACTTTTGGTTCAGTTGTACTGTGACAGTAATCGTACTACGGGAACTTGGGTGATAGAATATTTAGGAGGCGATAGTTCAGACATGAACATTTACACACCTCCTTTGCCTGCTGATGCCGTCATTGTGGATGCCTGCCGGAATATCTACTGTTCTCACAGCAGAGGAGATCGATTGGATCTTTCCATAGGAAATTTAGGTACTGGGTCTCGTAGACGCCTGCCGCATCCACAGCTTATCCTATGGAGCTTCATTGCTATGGATATTGATGCTACCAGGAGGCGCTGCACTATTCTGCTCGGGGAAAACAATATGCGATGGGGACAAGAACCTCACAATAGTATGGTGATGCAGAATTATGATTCAGAATCCAATGTATGGACTATGGTTGCCATGACAGTCCCGCTGGACATTTGGCCTACTGGAAAGGGTATCTGCTCTAATGGAAAATTTTACTGGTTGGGCGTCAGGAGCCTAATAGCATTCACTATCGCAGAGATGCGTTGGGAAGAAATTGGATTGCCTAAGGTTTGCTCGTGTGCCAAACTACCAAAACTGGTCGAATTAGGTGGAAGTGATGGGCGAGTGGTGCTAATAGTTTATAGTCATGGATGTCTCTGTACTCGCATCTGGAAGTTGAAGGAAGGCCCAGGGGCTCCGGAATGGTGTGAACCGAATCTGATTTGGACGCCAGAATCCCCTAACGTTTATATTTTCGGAGCAAATAGCAGTGGATGGACGATGGTATTCGACTGGGAATTGAAAATAACAATCTGCAACCCTGAGCGAAGATTAATGAGGCGCAACATAATTCCCTCTCTAAGAGGCTTGGCATATCCCTCTCGAATTTTTGTGTCAGACTTCGAATCGAACAATGTTTATTGGCCTTAGGCACCGATCTTGGAATTACATAATTTAATCGATAATGAGTCATACAGGCATTCAGCCTTCGGTTATTTACGTTGTTTATAAATTTGGCTGGCTCTGATCATTTTGTATTAAGGCGTTTATCAATTTGGCTGCTTCTCATCAGGTTGTAATAAGGCTCTTAAATGCCAGGATCCCACTGGAGATTCTCCAGTTTCTCCTTCTATAAATATGGCTGGTTTTCATCGTATGTCTTATTCCAGCAGAGTTTCTCCACTCCCTCTTTAATTTAAAAAATGTGTAGCTGTTGCAAATAATTTTCAATATCATAATTTTTGTTTTTAGAGTGAATTAATCATGTATTCTGATTCTTTTTAATTCTGGGTTTGGTTTTTCTTTCTTATATTAATTTTGTTGGAAATTTTATACGAATATGCGGTATATGAATATTTCAAGTAGATGATCAGTGAAATTCAGGTGTATTAAAATTTATATATATATTAAAAATACAACCTGTAAAATTTATGTGTATTAAAATTTATTTATATATTAAAAATATAATTTAAATAAAAATAATAATAAATAAAAATATCGACCAAAAAACTTCAAAACATAAAATAATAAAATATATATATTTTTTATTCCAAAACTAAAATAATAGAATATCATTTTTTTTAATTACCGCTCAATCTTTTAACTATTAAGATGTAAACTTGATTTCCGAGTTGTGAAAAGATGAAATTGAATGAAACTGTGGTTGCCGTTGAAAATTCTCTTGGCAACACGTAACAAGAAACTGGGCTCTCAGGTTTGGCCGCGGGAACAAGGCAATTGTGTAAAAAGATAGCTCCGTTTATTTAGTAATTAAATATTAGACAATAACATGAATTAATTTAAAGTTATTAATATGAATAAATTTATATTTATATAAGATGAAATATACCTTTTACACGTATACACATATTTTAGAGAAAATATGTACATTATATATTAATATTTCTATCGGATTAGTTTTATTAAAACTTTAAAATTATATTTGTCAGAAGAGAAATATTAAAATCATATTTTCATTTTCAAATTTAAAATACTAACACTACTTTTCTTTATGTCAGATATAAATAAATATAAGTTTATTTTAGTTCGGGATATACCAGCTTACATTTATTTCTTCTCCTCCAACTCCATATCTCTATCCCTCTCTCTCTCCTCTTTTGTCTCAAGTCCCCTCTCTTTTCCTTCCTCTCTCTCCCTTTCTCTCTTACCTCCCTCACTCTTCCCCCATCACTCACTCTCTCTCTCTCTCTCTCTCTCTCTATTTCTCCTACAATCCTCTATATTCCTCCATTACTCTCTTCTTTTCTCTCAAGTCTTCTCTAGCCTGCACCTCTCTCTTCCCCCATCACTCTATCTATCTCTCCAACTATGTTACTATATCCCTACCTTTCTTCTTCTCTCTCCTTCTGTCCCCCTTGTCTTTATCACTCCTATGTCTCTTTATCTCAACCCTAAACATACACACTCTCTCTCCATCTCTCCCTTGTCACTCCCTCTCTCTCAACTTCTCACTCTCTATGTCTTTATTTTTTTCTCCCCTCCAACTCCATCTCGCTATCCCTCGCTCTCTCCTCCTCTCATCCTTCCTCTCTCTCCCCCCCTCTCTCTCTCCCTCCATGTCTCTCCAATCCTTTCTTCTTCTCCCTCCCTCTCTCCTCTCTCTCTCCCACCTCCATCTTTATGTTTCCCTCTCCCTCTCTTACCCTTATCTACCTCTCTCACTCCTCTCTCTCTCTCTCTCTCTCTCTCTCTCTCTCTTCATTCCTCCTCTCCCCTCTCCTTCAGTTTATCTTCATCTCTCCCTTGTCACTCCCTCTGTTTCTCCACCTCAATCATATGTATTTGTTCTTCCCTCCCATATATATGTAGATTTAAATAACAAACTTAGTATTTTGTTAATATGAAGTTATTAAATTTAATAAATTTTAATATTAATGTTCGGGTTAATATTTTTATTTTGCATGGTATTATTATTAATTTGGTCCATGGTATTTGGTCCAAAGACTTCAAATATATTAGATGTTGATTTATACTCATATTTGATATATTTTTATTTATTTACCTTACCTTTTTATACCTCTTTTATAAATATGGTATTTGACCAATGGTATTTGGCCCATGGTATTGATAATAATTTGTCCCATGGTATTTGGCCCGTAAAATTCACCTAAATAAAACTTCCTTTTGAGTTTTTGTAAATATAAAGAGGTTTATGGAGTAAATATAAAAAGGTTTTATTCATTTACCATACCTCTAGTTTATTTATATTTATTTTTATTTACCATACCTTGAGAGTAATTATAAAAAGAGGTTTTATTTATTTACCATACCTCTTGTTTATTTATATTTTTATTTATTTACCATATATATTTTTTTGTGTGTTTGTAGAACTCTTCATATTTTTAATTTATATTGTTTAAATTTGTTTTTAATTGTTTATTTATATGGTTATGTAAGTTATTTTTAAAGTCGACATTATTTATATTTTATTTTTTAAAATAGTTTTTTATTTTGGCTTCATGCAACAAATTTTATAATAGAAATGTAAATTTATTTTCATTGAAAAAGTGGGAAAGTGTTGCACCCCAAAAGATTTGATTTTTTTTGTTCTTTACACCTCAAGAAAGTAGATGTGGTGTTAACATAGATTTATGCTGATTTTGAACATAGTAAAAAAATATTTTAATTATAAGAAATTTTAAATTTTAGCTTGTTTTTTTTTAAAGTATATGTGTGGAATTAATATCTTTTTAAATGTCATATGTCAATTTCATGAGATCACAAATATGGATCATACCTTGAATTAAAATAACTTATTCATAGAATAATAACATTTCTTCTTTGTGCATATATATACATAATATTAAAATTAAAATATTTTATTCAATATGTACAAAATTTCTAATTTTAATTATTTTATTTTTCTCTATATATTTTTTTTTATAAAATTTCATTTATAACTAAAATAAAATATTTATTGTTATTAATATTTTTTTTTCTTGAAGTTTTACATATCAAGTGAATTACAACAAATTAAGCAAGTTGTAATATCAATAATGTTATTTATACATGTCATTTGCCACCTCGATATTAAGTAGTAAATGAATTACATATCTTTTTCATATTAAGAGGTAATTTTTTTTCATTTCTTTATATTTCTATAAAAGGTTTTGGATAAAATAAAATAATTGTGAAATTAAAATATTTTGTTTATAGTTGACACTGCTTTTGGTGTTATTAAATAACATCTCTTGTATACTCACTTTTGAACTATGTAAAACCTCTAAATAAAATAAAAATATCTTAATTCCGATTATTTACATCATCTTTATACACAGTCATAAAATAATTAAAAAATAAATAAATTTTTGTAAGAAGAAAAAATATAATTCTTTCACTATTTAATATGAAGTTGAGATATAATATATATCAAAATAATATTATTGATATTATATAATTTTTAATTTATTTTCATATTAAATTAATTAAATTTGTGAATTATAATTTTAAAAAATTAACTTCAATAAGAAACTTTAACATCAAAAAATATGAAATAAATATATAGTATATATTATACATTTATATGTAGTACTTTTAAATATGAAAACATATGCATGAGCATTTTAATTTAGAGAATTTAAATAAAAAATATTTAAAGTATGCAAGAATAAGGCTCCATAAGTATATGGAGTCTTTCACCATATAAATAAAAATAGAATCATGCCATTACGTTTCAAATATTGGGTGCAACTTTGCCACTGCATATGCATGCAAGAATAGGCATGCCTTTTATTTTACACATAAATATAATGTGATTGTTCGATAATGTTAACATCAAATTTAAATTGTGTTTTTTTAATGGTTTTTGGATAGTTTGTGATTAGTGTTTTATTAAGGCATTTTCATGTCAAATTACATGTTTATCCCCATTCAATTTTAAGTTTCAATAGAATTTATATATTGAATATGATTAAAATATAATTTCACTAAACTTAAGAAAACAAAAAATTGCAATTTTTAACAATGTTATATTTTTAGATTTTTTCAAAAAAAAAGAAAATATTTGGTATGAGTTTATAAAAATTTACCAGAATTTTTTGGAAATTAGTTGTTAAGTTTCAAGATTTAAAGTGTCAAATATTTTTTAACAATGGTAAAAATATAAATCAAATACATCACTGTCGCAAAAAATTTCGAAGGCCTCATTACACAATGTTGTTGCTGGAATTTCTGAAGTATTCCAAACAACAGAGGAAATAAAATTCCTCAACTCAACACAGAGATGCAGAAAACACTATTTCCTTAAACTTAAAAAAAATATTGTTACAGAATTAAATTCTTCCTCTTCTGAGGGATTATAAAAAAAATTTCAAACTGCGCCACACGCAATGTTCTTCAAAAAAAACTTGCTCTCTGTTAGTCTCAAAATGCACACACAGTGCTATATTCAATTTTAGCCTTCAGGTTCTTTTTCGATGATACACACAATCAACTCTTTTTTTTCACACAGAGTCTCACACTACATACTCTGCACTTACCTAGCACATACATAAAAAAAATCCATAGCTACTAAATCTAATCTAATAACTGCAAATTTATTTATGAATAGACGTCCAACTACATTTTTCGTTGGGCCGTCAGACAGACCCATTTATTCATTAAAGGCAGCATACAAGTCGTATACCAAATACACAGTAAAGCTATGCAAGAACGTGTTCAATACTCAAAAACGAAACTCATATCTTATCAAATCCGGCTATTCTCTTCGCGTCCAACTCTATTTCACAGATCAGTGGTTTTAACATTTAACTATGCGGAATGCGGGTTAACTTAAATATGTGCGACTGCGATAGTGACGTCGAGCTTATCGCATTGCAATCCATATAACTTAGCCTGCGGGCGGTCTAGGTGATAATCTTAAGATTTTTCGCATGCGATAGCGATATCACATCGCAAACTAAATAACTTAGCTTTGCGGTTGCGGCAGAAAACTTTAAAATGTTGTGATGTGCACTGCAATTAAAATAAAAAAAATAAAGATAAATCAAAATGCAGTTTCAAGATATTAAACACAGAGTATGTCTATGCTGTACACTTCTTGTTGTGGTTGCGTGAAAAATGCCCCCGGTCTTGGATCTGCACTTTTTGTCCTTCCTCTTTCAATATTTTTGAGTTTGTGGGCTGCGGCACTGTTAATTGATGGAGGTGGTTGGGGATAAAATTCCAACACTCCCCCTTAAACACAAATTCCACCATTAGTCACACTTAGACACTTTCTGAGATAATTAAAACTTTTCTATCCTAATGTTTTTGTTAAAATATCAGCAAACTGCTCCTCTGTTCTGCAATGTTGCAAAACAATTTCTCCATTATCCACTAGCTCTCTGATGTAGTGATACTTGGCATCAATGTGTTTCATTCTCTTATGAAACACTGAATTCTTTAACAATTTTATTGCTGAGCTATTATCACAATAAATTGTTGTGCCTTTTACCTGTTCATAACACAAACTCCTCAACATTCTTCTCATCCAAACTACTTGACATGCTGCTACTGATGTAGCTGCCACATACTCTGCCTCTGCTATTCATAAAGTCACAATTGGTTGTTTCTTATAAGCCCATGAAATGGCTCCTGAATCCATATGAAAAACATAACCAGAGGTGCTCTTCCTATCATCTATACTTCCAGCCCATTCACTGTCAGTATATCCAATCAATTCATAATTTTCTAAAGTGGTGTATGAAATGCCATACCTTTTTGTTCCTTTCACATACCTCAAAATTATTTTTTCTACTTGTCAATGTTCCTCCTTTGGCCTTTCCATAAATTTAGAAATTAAAATCACAGCATTCATAATATCCGGCCTAGTTGCAGTCAAATACATGAGGCTGCCAACTATTCTCTTATATAAACTTGGATCAAAATCCTTGTTGCTGTCTTCTTTGCTTAACTTCAATCCCATCACTGTAGGAGTAATTGCTGCCTTACAATCCTGCATATTAAATATTTCCAAAACTTCATTTACACATTTATCTTGAGAGATAAAAATCTTATTTTCATTTTTCTCTACTTCTATTCCTAAGAAGTATTTCAGTAATCCCATATAAGTCATCTCAAATTCATCTTTCATGACTGTTTTAAAATTCTCAATGAGGTAAGCATCATTACCTTTGAATATAACATCATCAACATATAAAACAACAATCAACATCTTATCATATTTCTCTTTGATGTATAATGTGGGTTCTCCTTCACATTTCTCAAACCCATTTTCTAGTAGATAGGCATCTATCATATTGTACCATGCTCTTGGTGCTTGTTTAAGCCCATAAAGAGATTTGTTCAATTTGCAAACTTTGGGCTCTTGGTCTTTTTTCTCATAACCCAGAGGTTGTTCAACATAAACCTCTTCCATCAATAATGCATTTAGGAATGTTGATTTCACATCCATTTGGTAAAATTTCCACTTATGTTGTGCTTTTATGGATAGCACTGATCTTACTGTTTCCATTCTTTCAACTGGTGAAAAATTTTCCTCGTAATATCTTCCTTGTTGCTTCTTGTAGCCTTTGACAACAAGTCTGGCTTTGTGCATTTCAATCTTACCTTCAACATTGCTTTTGGTTTTATAAACTCATTTCACTCCAATGACTTCCTTGCCTTTTAGGAGATCAACCAATTCCCATGTCTTATTTTTCTCTATGGCATTTATCTCTTCATCCATAGCATCTATCCATTTCTTATCTTTTATAGCTTCTTCAAAATGAATAGGATCATCTACATGACAATACAATGAAAATAAAGAGTTCATACCTTCATTTTCTGCCTCTTGCTCATAAATCTCATTCAAACTTCTGAATCTCGTTCCTCTTTCACTCGATAAACTTGTGCTTGTAGAAGCACTCAAATCTTCTCCTTGTGATGTGCTTGGAGAAGCATTGTTATCACTTCTCAAGGGTGTTCTCATTCTTTCTTATGGTGTCCCTTGTTGTGCTTTTGTTGGTGGAGGTGGTGATGATAATGAGAGATGTATTTTAGCCATCTCTTCTTCATTATCATCATGAGACAAACAACTCTTCACATTCACTGTTTTCTTAATGCTTCCATCCCAAGCTTCTTCCTCAATGAACTGTACATATCTGCTTATAACAAACTTCTTGGTGGATGGGTTATACAACCTGTATGGCTTGTATGCTTCACTGTATCCAATATATATGCACTTCCCCCCTTTATTGTCCAAATTCTTCCTTAGCTGATCTGGAATGTGTGCATAAGCCACACAACCAAAAAATTTCATGTGGGTGAAACCTTCTTTTATGCCACTCCATGATTCTTCCGAAACTCTGTTCATTACAGCTTTGGTTGGGCATCTATTCAAGATATATGCTGCAAAATGTACAACTCCAGCCCAATATTCATTTGGAAAATGTTTTTCCTTCAACATACTTCTTACCATGTCCATGATGGTCCTATTTTTCCTTTCAGCAACTCCATTTGCTGCTGTGTATACCTTATTGTAAATTTCTTGTGTATCCCATTTTATCTGCAAAAATGTAGAAATTCCTTTTACATATACTCACCTCCTCTATCAATCCTTCAAAATTTAATATGTTTCCCACTTTATTTCTCTACAAAAGCCTTAAAGTGGCAGGATTTCTCAAACACTTCACTTTTATATTTCAAGAAATAAACCTATGTTTTTCTTGTGTAATCATTAATAAAAGTCATCATATAGTTATTTCTTGCTAATGATGGTGTTTGCATTGGTCTACAAAAATCTGAATGGAAAATTTCTAAGGGTGCCTCTTCCCTTATGCTCTTTCCTGATGGAAAGCTTTCTCTATGTTGTTTGCCCAAGATGCAGCCTTCACAAAGACTGTCTCGTTTCTCAATCAATGGCAATCCCTTTACCATTCCTATCCTATGCAACAAATTTAGACCTAGAAAGTTGAGATGTCCAAATATCAAGTGCCATGACCAATTTTCATCCTTTGCTTCTCTTTGGTAAGTCTCTTGTGTCACTGTTTCCATTTCAACTCCTTTCTTCAAATCTAGTCTCATCTTGAGAGGGAACATTATGTTCCTTGTCATCTTCACTTGAGAAATGCACTGATTTCTTGGTGGTTTAGCCATGATGGTGCATACATAATCTTCAAAGAAAACATTATACCCCTTTTGAATGAGTTGTCCAGTGCTCAAAAGGTTACACTTTATACCAGGCGCATATTATACATCTGATATGGATCTCCCTTCTCCTTTCATTGTTAAAACACTTACTTTGCCTTTTCCCATGACAAAGACCTTACTGTCTATCCCCAATGTTACTTGAGACTTCACATTTTCATCTAACATGGAAAACATGGAAATGTTTCCAATCATATGGTTTCTACATCCTGAATCTAGAAACCATATATCTTCACTCTTTTCTTCAGCCATATTACATGCTAAAAACAACTTCTCTTCACTGATATTTTCTTTTGTAAAATTAGCACTAGGTCTATTACCCATGTCACTCTATTTCTTCCTACATTCATTGGCATAATGGCCATACTTTTTACAGTAATGACATTGGACTTGGTATCTATCATACCTTTGTCCATGTGCTTGATTTTGTCCACCTTGCTGGTTGTTGCCTTGGCCTTGGTTCTGATTTTTATTTCTGCCCCTTCCATTTGTATTTGAAGGGTTGTTTCTTCCTCCTCTATTTTGGCTTCTGCCTCTTCCTTTTCCTTTGTAGTTTCCTATCCCTTAACCTCTTCCTCTTCCAAAGGACATTTGGGTCTTGAAGGCATGCTCCAAAGATGAGTTTGCTGTTCTACCCAATATTTGTTCATGTGTCATCAGTGATACATGTAGATCATCAACTATAAACTTTGAGAGATCCTTTTTCTCTTCAATGGTTGTGACCATCACATCAAACCTTATGGGTAATATCCTCAACACTTTCTCCACTATTCTTATTTCTTCTACTGTCTCTCCATGAGATCTCATTTGGGTAACCAACCCCAGCAGTAAAGTAAATAATGAGTCTATTGTATCAGACTCCTTCATGCAAATAACTTCAAAATCTCTTCTCGTTAATTGAAGCTTTGTTGTATTTAATTTCTTCGTACCTTCGTAGGATGTCTGGAGGGTATCCCATGCATCCTTGGACCTCTTAGCTATTGGAATCCTTGGAAAAACACTTTCATGCACTATTTGATAGAGATAGAAGAGGGATTTTGAGTCCTTCTTCCTATTACTCTTCAGGAAATCCTTCTCTTCCTATATCAAGGCATTGAATGCATTTTCATCTGTTGGTTCTTCTAGAGCATATTCAACAAGCTCCCATAAATCTTGAGAGGCAAACATGACTCTCATTGTGATTGCCCAATAGTAATAGTTCTTCCCATTGAACTGTGGGAGTTGAGTATTTCCTATACTCGTGCTTATGCTGGATCCTGCCATTGCTAGCTTCATTGAACTATGCTTTAAAAAACTTGGCTGTGTTCTTAAATAAAATTTCTCTCTGCTTAAGAGACAAACTCTATCTTCAAAAAGACTTCTCTGGACTGCACTTTTTTACAAAAAAAAAAAATCTATTTTTTTAAATACCTAGACTTTTCTAAGCCTTCACACTGTTGGAAAACTACTTCAACAACTCCTTCCTCCTTCAACTTCGTTGTCAAACTCAAAGAGCCTGGACTAGGTCCGATACTGTTGGTCTCACATAGATGGATCATGATAGATAAATATAGTGCTTTCTCATTTAATTATCAACCCGGGGTAAGTCTTATTATTTCAAGAGTGTTGGAACAATATATGCGAGTGAGATTGTCTAATAGTTACTCCTTGTTGCTTATGAGGAAGAATTTTCTAGCCTCCTAAGTTCACTTATCCTAATGAGGGGTAGCTTGGATTGATTCTTAACCTAAGATTGAACAACAGGATTGGACATCTATCTAATTGAATTAAACAACAGTATAAATGAGATGAACAACAATCTAGATGAATCAAACAACAATTGAATTGAATTAAACAATAGTCTAACTAAACTGAACAACAATGGAATTTAATTGAATATTAGTCTAGCTAAACTGAACAACAATGGAATCAAATTGAACATAAGTCTAACTAAACTGAACAACAATGGAATTGGATTGAACAACAATATAATTGAATCAATCTAAATGGATTGTACAACAATTATTTGTGTAATTTTGCAATGGAATTATATTTATGAACTGATTAATCGATATTGATCGAAGATTGAACGCTTTGCTGTGCTGAAAGAGTAATGCAATCCACAAAGGTAGATAACATTGAAATCAACTTATTCTATGATCTATAACTCAATTGCAATGATATTGGAAAAACTCAAACCATCTACTGGTGATGAAGCATTGTTATAAGCCGGAAAATATGATTGCGATTATCCTAATTCAAAAACACGATTTCTAACAATCCTAAAGAAAGAGAAACTATAAATTTATTGAATGGAAATATACTTTACAACTACATCAGATACTTAGGCATTGGTTTTGAGACTACATAGATTATGAAAATTTGCGAGGAACTTCCAGGGGTTGGGCCTATACCACAAAAAGCTCTAGCGCAGTAAAAACTTCAAAAGATTATTATTCAAAGCTCTATATTACATCTAGTGATATTACAAAAATTCAATTAGACAAGTTGGTTCTGATGTGTCGATTGCAGAATGAAAATCCTTTTCTTTTCCGACCCTCTTTCTCGTTCATCCTTCATCCTTTTAAAGGAAATTTCGAAAAATGAGAAAGTATTTCCCAAATGACAACCTATTGCGCGTGGCTATCGTTTGAGTTCTTGGGATCAAATTCGATTGTCCTCCTTCTACCGGCCGCTGGGAGTTACCGAGTTCTCACACGTTTCCTCTCATTAGTTAGCTTTCGTTTTCTATTGGTCTACCCACTCTGCCTTCCTGCATACGGAGATAAGAGAAGTCAATTTTCTGTTATAAAAACATCATTTTCATTATTAGCCTAGTAGTTCTAGTTTTCATAATCTTTTCTCTCTTTATTGTTGATATGAAGGGGAATTCCCCCAAAATTGTAACATAATTTGAAGTAATTACAGGGTGAGAACATACCTTAATTTGGGCCCAAAATACTCCCCTGCTTACCTAATTACATGTCCTCATGCAAAAAAATGGTTGAGATGTAAATGTGTTAAGGAGTAGGCAGGGTATAACTTTTCATTGTATACATTGAAGCCTTGTTTCCGTTTCATGATTGCAAAGGCAATGCCTGTGGATCCTTCTGGTAATTCATAATTGTAATTATAATCCTTGGGAGGATACCAGAGGAGAGGGCTTCTTTATCTGCATCATAACCAGGCAGGCCCCATGTTGTAGACTAGGCTACTATATGAGAGGAATCAGGAGGCAACAGCCTTGAAATTCCTATAACTGAATGGCTCCCTATTCTTCACGTTGTTCGTGGAGGCCATCCATCTTTGCTTAGCTACTGCTAAGGCTACTTCACAAATGTCCCCAAAGTATTCTCATCCACTTTCTATGATGTCCTTATGGATGGGCCCCATCCTAGTCCTCACACCTCGCCTTATCATAAAGTTTTGTGTTGGATGATCAGTTAGAGGGGTTTTGTAGGTTTGCCTCTGACCCATAAATCTAGCCCATGCTCTCTTTTTTGGAAGATGCCATAGGGTTTGGCCCACCTGATCTAGTTTTTAGCAAATGAAAGGAAGGCTTGTAGCTGAACATCCCTTATAAATGGACTAGGGTTGTTTTTTGTTTCTTCTTCTAAAAATAAGTTATGCATGTAAATTTCACATAGGAGGTGCTAGACCTGCTCATATTGATAATTACAACAGTGGAAAAATTCTTCTATGGTCGTGAAAGTAGTTGATTTTCCTGCCCTGACAGCTTTAACTTTCAGGAGTAAATACCGTTCTCTTAGGAATAAGGCATAGTTGGTCGTCGGAGGTCTGCATGATAGTGAATCATTATATAGAGAGAAAATTGTAGAGATCTATTTCTTAGCTTGCTCCATCTGCTCTTGTGCCATTTTTACCTTTCCCTGTTCTCCTCTAAGCTAGGAAAATATTTTGTCTTCTGTGGAGGAGAGATTAGTGAACTTTTTTAGTAGTTATTGATATTCTTGTAATGGCACAACCTCCTTCCTACACTGTGTTAGCTCATTCTATATTTGCAATATTTCATTACGTAATTTCTGGTTGACAACTTTCTCTGGTAGATGGGCATAAGCAGGGGCTTCCTCTGTTTGGGTCCCCTTTACTTCTATAACCTTCTGCTTAGTTTGAGTAGAGGCTTCGATGGTGTTTTCCACTTATGTCTACATTTCAGCTTGAATAGTGTCTGCTAAGTTGGTTTGTACCTCAGCTTCTGTAGTAGTCACCAAGTCGGTTTGCATTCCAATTTCAGCAATGTTGGCTAAGTCAGTTTGCATCTCGCCTTGGAAAATATTTACCATTTCTATTTGAGTTCCTACAATGGAGGTTTCTTTCTTTGGCGTCCAGGCCCTTCTTTCTTTCTTTAGTTGTTTCTCAGATATTTTACCAATTTATTTAATCTCTTGCAGGTCCTGCTTAGTTTCTTGCTTCTATTTTCATCTGAATCTTCACGTGTCCTGATTTCAGCAGGTGGTAGGGGAGAAAAATTCCCCTTTTCAGGGATGGTGCCTAAAATGGTGTTTTTGATTACATCTTCAGAATTTACTTCAATGTGAGGGTACTGACTAGGAGGATCGATGCTACCTCCTGGTGTCAAAGGGGTTGTCTCTGTTTATGTGGTTTTCTCCATAAGGACAGTGTCACCTGACTGATATTGTGATTCCATTCTCTCCTCTGTCTTCCCATCACTATACACCTCATAATTATCAAGAGGGGATAGAGCCTCATCATCTCGAGGTTCCTCTTGGTCAAGTAGGAATTTAGTGTGACTAGAACTACTGGGGGTGGCGGATTTATCAAAAAGTTCCTCTTTCTCTTCTTCTCCCGATGGGTTTCCAGATTCATAGTCTTTCCTTATTTTTCCTAGGACTCGAGCCATTTCTTCCTCGAAATATTGAAAGGGTACATGGGATGGTCCTACTTCCTCCATGAGATTCGAGGTTCCTTTGAGTGTCTTGGACCGTTTTTGCTTGCTTGGTTCTAAAGTTGTCGTTCGGGTCCTTTTTCTTATTGGTGTATTTACCCTGGGGGATTCAATTTCGGTTCCGTCAGGGTTTATTTCTGGTTCCTATGCTTGAGGGTTAGCAAAGTTGTCCCAGACTATCTATTGCCTATCCAGCTCATGAATGATGATTAGCTTGATTAACCCCTGGTGGCTGACCACTGCTTGGGGATTTTTGGCTTTCCTCAATTGAACAGTAGTATCATGCAATATGGAATTCAAGAAGGTAGGCAAATTAATTGAAATATTTTGCTTAAGTACAGCTAAAAGTTTGAGCTGTCGAGGTTTTACCACGTCCCGACATCCTTCGCATGTAATAAAAGTTTGGATGAATGCCGCCAGCTCCTTCCATGGTTGGTGTAGAGAGGCGGGGTTAATCCCTCTATTTTTTTGTTCCAACGACTCTTCCGGGTCCTAGTATGTTGCTACTGCTTCTCACAGGAGGAGATGCTTCTCTGTTCATCTTTCTCCTTACGCTAGTATTCTGTAAACTTCCACAATATTTCTTTCTGTGATTGGTATAATTCGACCTTTGACTCTAGTTTTCCCTTCTTGCAGATTTTGCAGAAACTTGATTGCAATTCCCATGTCAAATCCCTTTATTCAATGTACATATGTCATCCAGTCGGCTTGCTGGAGGATGGCACTTGCTACCTCTAAAATTGGAAAGTTTGCAAGTTCTCTTCGAAGGGTATTTCCTCCCATAGCTGATATGCTATTTTCCTCTTATTGTATCTCTTCTTAGCTCTGTTGTTTCGATTGAATTTTGTAAGCAAGCGAAAGAGAGATTGTGGCTCTGCACAGATAATCTTCATGCCTTACTTGTAGTGTTCCTCTGGTCTTATCGATGCATCTAACAAGATTTGTACATAGGTTTCACATGCTTGCCAAATTAAGACCAATTACACCCCCTTCCTCGAAGAAAGGGCACCCAAGCCCTCAAGTACAAGAGAGTTTTGGTCACTCATGAATGCAGACAAGGGAATGTTAGAATTTGGTAATGATAATCTATGTGTGAAGGAGTGGGTGGTTGAGTAATTACTAACATATGTAGTATAAAGGTCAGATTTAGAAATTTTCATAATTGCATCTTGTGTGGAAGTGACCGAAAAGTGAGAGGAAATAGTATAACCATTATTAGGATATGATGTCCTTCTTCAAATGAAAAGTTATGATGGATGCAAGACTGAGTCAAGTAATGATTGATTCCGTCATCCCGAGGTTCAAATATGTAAGCATATCTCTGTTAGTTATTCTTGTGGTAGGTCATAATTATCACTAATTCGAGTAATAGCTTGTGGACGAAGAATGGAATATAAGGTGTATATAAAAGCAATTATCTATTGAAGGAGCATACTTTCATACCATAAGCAGAGCCACTGTTGCCATTAGGTGTTCATAGCCTCGACAGGGTTGCTATTTTAACCTGAAAAAATGAGCCAAGATCCTTATGTAAAAATAGTTATTCTGCCAATTTTATGAAGAGATCACCATGCTGGTACAATGGCCAGATAACCATGGTGCCACTGACTAGGGTTGTAGCAAAGTGATCAGGCCACCTCGTGATGAGACCTCTTGTCCTTCAAGTAGTTAAGAAGGTCATTACCCTAGTGTGATGGCCATTGTGGGCATGTCTTTTGCTACACCCTTATGAACATGGTAGGCTAGCTTGTGATGAGACCCCCTATCCCCTCTTAAAATCTGCATGTAAGCGTAGTACTTCCTTTTGAATTGTAAAATCTTGATATATAAAGAGGTCGTTGTGCTAGTGTGGTAGCGAGATATTCACAATGCCATTCACTAGGATTGTAACAAAGTGATCAGGCCGACTCATGATGAGACCTCCTGTCCTTCAAGTAGATGAGAAGGTAATTACCCTAGTGTGGTAGCCATTGTGGGCATGTCACTTGTTAAATCCTTATGATTATGGTAATATGGCTTGTAATGAGACCCCCTATCCTCTTAAAGATTTGCATGAACACATAATAATTTCTTTTTATACATAGAGAGAGGCTCATTAACTCCTTAAGAGTTAGGGATAGTGAAATAAACGAAAAAAATTCCAATACCATTAATACCCCTTGTTCCATTCCTTCATGTTGGAGGGACATATTACTCTAATAGTGTAGAAAGATATATCATCACAAGGTCATGTGTTGTATGATAACATATTTCAACTGTGGGTGTCTTAGCCTTCATTTCATTTCTGCATAATTTCAACTTCCTATTTAATGATTATAGTTCCAAAGAGTCATCATATTGGTAATTTTACCATTTTCCCTCTTTTTCAACTGCCATTCCCTACTCAAGGTTATTCAATTTGAAAAAAACGTAAAAAAAATGGCTATTTAATTTGGTTAGACAACAGCTGTTCAGAGATTGAGCAGACGCTGTTCAAAGATTGCTCGGCACAATTAAAAACACCCAAAAAAATGGTTGTTCAATTCGAGTAAACAACAATCGTTCAAAGAGCGAACAGCAGTTGTCCCCGAATTGAACAAAAAAAATAAAAAGACAACAATGACTGTTCAATTTGATTGAACATAAGCCATTCAAAGGTTGAACAACAGTTGTTCACGAATTGAAAAAAAAAAAAACACATGAAATGGCTATTCCATTCGACTGAACATTAGTCGTTCAAAGAGTGAACAACGACAGTCCATGAATTGAATAGGAAAAAAAAAATGCCAACGAAAAACTGTTCAATTCGACTGAACAATAGTCGTTCAAAGATTAAACATCAGTTGTCCATGAATTGAACAACAATAATAAAAACACAAAAACGATCGTTCAATTTTGGTTGAACAACAACCATTCAAAGATTAAACAACAATTGTCCACGAATTGAACAAAAAAAAAAAAAAAAAAAAAAGCAAACGGTTGTTCAATTGAATTGAACAACAGTCGTTCAAAGTGTTATCACCATAATTTTTTTTTTTTTTTTAACTTGGACAGTTTACATCGTTCCTAGTCATGGTCTTAGATAGGTGTTGGGTCATTTCATGCTTTAAAGTGTAGGTGATAGGATAAGAGTCTCAAAAGTCTCATTTTCATATCTAAATAACTTTTAACAACCTTATTCCATGTCTTAAAGGTCTCACATCCTATTTAGAGGTCATATATTAAACCATTTGAATTTTTTTTTGGAATTAGATACGAAAACGCTGTTATTTTCGTAGCGCAAACCCCTGAAAATGAACTAAGTGCGCTAAGAAAGCACGGATTCGTAGGCAATATTGTCAAATCATCAATTCATTCAAATTCCATTAATTTTTCATTATTAGGTGTCAAATAGGAGTCATTTCTAAGGCATGCAACCATTCAAATCCATCATTTCAAATGTAGGGGTCATCATGATAGGTAATTTCAAATTAAAAAATACTGGCTAGTTTCTTATTGCATTTTGCATGCAAACACTCAAACTGATCATTTTCAAATGCTAATATTATGGTAATCTCTTACCAAAGCTTCTCTCATCTATTTTTCAAGCGAGGCTGATCACCATTAACAAGCGAGGTTGACTACCATAAGCAAGCGAGGCTAATAAACATAAATTCAAGCGAGGTTGACTACCATAAGCCAGTGAGGCTGATAAACATAAATTCAAGTCAGGTTGACTACCATAAGCAAGCGAGGCTGATAAACAGAAGGTAAATATGACAGAAGAAAATAAAAACCACAATTTTGGTAATTGTTTAAGAATAGAGCCTGAAATCACAAAGCCCCTAGCCTAAGATAAATCAGTGATGGAGGCTTTCAAGAAAACAGGGCGTTGGAGATTTTGTAAAAAATTGCAGGGAGGACACAGTCAAGTGTCAGAGGATTTTTCTCTACATTTCACTTGTTAAAACACAAAAAATGGAATATTAAACCCCTGAGATATTTTCTTTGGTGATAGAGATTCCTAGGGGGAAAGATAGATGGTTAAAAAACTTCAAATTTGATATGGAACCATGTAAAGTGTTTCTGAAGCCAGAGTTTGCACAAACAGACTTAACCAAGGAAACTCCAAGGAGCTACATCAAAAACACCTATGCCAAATTTCTCTTCAAAATTCAAAGGTATTTTACCTGTGGGGGAAGATATCATAAAGTATATTCATATCATTTTAAACTCCTGTTGCATTTTACTGGCATGATTTCTTTATATTTGCCTTTCTTCCTGTATTGAACTATAACTAAGATGGTAGATAAAGTGCAAATAAAAACTCAAGGATATGAAACTTCCCATTTTCATCATGGTCTAGTTAAACTGATAGTTTTACATGAACTTCAAAGGATCAATAAAGAATGGTATTCATTTTTTTTTTATGTGGTTTTGGAGTGGAAAACCAAGATACAGGCATTAACCCTAAGGCAAAAGAAACCCAACCAGCAGAAACCAGTAAGCCTGTAATGACCAGGTCAAAAATATTTGTCAAGATGAAACCTAGAAAGAAAGTGAAAGAGAAAGTGAGTAAAGCATCAGTGGTTTTTCTTGAGACTCCTTAATCTACAAAAGAAAATATAGTTGAAATTAAATAAATGACACAAGAACAGTCAGCTAATAAACCAGTTCAAAGGAGATTGACTAGAAGTCAAATTGCAAAGGAGAAGGGTAAATCAATCATCTCGGGAAAAATTCCAGGCTTAAAAGGTAACTTAAATGATATTTTAGAAGCCATTTATATTGAATAATCCCCTTTGGTACAGGCAGATTTCATAAAATTTGATGAAGGAAAACCTAAGAAGATGAAATCTTCTAAGAAACTAGAATTCGAGGATGAGGTTGCAGCATTTGTGTTCAAGCCTAGAAAGCCTTTAACCAGGCAATATAAAAAGACACAAAAGTTCAATATTGAGTTAGGGAAAACATAGGAAGCTCCCACTGTTCAGGAAGAGTTTATAGACCTTTCATCACCAATTCCTGAAGGTGAGAAAAATAGGGTATTTTCCATTCAGACAGAAAAAAGGTTATGAAGAAATGGAAGAAAGGTTGAAATCAACTAATTATGAAATTTCTAGACTAAGGAAGAGAGAAAGAATGCATGATATTGAAAAGATGAATTTCAAGAGGATAAAGACTCTATGGGAACTTGAAAAGGTTTCCAAACCAGAAACAATAAGCAGTGAAGCTTAGTACTTTACTTGGACTATTCCTGCAATTAAAGAGGCTAGATTTGTGAAAATGATGAATGTTCAGTTAAGGGCTACCAAAAAGAAACTGAGGAGGTAGATTGAATACCTAGATATACAGTTGACAAAATCTGAAGAGAAGCTATGACAACAATGAAATAGGGCAATAAATGATAAATCCTTGAAACAATTTTGTCATGAAGAAAAAATAATTTTTGAAGGAGAACATATTTTAAAGCTATTTTATCTTGATATCAATCCTTGAAAAATTTTAAATATCCTCAAAACTATAATTTTTTGGAAAAACTGTGTTAAAGGGAGCATACACAGTAGTTTCATAGCATGCTACGAAACTGCTGAAGGTGAATTTTTGGCATTTTATGCATGTATTTTGGAGGTAAGGACTACTGGTTTTCAAATTTTAGTGTTGCTGGTGGAAAGATCAAGATCATAGATGAAGACTCATATTGAAAATCAGAAGAAATAATGGTCAAAAGAAGTGTTTTAAAGTGATATAAAAGTCGCGCTACGAAAACAGGCTATTTTCGTAGCGCAGTCATGTATCATCTCCTTTCTCTTTTTTCGAGGATTTATTTTTGCAAAGGTGGAAGGTTGAAGTGTTAATGGAATGTTATCACATGTCACATATAAAAAACAGTCATCAATGCCAGCAAAGCTATTTGAAGATAAGCATGGAGGTTAAGGGCTAAAAATCAGGAACTCTGTCTCCTGGTTTCTAGGACAGTTAGGTCATGAATTAGCAAGGTTTACAACAAGGCTAGAAGCATCATAAGGGTCGAAGACATGGATTAGCTGCTGTCAAAGAAAGTATTTAAGTTTTAGATAAGGTTGTTTGAAACATTTTTAGGAGTTTCACTCCAATTTTTATTAGAACTCCTAAAAGACAGTTAGCTCTCAGTTTCTAATTAAGAGTTTGTTTTATGAGTAGATAGGTGTAAATTTTAGAAATTAGAATTCTCCTAATGATGGATCATGGAATCCAAGAATGTAAAGACTCTATATGAAGCATGAGGTCTAATTCCTCAAGGTTGGCATTTTTATTAGCAAAATAAGTTGTGTTATTGTGGAGACTGTGTGTTGTTTCAACTTAATACAGAGAATGGTTTTACTACTCAAGATTCACAAGGCGTTTACGTGTTTTATATTTCTACGGCCTTTCTCAATTACCTATTTGCAGTGGTATGATCATGTGTTACTTAGAATTCATTTGATAATGCTCTAACTTCCTTCACATGCTTGTAGACTATGTTTATTCACTGTGTTACTATTTAACTTATAAACCTAAAATCCAAGTGCCTTGACTTCCATGTTTGATAGATTATGATGTTTTATTGAATACTATCTTGACTCCATGTTCCAATGAGTGTTTTCTAATCTTTGATTCAACCATTTATACATTTCTATCCATTTTATTCCTAGAGTTAGCCATCTAATCATTAATAAAAAATATTAAACTTATTGAGAGAGCCCTCTCAGCTTGAGGAGGCTAAGCCTTAGCCAAAATATTGGTTTGAAAGAGTTACTCAGAATCTACTTGATGAGAATGCTATCAAGGTCAAATTTTGTGATAACATTTTGGTACGTCTACTGAGAGCCTGAATATTATTCATTCTCGAAATGAAGAAGCTGAATTTCTGAAGGTAGTAGGAGCTCAAAAAGCTTTTCAAGGCCGCATCTACCTTGGTGACTCCATACATTTTAAAAATTTTAAATGTGGCTTCGAGAAAGAGATACATATGGAGAAATTGTGGTCCCCATCCACCTAACATTGTGGACAATCCAAACACTATTTCAAGAGGCAGTCAAAGAATTTTAGAAATATTAGGTACTCCATCTCATTCGATATCTTTCTCCTCTGAAATATTAAGAAGTCCTGAAGACAAAATAGTCGATGATAAAATTCATGAAGTGTTGTTTAGATCATAAAGTGAAAAGGAACTCATTGATATTATATTAGACTTTCAAAATAGAGGAATTGACACTTCAGCCCTAGTAACAGAAGAAAACAAAGAAGATTTTTGGGAATCTGTTACCTCTGAGCTATTTTTAGAAAAAGAGTCTCTAGATAAACTAAAAGAAACTGACCCTTTCGAAGTCTTGCTAAAATCCAAAGTTGGCTTACCTCTTCCAAATTGGAGCTCAATTATTAGTGGCTTAAATAAACCAAGTAGTCCTCCTCATATCAGTTCTTCATATTCTATTTCTGCCATTCCTAAAACTACTGTTCATCCTTTAAGCATGCCTGCTCCTGCTAGGTATGCACCACTTGTACTCCCTACTATTTTGCATGAAATTCCTATAAAATATGTTTCTAGGATCCCTACTTGGGGTAGTGATGAAGAAATCACATCAGAATAATGTGTAGATAGATTTAATGATTTCACAGACAGAGAAGAATTTGATGATGAAGATGTGAAATTAAGGTTGTTTGCACAGAGTTTTATTCATGAAGTTAGAAAATGGTTTAAAGCTCTTGCACCAAGAAGCATTCAAACTTGGGATGAGTTTGAAGATAAATTTTTAAGGAAATGGGGAAACAGAACCAATCAAGTTCAAGCACTTACTGAATATAACAACCTTAGAAGGGTAGTTGATGAATCTGTCCAAAAAATTTCAAAGAGATTTAATAAAGTTTTTAACTCAATTCCAGCTCATTTGAAACCTCCTGAAGCCTTAGCACAAATTAGATATGTTGAAGCATTTGATTATGATTTTTCTATCTTGTTGAGAAAAAGAGAATCACCTACACTTGTTGAAATGAAAAGTGATGCAGTAAAGGTAGAGGTAAACATGATAGCTGCTAAAAAGTCAAAAATGGGAAAAACTAAATTCAAAGAAGAGAAACCTTCCACTTCAACTTCTGAAGATAGATTTGACTCACTGATGAAAACCATGGAGAAGTTGATGGAAAGGTTAGCTCTTGGAAACACCTCTGCTCCTCCTGTGCAACATGAACCTCAATTTAGAAATCCTCAATTCAGGAGACCTCAAAACCAACAAAGGCCGAGAGAAAATATAAATTAGCAGCCTGATCCTCTAGTGAGACCTCCTTTTCAGCAGAATTTGGTAGATGAAGAAGATGAGCCTGAAATTCCTGAAGAATCTATCCATTGTCTTGATGAAGAGATGTCAGGAATTTTATTGAATAAGGAAGAACCTGATGAGTCAGATTGGCTAATCAAGGAGAAGAACCATCAGATTATTTTAAGGGGTATCAGCATGCCATTTTTGAGATGAAAAAACAATATAATCTCAGAAACAGAAATGTGCTTATCATTGCAAATAAAGCGCAAGCTAAGAAAGATGATCCAAAGGTTGTTGAAGCCAAAAATGATACCCCAAAGATTGTTGAAGGTAAGAAAGACACTCCACTTGGTAAGAAAGACACTCAACTTCCTCCTCCTATCAAAGAAGCTCAAAAATCTGTTTCTGTTTTTAACCTTGAGAATGAGATTTCAAAGATTAAAATATCAGTCCCATTTAGCAAGATTCTCAAGGTAAATGAATATAGAAGCAAGATTGTTAAGTTGTTAAACTCACAACCAGGAGCTGCTGATATTTTTAATGTTCAAGAAGATAATCCTACTATATATTTGGGTCCAAGGATAGAAGATGAACAAAATGAAGAGTTTCCTCATTTTTATGTAAGCATTAGTATTCATGCTATGACTTTCCATAACGCTATGTTTGATTCAAGGGCTTCTCATAACCTTATGCCCAAAGTAGTCATGGAAACGATGGGATTACAAATCACAAGACCATATAAGGATTTATTTTATTTTGAGTTAAAAAGAGTTCAATGTATTGGTTTAATCAAGGATGTTATTGTTGGTTTAACACAAATCCCAGCAAAGACAATTTTTATGGACATTGTTGTGGCTGATGTTCCGCCAAAGTTTGGTATGCTATTGTCAAGATAGCGGGAAGCAAAAATCAAAGGCACAATGCATATGGACCTTACCTATGCCACTATTCCTGTTTTTGGTGAACAAAAGAGATTGTATTGTAAATAGCAAAGATAAACCTAAATTTTTTCCTATTTATGCCTTTGATACTGAACTTGGCTCTGTCTTTCTTTTCAATGAGTCAGCTGATAGTGTTGAGGAAGAAATGAGAGCAGAAAATCAGCATTCAAAAAATCAACAAGTAAATGAAAAACGGATGGAATGATGGTGGTCATTGTACTTTTACGGATCAGTAGGAAAAGAAGGGGAAGGAGAAGGGATTTGGATTACAATTCCAAGTGATGAGAGTAAGTTTTACTCTTACAAACTTAATTTTTATTCCACAAATAACATGGCTAAATATGAATCTTTGATTTTAGGTCTAGATGTTTTTAAAAAAATGAAGGCCCAAAATATTTATTTTTTTGGAGATTTTTGATTGGTTATTAGACAAGTTGAAGGTGTTTATCAAAAAAAATATTTAACAATGAGAGCTTATAGAAATTTAGTTTTAGACATGTTGGAGAATTCTCAAACCTATTCCTTCATAGTCAAAACTAGAGATCAAAATTCCATTGTTGATTCTCTTGCTGTCTCTGCAAGTCTTTTCATCATTCCTATGCATTATACTGAAAAATATGAAATTTAGTTCTCCATAGACCAGCTATACCAGATAATATCACCAATTGGCAAGTTTTTGAAGATGATCAACAGGTAAGGAATTTTATTGAGCTGAAAGAAGAATTTGAAAGTACACAAGTTAATCAACAAGACATGCTTGTTGAATCAAAAGGAAATTCTGAAGTTTTGCAACTAAAAAATAATTCAATACCAAAGGGTCTTATTCCTCTTGAGAAGCTTTTCGACTAGAATGATGTTTTCAAATCACCAAAGATACAAGCTGATGAAGAGGAAGTAGAAACCTATAATCTTGGTACATTAGCTTTGCCTAAAATGATCAAAATTTCAAAGTTTCTTTCAGCTGATATGAAATTCAAATATATTGAGATGATGAAGAGGTTTATTGATGTTTTTTCTTGGAGTTATGCTAATTAAAAAAAGTATGATTCTTTCATTATTCAACATACTATTCCTATCAAAGAAAATGAGAAACCGTTCAAACAGAAGTTGAGGAGAATTAATCTCCTTCTCATGACATTGATTGAAAAGGAGATTAAGAAGCTCTTTGATGCTAAAATCATTGTCCCAATCAGATTCTCCAATTGGCTTGCAAATTTGGTACCGGTTAGAAAGAAGAGTGGAGAAATCAGAATTTGTATTGACTTCAGAAATTTGAACAAGGCTTCACTAAATGAAAACTATCCTCTTCCCAAGATGGATTCAATTGTGCAAAATATTGTTGGTTCTCAAAGAATGTCTATGCTTGATGGTTTTTCAGGATACAATCAAATTCTTGTGCATTCGGATGATCAGGAAAACAAAACCTTCACAACACCATGGGGCACATTCATGTACGCTAAGATGCCTTTTGGTCTCCTGAATGCGGGAGCTACCTTTCAAAGAGCAATGGACATTGCTTTTTTTGAAGAAAAGGAAAAGATGGTTGTCGTTTATCTTGATGATATAACAGTATTTTCAAAGAAAGAAGATCATTTGAAACACTTAGAAAAAAATCTGCTGAAATATAGAAGGTTTGGTATCTCTCTTAATCCTACCAAAATCATCTTTTCTTTAACTAAAGGTAAATTAATTGATCATATTATTTCTGAATATGGAATTAGGATTGATCCTAACAGAGTTAATGCAATTCAAAAGGTAGATTTGCCAAGAAGTAGGAAAGAGATTCAATCATTTCTTGGGAAAGTGAATTTTGTTAGGCGCTTCATTCCTAACTTTGCTAAGATTGTCAAAGATATAACAAGGATGTTAAAGAAATGAGTTGATATTAAATGGACAGCTGAAGCTAGGAATTCTTCTGAGCAAATCAAGAAGGACACAATTGCTGGATTTTTTCTGCAAAAAGGAAAGCAAGGTACTAAACATCCTATTTCTTTCTTTAGTAGAACACTAGCAAATGCTGAGCTGAAGTATAATATTCTAGAAAAACAGGTCTATGCTTTGGTGAAAGCTATTAAAGTTTTCAGAATTTACATTCTGCATTCTCACATTGTGGCATTTGTTCCAAGTACTGTGGTAAAAGACATTCTAAATTAGGCAGATACTAATGGTAAGAGGGGAAAATGGATTGCAAAATTGCTGGAATATGATATAGACATCAAACCAACAAAGTTGGTGAATGGACAAGGCTTGGAAAATTTAATGACTCAATCAAACTTGGACTGACTTGATATAAATCTGGATACAGAAATATCAGAAATTTCTGATGATGAGGAAGAATTGATCCAAATTGATGTGAAATACATTACCTCAAAGTGGTATAAGGATGTGGTTATTTTTCTACAGCATCACAAAGCTTCCGCTGATCTAAAAAAGTCCAAATCAAGGTTTGTTAAGATGAAATGTTTAAGATATTTTGTATTTGACAGAAATCTGTTTTGGAAAGATACAGGTGGAATATTGCTGAATTGTTTACTTGAAGAAGAGGTTGATAAAGTCATTGAAGAATTCCATAAAGCTGATTGTGGAGGACACCATTATTGGAAGGCTACAGAAAATAATATTGTAAGAGCTGGATATTTTTGGCCTACAATGTTTAAATAAATTTACAAAAAAATTGTTGCATGTCATTAACGCCAAATTTTTGAAGGAAGAAGAAAGCTTGTACCTCTACCTTTGGTTCCTGTCTATGTGGAAGCACTGTTTCAGCAATGGGGGTTAGACTTTATTGGAGAGATACATCCATCATCATCAGGACAACATCGCTGGATTCTCACAGCAATGGACTACTTCACCAAATGGATAGAGGCGATCCCAACAAGGCAAGCTAATGAATTTATAATTATTTCTTTTCTAGAGAATAATATATTGTCTAGATTTGGCTATCCCATGAAGATTATAATAGATAATTCTCAATCATTTAAGTCTAAGAAAATGATCAATTTTTTTCATCAATAACATATCACTCTTGGATACTCTATAGCATACTATCTGTAAGGAAAAGGTCTTGTTGAATCATCAAATAAGAGCATTTTAAGAATCATCGAAAAGGTATTGCGGGAGAACAAGAAAGCTTTGCATTTAAAGCTGAAGTATGCCTTGCGGGATGATAGGATATGCACAAAGAGATTAATTGGGACTTCGCCATATGAATTAGTTTATGGTGTTGAAGTTGTTTTTTCGACATCACTTGGGGTACCGGTCATGAAATTAATTCAAGGACTTGAAGAGGAACCAAATTCCATTCAGAGGAGTATCAACCAGATGATAGCTTTGCAGGAAAGGAGAAATGAAGTCTATGAAAGCCATCAACATGCTCAAAATAGAATTAAAAATAGATTTGATAAGAAGATTAAATAATATTGTTTCCAAATACAAGACAAAGTGCTAAAATGGGAGGCCAAAATAGAGGAAAAGGGAAAGCATGGTAAGTTTGATAATTTATGGAAGGGTCCTTTTCAGATTGTTGGTTTTCATGGGAACAACACTTATATATTGCAAGAAATTGATGGAAGATTATATGCTCGAGGTCATGTTATTGGCAGGTTCCTAAAGCATTATATTTGCTGAAGTTTTATCAATCACTCATTACATTGTACATATTCCATCTTTGATAGTTTTATTTCTCATAATGACAAGCTAAAACGGAGATCTTAAGCCCGAGGTGAAGGCCCAAACAGTTTGAAGAAGATGCTTGTCAAATCAAATAAAAGTTTTTTTTGTTTTATCAAAATGGATAGCACTGGAGTTATGGGTTCCTAGTGTACCAGAGGGGCACACTATCCCAAGTGGAGCCACTGTTATCACCAGAATATTTTTTTTTTTAAACTTGGATAGTTTACATCGTTCCTAGTCATGGTCTTAGATAGGTGTTGGTTCATTTCATGCTTTAAAGGGTAGGTGATAGGATAAGAGTCTCAAAAGTCTCATTTTCATATCCAAATAAAGTTTAAAAACCTTATTCCATGTCTTAAAGGTTTCACATCCTCTTTAGAAGTCATCTCTTCAACCATTTGAATTTTTTTTGGAATTAGCTACGAAAACGCTGCTATTTTCGTAGCGCAAACCCTTGAAAATTAACTAAGCACGCTATGAAAGCGCGAATTCGTAGTCGGTCTTGTGAAATCATCAATTCATTCAAATTTCGTTAATTTTTCATTATTAGTTGTCAGCTAGTAGTCATTTCTAAGGCATGCAACCATTCAAATCCATCATTTCCAATATAGGGGTCATCATGATAGGTAATTTCAAATTCGAAAGGACTGGCTGGTTTCTTATTGCAATTTGCCTGTAAACACTCAAATAGATCGTTTTAAAATGCTAAGATTATGGTAATCTCTTACCAGAGCTTCTCTCATCTATTTTTCAAGTGAGGCTGATCACTATTAACAAGCGAGGCTGACTACCATAAGCAAGCGATGCCGATAAATAGAAATTCAAGAAAGGCTAATTTGTTACAGGAATTCAAAGGCAAAGATGACAGAGGAAAAGAACAACCATAGGTCTGGTCATTGTTTAACAACATAGCCTAAAAGCACAAAGGCCCTAGCCAAAGATAAATCAGTGATGGAGGCTTTCAAGAAAACAAGATGTTGGAGATTTTGTAAAAAATTGCAGGGAGGACACAGTCAAGTGTCAAAGGAGTTTTCTCTACATTTCACTGGCTCAAACACAAAAATTGGAATCTTAAACTTGTCAGTAACCCCTGAGATCGTAGCTTTGGTGACAGAGATTCCTAGGGGGAAATATAGATGGTTCAAAAACTTCAAATTTGATATGGAACCATGTAAAGTGTTTTTGAAGCCATAGTTTGCAGAAATAGACATAACCAAGGCAACTCCAAGGAGCTACATCAAAGACACCTATGCCAACTTGCTCTTAAAAATTCAAAGGTATTTTACCTGTGAGGGAAGATATCATAAAGTATATTCATATCATATTAAACTCTGTTGCATTTTACTGGCATGATTTCTTTATATTATCCTTTCTTCCTGTATCGAAGTATAGCTAAGATGGCAGATAAAGTGCAAATGAAAACTCAAGGATGTGAAGCTTCCCTTTTTCATCATGGTCTAATTAAACTGATAGTTTTACATGAACTTCAAAGGATCAACAGAGAATGGTGTTAATTTTTGTTTTTATGTGGTTTTGGAGTGGAAAACCAAGATACAGGCATTAACCCTAAGGCTAAATAAACCCCACCAATAGAAACCAGTAAGCATGTAATGACCAGGTCAAAAAAATTTGTTAAGCTGAAACCTAGAAATCAAGTGAAAGAGCAAGTGAGTAAAGAATCAATGGTTATTCTTGAGACTCCTCAACCTAAAAAATAAAAGATAGCTAAAATTAAAGAAATGACACAAGAACAGTTAGCTAACAAACCAGTTCAAAGGAGATTGACTAGAAGTCAAATTGCAAAGGAGAAGGGTAAATCAGTGATCTCAGGAAAAAGTCCAGGCTTAAAAGGTAACTTAGATGATATTTTAGAAGCCATTGATATTGAAGAATCCCCTCTGGTACAGGCAGATTTCATAAAATTTGATGAAAGAAAACCTAAGAAGATGAAAACGTCTAAGAAACTAGAATTCGAGGATGAGGTTGCAATATTTGTATTCAAGCCCAGAAAGCCTTTAACCAGGCAATCTAAAAATATGTAAAAGTTAAATATTGAGTTATGGAAAATAAAGTAAGATTCCACTGTGCAGGAAGATTTTATAGACCTTTCATCATCAATACCCGAAAGTGACAAAAACAGGGTATTTTCCACTCAGACAGAAAAAACCAGTTATGAAGAAACGGAAGAAAGGTTGAAATCAGCTAATTATGAAATTGCTAGACTAATGAAGAGAGCAAGAATGCATGCTGCTTAAAAGATGAATTTCAAGAGGATAAAGGCTCTATGGGAACTTGAAAAGGTTTCCAAACCAGAAACAATAAGAAGTGAAGCTCAGTACTTTACTTGGACTGTTCTTGAAATTAAAGAGGCTAGATTTGTGAGAATGATGAATGTTCAGTTAAGGGCTACCAACAGGAAACTGAGGAGGCAGATTGAAGACCTAGAAATACAGTTGACAAAATCTGAAGAGAAGCTACAACAACAATGAAACAGGGCAATAAATGATAAATCCTTGAAATAGTTTTTTCATGAAGAAAAAGATCATTTTTGAAGGATAACATCTTTTAAAGCTATTTTATGTTGATATCAATCCTTGAAAAAATTTAAATATCCTCAAAACTGTAAATTTTTGGAAAAAATGTGTGAATTTTTGGAATTTTATGTATGTATTTGGGAGGTAAGGACTGTTGGTTTTCAAATTTTGGTGTTGCTGATGGAAAGATAAAGATCATAGATGAATAATCAAGTTGAAAATAAAAATAAAGAATGGTCAAAAGAAGTGTTTTACAGTGATATAAAAATTGCGCTACGAAAAACAGGCTATTTTCGTAGCGCAGTCATGTCTCATCTCCTTTCCATTTTTTCGAGGATTTATTTTTGCATAGGTGGAAGGTTGAAGTGTTAATGGAATGTTAGCACATGTCACATATAAAAAACAGTCATCAATGCCAGCAAAGATGTTAGAATATAAGCATGGAGGTCAAGGACTAAAAATCAGGAACTTTGTCTCCTGGTTTTTAGGACAGTTAGGTTATGAATCAGCAGGGTTTACAACAAGGCTGGAAGAATCATAAAGGTCGAAGACATGGATTAGCAGTTGTCAAAGACATTATTTAACTTTTAGATAAGGTTTTTTGAAACATGTTTAGGAATTTCACTCCTATTTGTATTAGAACTCCTAAAAGACAATTAGCTATAAGTTTGTAATTAAGAGTTTGTTTTATGAGTAAATAGGTGTCAATTTTATAAATTCAAATTCTCCTAATGATGGATCATGGAATCCAATAATGTATAGACTCAATATGAAGCATGAGGTCAAATTCCTCAAGTTTGGCATTTTTATTAGCAAAAGAAGCTGTGTTATTGTGGAGACTGTGTGTTGTTTCAACTTAACACAGAGATTGGTTTTACTACTCAAGATTCACAAGGGGTTTATGTGTTTGATATTTCTATGGCCTTTTTCAATTACATATTTGCAGTGGTATGAGCATGTGTTACCTAGAATTCATTAGATAATTCTCTAACTTCCTTCACATGCTTATAGACTGTGTTACTGTTTCACTTATAAACCTAAACTCCAAGTGCCTTGAATTCCATGTTTGACAAATTATGATTTTTTGTTGAAGACTATCTTGACTCCATGGCCCAATGAGTGTTTGCTAATCTTTGATTCAACTATTTATACATATTTATCCTTTTTATTCTTAGAGCTAGCCATATAATCATTAATCAAAAATATTAAACTTATTGAGAGAGCCCTCTCATGTTGAGGAGGCTAAGCCTCAGCCAAAAGATTGGTTTGAAAGAGTTACTCAGAGTTTGCTTGATGAGCAGCCTATCAAGATCAGATTTTGTGATAACACAAAGATTGAGCATCATCTGTCGATGAATTGAACAACAAAAATGAAAACTCCAACAGACGACTGTTCAATTCGAATGAACAACATCATTGAACAGTCGTTCAAATATTGAATAGAAGGTGTCCATGAATTGAACAACAATAAAAAACGCAACTTACAAGGAAAATAAATTGAAAATGTGAAGAATGTACAGGGACCAACAACTCAGAAAATGAATGTTGCTCTAAGAAAAGAAAAACAATAGAACATGAAAATGAAAATGAATTGCTCCTTAGCTCATTTGGAGTGGTGTTGGAGGTTAACGAAAGGGAGAAAAACTTTTACGAATGTTTAAGGGATCTAGTGGAATGAATGTATAGACGTTCTTTCCACTTACAATACAAAAACAAAACCAATGATTCCAAGAACCAGATTTTATGTAAACTACAGGAAGAGTTTCTAGAGAATTGGTCAATGAGACATGTCAGACTTTTAACAGAAAAAATGTACAAAAAAAAAAAAAGGAATGAAAAAGTAATATTCCTTTAGATGTTTGTCTAGAATTATTTATAAATATCACTTTTATTATACTTAATTTTCATATATCAATATAAAAATTAAATAGTTTATTGTCATGTTACATTTTCAGGAAGATTATGAAAATCTCAAAAGATGAATGAGCTGATATCAGAAATATGCCAGTAGGAATGTCCAAAAAGGTGTACAAGGAGATGGTCAAAGAAATTCACAAAATTGCATCGCGGGAGGAGCCATCTCAACAAAAACGTGCTTCAAATATAATATGTAATCATTGATTTTTTTTATCATTAGGTAAAATAAATAAACTTTTGAGCATTAAATATTAATTTTCAAGTATTTTCTTGCAGAAAAGAATAGAAAATGGAACCCATTCAGCACATAAAACAGGACGACAAGGAAGAAAATGATTGATATCTAAGTTTGTGAGTAATTGTTACTTCCTTATAACAACTTAACTAGATTTAAATTTTGTATTTTTAAGTTGTTTTAAAAAAATCATCATTGAATGTCTCCAAATAGGTGCTAACATACAAAGAAGAACCATTGGAGGAATTGATTGAAATTGGTTTAAATATGGGTTGTGCGTATACATTGGCATATCAAAACTTAATTGTGGAACTTGTAAGCATCTATCGATCTTGTTTTACTTAGCTACGTCTATAATGAATAGAAAAAATATATCTTTTATATTAAATATATGATTTCTTATGGGGTATAAAACTTGCAGGAAACAAAGTATGGCACTGCGCCAACAGATCAAATCTTGAAAGATGGCATGTTCCATGGTTTTGAAAGAATGTGTATAGTTTATGAGTCAATTTTTGCATTGGTACGTCATTTCTTTTTTATTTACATTGTTTTATATTATTTAATATTGCAATTTTAATTATTCTCACCAATGTATATACACTCATTACGATTTATTTTTATGTTTGTAGATGGAAGAAGGTGAAGAAGAAGAAAGCAATAAACGTCGTGAACAAAACATTTTTGAAACTAACCCAAGTCATGGAAGTAGCTCTAGCAGTGATAGCAGTTCAAGCAAAGAATGATGATCACTATGTTTGGATATAAAAGAAAGGCGTTGTACTATTTTTGGAAAAATATCTATGAAATCAGACATTTTCTTTAATGTAATGGACATAGTGTCCCAATTGAAAGATAAAGGGATACCAATAACTGTCCTATTTTCTATGACAGAGAATGTCTTATATATATATATATATATATATATATATATATATATATATATATATATATATATATAATAAAAAATGTTTTAATTTATTCTATTGCGTTCTCTATTGTCACTATTGCGTTCTCCATTGTCGTTCTCAAATGCAGTAATAAAAATTTAATTCATATGAATATTGTTATAACATATATATGCATCGACTTTTGATGAATAATGAATTTTAAAAAACCACAATAATTATGATATGATATAACAAATTAATCTAAACATCACATTCAAATCCATTAATAAAAATTTAATTAATATGAATATTGTTATACTATGTGTCAACTTTTGATGAATAATGAATTTAAAACAATCACAATAATTGCACTGCCACAGGTCGATGTTTCTAAAAAATACAAAACGAAAACCGATGCGCTTGTATTATTAAGCGCACCGGTGTGTTGCTACTACCTATTAGGACAGCACAAATACCAAAATCAGTTAGAAATATCGAGGTGTTTGTGCGGTACGACGCTCTGGTGCTTTTATGTATCTATACGCACCGGTGATGTTTTACCACCTATGAGCACCGCACGAATACCGGTACCAATTATAAGTTGTGGTGTGTATGTGTGATACTATGCACCGAGGCGTTTTTTCTATCTATACGCACCGGTGCATTTGGATGACCAATAAGCATCGCACGAATACCAATACCATTTACAAAGCTCGGTGCATTTGTGTGATACTAGGCACCGGGGCGTTTATGTGTCGATAAGTGCCAGTGCCAATACCAATTGTAAACCTCAGTGCATTTGTGTGATACGATGCACCAAGGCATTTATATAAGAATACACATCAGCGTTTTTATACGACATATGGGCATCGCTAAAATCCCAAGACCAATTAGAACGACCCCATGCGTTGTATCACCAACACCAGGCCCGGTGCTGTTATTTTCCTTAACGGCCCAGTGCATTCTTGTTCGACTGCCCTGGTGCGTTGTCTACCGATATGCATTGGTGTGTTAAAACCTGATAAGAGCACCAATGAAAAAACATCCATAATAACCTCCGGCCGCCCATTTTTTTTGGTTGTGTTGAATTTCCGTTAAAAGCTCTGCCAAAATCTCCGTTACCAGAAACAAATGTGGTAGCATATGTTTTTTTGATAATTTTGACCAATTTTATAACACCAAAATCCTCCTTTATAACCTCCGATAGAGGGTCTTTTCCTTGTAGTGAGGTGGAGAATATATCTCCAAAGACTTCCTACGTTTCTGTAGGGAGCATGGAATATACAGGCAGTTTACCACAAGGTATACACCTCAGCAAAACGGTGTTGTAGAAAGAAAGAATAGGAGCATCATGGACATTGTAAGAACTATGTTGAAGGAAAAGCATTTGCCAAATGAGTATTGGGCAGAATTTAAATACAAAAATGATTCCATATATCTGACCGTCGGCAGAATTTCAGAAGATTTCGATGGAACCACAGATTTGGCGATCCTTTCCGCAACTGTGGGAGAGGACCGACATTCACATGGAAGTAGCAAGGATTTGGCAAGCCCTCCCATAGGATTTGCTGCTTAGTATTTTATCCATGTTGCCCATGTGTGTTCTTGCCAAAATGAGAACTATTTTGCGAGAATGGAAAGAATTGCTATCTTACCTGGATATCCTACAGAGATTGATTTAAATTTTCCATTTCATTCCTTCCCAAGACTTTTGGTTCAGTTGGACTGTGACAGTAATCATACTATAGGAACCTGGGTGATAGAATATTTAGGAGACGATAGTTCAGACATGAACATTTACACACCTCCTTTGCCTGCTGATGCCGTCATTGTGGTTGCCTTCCAGAATATCTACTGTTCTCATAGTAGAGGAGATCGATTGGATCTTTCCATAGGAAATTTAGGTACTTGGTCTCGAAGACGCCTGCAGTTTCCTCAGCTTCTCTTGTGCAACTTCATTGCTATAGATATTGATGCTATCAGGAGGCGCTGCACTATTCTGCTCGGGGAAAGCAATATTGGATGCAGACAAGAAGCTCACAAAAGTATGCTATTTGTATTTTAAATTACCCTTGTTTGAAATTTTATAAAAAAAAGTGATATTTGTATCTTTCAATTAAATGGTCTAAATTTTATAGGTGGTATTTGTATCTTTCAATTAGATGATCAGTAAAATTCAAGTGTATTAAAATTTATTTATATATTAAAAATGCAACTTAAACAACATAGAATTATAATTTAAAAAAAAATTAAAAAATTAAAAAAAGAAAGATAAATTAGAAGATATCAAATTTTTTAATTATCCCTCAATCTTTTAACGATTAAGATGTAAACTTGATTTCGTGAGATGTGAAAAGATGAAATGGAATGAAATTGTGGTGGCCAATGAAAAATCTCTTTGCAACTCGTAACAAGAAACTGGGCTCTCATGTTTGGCTGCGGGAACAACACAATAATGTAAAAATATGGTTTCCTTGTATTTAGTAATTAAATATAAGATGTTAACCTGAATTAATTAAATTTATTAATATGAATAAATATATATTTATATTTATTAAATGTTTTGAAAATTAAAAACAGATAACATGTAACATGCCTTTTATATGTCTAAAAAAATATTTTAGAGGAAAAAAGAGGTTTGTATTTGAAATATGTAAATTATATATTAATAGGTTTATATTATTAATTTTATTGAAATGTTAAAATTATATTGGTTATAATAATAAAAAAGATATTGAGTTTTTAATTTTATTTTCAAATTCAAAAAAATAATAATATTTTTTTTTATCATATATAAATAAGTATAGGTTTATTTTAGTTTGGGATATACCAATTACATAGAGGTGTAAAATGTGGGAAAGCTTTTCACTTAAGAGATTTGATTTCTTTTTTCTTTACACTTCAAAAGATTTGATTTAATGTGGTGTTAACATGTATTTATGTTGATTTTGAATACACTAATAAAATATGTATTTTAAGAAATTTTAAATTTTTGCTCGTTTGTTTTGTAGTATATGTGTATAATTAATATTTTTTGAAATTCCATATGTCAACTTTATTGCATTACAAATTTCTATCATAACTTGAATTAAAATAACTTATTCATTGAATAATAATATTTTCTCTCTATATGTATATATACATGTTATTAAAATATTTTATTCAATATGTACACAATATCTAATTTAAATTATTTATTTTTTTCTATATAAATTTTATATAAAAAAATTTTAATTAACAGTAAAATATTTGTTGTTATTAATATTATTTTTTTCTTGAAATTTTATATATCCAGTGAATATAAAACAAATTAGACAATGTGTAATATTAAGAATATTATTTCTACATGTCATTTGTGAGCTCTATATTAAGTAGTGAATGAATTACATGAATGAATAATATATCTCTCATATTAAGAGATAACTATTTTTTTAGTGATTTTATATTTCTATAAAAAAATTATTAATAAAATAAAATAATGGTCAAAATTGAAGTATTTTATTTATAGCTGACAATAATTTTAGTATTATTAAATAAAATCTCCTTTATACTAAACTTTGAATTATATAAAATCTCTAAATGCAATAAAATATTTTAGTTTCTAATTTTCAACATAAACTTTATATATAATTGTAAAGTAATTAAAATTAAAAAAATAATATACAATTTATTATAAAGAAAATATGTAATTCTTTCATTACTTAATATTTAATATAGATTTGAAATATAACATATTATTATTAATATTATATAATATTTAATTTATTCTAATAATAAAAATAACTTTAATGCACAAATCATAATTTAAAAAAAATTAATAAAAACTTTTAACATCGAATATGAAATAAATATAAATGATATATTATACATTTATATTTACTAATTTTAAATATAAAAACAGGAGCATTTTAATTTAGAGAATTCAAATAAAATAAAATATTTCAACCATGCAACAATAAGACTGCATAAGTATATGGAGTACTTCACCATATAAATAAAAATAGAATGATGCCATTTAGTTACACATGGTTCAACTTTGACACTGCCAATACAAAAATAGGCATGCGTTTTATTTCACTACATAAATTCAATCTTATTATCAATTTTATATTTAAATTTAAATTGCGGTTGTCTATGGGTTTTTGGATAGTTGGTGATACGTGTTTTCTTAAGGAATTTTAATTGATGTAAAGTTATTAGTTTATCATTTGTTTAATTTTTTGTCAGGCTGATATATTGGTTGGACTTGATGAAGATATAATTGCACTAAACTTTAAAGAACAAAAAAGTGGAAAGTCTATGTATAGATGTGAGATCTACCTATCTTACTGTGTTGAAGTTTTTTTAAGAGTATATGGATATGTTTTGGACGGCCACCTATTATTAGTGTTGTTGGATGTGGTATGTGTTAATGGAGACTTTGATGTTTTGTATGGTGTGAAATTTAATATCTATATATGACCCTATGTGTTTAACATTTGCAAGTCATTTTTGATTTGCAAGAATAATTTTAGTACATAACTTACAGGACTTTTCCAGGATTGATATGCACAAATGTTTTATATTAGATTTTAAAAAGAAGATAAGAAGATGATTGATATGCACAGATGTCTTGTATTAGATTTTAGAATGAAGATAAGAAAAATTATATGCACAGATGTTTTATATTATATTTTAGAAGAAAGATAAGAAAAAGATTGATATGCACATATGTCTTTTATTACAATTCAGAAGGAAGATAAGAAAAATTAAAGAAAGTAATATTGATATTAAAATATGCAATTCCTAATTATTGAACTACATAATTTTCTAGAGTAATTGTAACATGTTGTCCATAACAACTTCAAACGAATCTTTGGAAAATAGTTATAGAACTTTATGGTTACATATAGTCCATGAAAACCAAATAGTTATAGAACTTTATGGTTACATATAGTCCATGAAAACCTCTTCAGGCAAAGCCTTCTAAAAGAGCCTGCAATGCTAAATTTTAAGCAAATAATTTGGATACAAGAAAGAGCTAAGGAAATTATAAGGATGAGAGAAATGAGTATTAATAAATTAAAAGCTACAGACTTCAATGGGATAGTAATATTAAATTTTCGGGAATAAAGAACAGTAAGAGTTAAGCTTAAAAATGGATAGAGCTTACAACAACATTTTGAAACACAAGGACTTTTTAAAAATGAAATATATATAATATAACAATTAGTAAGATTGAGTATGTATATCTCAAATAAAATATGTTTGAGAATAATTTAAGTTAAAAAAAAAATTACATTACATATATTAAGAAGATTTGGAAATTTTCATGTAATAAATAATTTGGTCTTACAGCTATAATTGAATTCAAGGAAAACATAGAGTATATACACAGAATAAAATGTACACCAAGAAAAACTTATTAAAAAAAAGATTGATAAAGTTTTATTATAAAAAATAAATTATAACACAAATATATTAATATGAAAAAAAAATTAAAATTTTATACTTGGATTTTCTTTTTATTATATTTTATAAGTTATATAAAGCCAAAATACTATCCCAACATGCTCTATTGAACACAAAATCTAGTGCTTCTTTGCCCAATGCCCCATCCTATCACCTCGCCAACTTGGACAACTATTGACATCAAGCCGTATTAAGTCTTCACCCTTCCGTTATCCATCTCCTTCTTTCATTATTCCAAAAGGCGTCTAGTGACAAATTACTTTCATTATTCTTAAAAAAAAAAAAAATCGAAAGGGCATCTAGCTACATATTACCATGCCCGTATTAAAGCCAACACTAAAAATTCATATCCTCTACCCCGATGGAGGATTTGCTTACAAAGATAATTGGGCAGCCATTTGTTTACAAAGATAATTGGGCAGCCAAGAAATTCATACAGCTTTCTCGAAATTCATAATGGGGAAGGAAACATCCAATAATGCATTTGAAGTTTCTAGAATATATGTATTTTGTTTTTCTCATGCAAATTAGTTCAGTAACTTGAAAAATGGAATATCTGAATAACATTTTGTTGTTTCCATACAAAACTATTTGTAATTAATTTAATAAGAATCCAACTTGCTTATAAAAATCTACTTGTGCCTCGTAATAGAATTGTGGTATTCTTTTCATGATCTTGTTGTTTATCTCTTTGTAATTTCCTTTGTCATCCATGATTAATAATTTTTAGATCTCATTGGAGCATAAACAATATTTCCTAGTCCCACTTGCATGAATATTGAACATGAAAATCAAATTTATTATAAAAGAATCTTGAAAAACTATATATGTATAAATAAGAATAGGATAAGGTAATTCCTCAAATGCTTCCCTAAATTGTAAATCTATATATATATATATGTAATAGTTAAGTTTATGAGTCAATATCTTTCTCATGTGAGTGAGTCAAGTATTAAATATAAAATCACAAAAGTTAATAAAATAAAATTATATATATAATTAATTAATAAAAATATGAGAATAATTAATAAAAATAAAACAAAATTAACCACACAAATTTAAACGAAACACTAAATTGGTATATATATATATATATATATATATATATATATATATATATGAAATAAAACCTATTTTTAAACGATAACCCTCTAAACTCAAAATCATAAAAATATCACAATAAGAAGGCAAACCGATGACGTTATTATACCAAATGTTCATGTGGGAAATGTTGTTACATGACTGCAAAATATTAGGAAAGAACTCAGGCATTCATAAACTCAGCCATATAGTAGAAATAAAGTCAGCATTTTGGCCTCTTTTCACCATTGCTACCATTCATTTGGCCAGTTCCAGGTACCCCACCATCTCACGGCACCGGAGTGGTCACTTACATCATTACGGTTGAGCCGCAAATGTTGTTACCGCTATTCAACAGTTTTGAGATGGCGATTGCTGTAAAAAGATTAAAATAAAGAAAGATTCCATATATTTGAGCGTTGGCATAATTTCAGAAGATGGCGATGGAACCACAGATTTGGCGATCCTTTCCGCAAATGTGGGAGAGGACCAACATTCTCATGGAACCAGCAAGGATTTGGCAAGCCCTCCCACAGGATTCGCTTCTTAAGATTTTATCCATGTTGCCTATGCCTGTTCTTGCCAAAATGAAAACTCTTTCACTAGAATGGAAAGAATTGCTATCTTCCCTCGATGCCCTGCAGAGAATTGATTTAAATTTGCCCCTGCACTCCTTCCCAGAACTTTTGGTTCAGTTGGACTGTGACACGCATCGTATTGCGGCAACTTGGGTGATAGAATATTTAGAAGGCTATAATTCAAACATGAACATTTACACACCTCCTGTAATATTTGTTGCCTGCCGGAATATCTACTTTTCTCACAGCAGTGGAGATCGATTGAATCTTTCCAATCTGCAACCCTGAGAGAAGATTAATGAGGCGCAACATATTTCCCTCTCGAATTTTTGTGTCAGACTTCGAATCCAACAATGTTTATTGGTCTTAAGAACCGATGTTGGAATTACATAATTTAATCGATAATGAGTCACACACGCATTCAGCCTTCAGTTGGTTACGTTGTTTATAAATTTTGTATTAAGCTGTTTATAAATTTGGGTGCTTCTCATCATATTGTAATAAGGCTTTTAAATGCCACGATCCCATTCAAGATTCTCTCATTTCTGTTTGTATAAATTCGGCCGGTTTTCATCGTGTCTTATAGGTTCTTAAATGCCCGGATTCAACCAGATATCGTTCACCCTCTTTCTTTTAAAAAATGTGTAGCTGTTGCAAATAATTTTTAATATCATAATTTTTGTTTTTAGAGCGAATTAATTATGTATTAAAATTCTTTTAAATTATTGTTCTGTTGTTTCTTTCTTAAAAAATTCAGATGTATTAAAAGCTATTTACATAATAAAAAATTCAGATGTATTAAAAGCTATTTATATATTAAAAATGGAATCAGTGAAATTGAAGTTTATTAATTCTTTTTATATATATTTAAAATGTAATTTAAAAAAATTCAAAATATAAAATAAAATATGCAATCTATACAACAGAAAATTATAATTAAAAAAAATAAATTCACCAAATTATAAAAAAATAAAAAATTCAAAACATAAAATAATAAAATATCATTTTTTTATTATCAGTCAATTATTTTAACGATTGCAATTGTGTAAAAACATGGTTTCCATTTATTTAGTAATTAAATATTGTTGCAAATACTCCCAACCACCATCATGCTATGAATAAAGTTTTCGTTTATTTAGTAATTAAATATTGTTGGAAATATTCCTAACCACTGCCATAAATAAAGACTCGCACCAGCCATACTTCCATTGAATTTTTGTGCAGGGAAGGACAAAGCTTAGAATTCACATCCGAGGCATTTTCACGCAATATCAGAAACAGAGTAACCGAGAATTTTCTCTGCATTTAATTTCCTTTCCGCTGTATACCTATCTGTTTGCCCGCATGTCATTGCCAAAAAGTTTTTTGGTTTAACCTTTAAGCCTTTCACCGAAACTAAGTTTCTGTCAATATGATATCGGCGGGACCCACAAATCTTGCTGCACTTTCAAAACCGCATACAAACCTTTGTTATTGCTTATTCCCTACCTTTTTCATATTCGCATTTCCCGTGGTTTCCCTTCACACATCGCAATCGCAAAGATTTATGTTTTCCCGTAAGCGCCCATGTTAAATTTAAAAATCGTTGATTTACGGTTTGCGATGAAAGCGCACATGAAATGAGTTTTTAGAGCCGAAACCCATAATATTTCAGGTCCTCCATTTTTTATTTTGTATGTTGTGTCGTGTCCAAGAAGAAGATCAGAGCAAAAGGACGAGCTGGTTGTTAATTGTCCATTTCTGCATTAAATTGGATTTAATCTCTAGTCTTCCGCCAATTTTCTATTAGAGAATGTAATTTCATTTTTTTTACAGAGAGTTGAATAAAAAAAAAGATTTCAATTCCTCTAATGTGTTGCTCTCATTGTCTATCTTTTTTTGTATTGTCATTTTCCGCACATATTTTGCATTCTCTATGTTGTGGGGGAAACACATCCCTCTATTGTTTGTGTTTATTTCCAATTTCCAACATGGTATGAGAGCGCGTCTAGGCTCCCAGTGAAAGAAAGTGTTCTTTACTGAAGAAGCTGAAAGGTTGTTTGAGAAGCAGATTCTTCAGCAGTGAGATGGTTGTGTTTACATAGTCAAGATGGTAGCAGGTTGTGTTTACACAGTCAAGATGACAGCAGCAGGCACAAGCCTGACTAACACCCAACTACCACAGTTCTATGGGAAGAATTATGATTATTGGGCCATTACAATGAAGGCCATGTTTTCTTCACAAGATATTTTGGAGCTGGTGGAATACGGTTTCTAAGAACCAACATATGCATCAGCATATAATGCTTTGACACAAGTAGAAAGAGATTTGTTGAGGGACAATAGGAAGAAGAACTCCAAATCCCTCTTCTATATTTTCCAAGAAGTACATGAGAGTACTTTCCCAAGGGTTGCAGCAGTAACAATGTCCAAGGAGGCATGGGATACCCTCTAGAAATCCTATCAAGGAATGGCAATGGTGAAGATAGAAAATATTTAAATGATGACAACAGATTTGGAAAATCTTTGTATGAAAGAGTATGATAACATAGACTCATTATTTACACATTTGATTGGGTTGGTTACCCAAATCAGGTCTCATGGTGAGACACTTGAAGAAAGGAGAATAGTTGAAAAGTATACCATCAACCTTTGATACCATAATAATGGCCATAGAAGATACAGAGAATCTATCACAATTTTTAGTGGATGAGCTTCATGCATCACTGATGTCTCATGAGAACAGATTGAACATAGCAACAAATTCCTCATTTGAGAATGCATTTAAAACACAAATTTATTCTAGTCAAGGTAGAGGTTGAGAAAGATCAAACTACCGAGGAAGAGGAAGAAGCCCACACAAAGGTGGAAGAAGTAGCCTTGCAAGCACAAGTGGAAGGGGAAATAATTAGAATCCAAGCCAAGTCTCAAGCCAAAATCAACCACAAGGACAGAGGTATGATAAATCTCATGTCCAATGTCATTATTGCAAAAATTATGGTCATTATGCAAATTAATTTAGAAATAAGAAAAATCACATGGATAGTAAACCTAGTGTAAATTTCACAAAAGAAAATCAGATTCATGGTAACATGCTCTTAGCTTGTAATGTAGCACAAGAAAAACAAGATGTATGATTCTTGGATTTAGGGTGTAGTAACCATATTGCTGGAAACATAAAAATGTTTTCCAATCTAGATGAAAGTGTAAAATTTGAAGTGACAACCAGGACTGGTAGCAAAGTCTATGTCATGGGAAAAGGAAGAGTAAACATATTGAAAAAGAAGGCAAAGAAGAATTTCGTACCAGATGTTTATTATGTCTCTAGCCTGAAATGTAACCTTCTAAGCATTGGAAAGCTCGTGCAAAAGGGTTACAATGTGTTTTTAAAAAATGATGTGTGCACAATCATGGATATACCTCCAAGTACACATCTCATTGCAAAAGTGAATATGACAAGTAATAGGATGTTTCTTCTCAAGATCAGATCAGAATTGAAGGAAGGAGGTGTTGTAGCAGCTATCACACAAGAAGTCTTTCAAGAAGATGTTGACAACTGGTTATGGCATTTGAGATTTGGACATCTCAATTTCGGAGGTTTGATCTTGTTGCATAGAAAATGCATGGTAAAGGGATTACCACTCATAGAGAAATCACACAGCCTATGTGAAGGCTACATCATGGAGAAAACAACATAGAGAATCATTTCCAACAGGAAATAGTATAAGGGAAAAGACACCTTTGGATATTGTCCACTCATATTTATGTGGACCAACGCAAACATAATCATTAGCTGGCAGTCATTATTCTTTGACATTTATAGATTATTACACAAGGAATACATGGGTCTATTTCCTAAAACAGAAAATTGAAGTGTTTGAATAGTTATACCACTACAAATCCCTTATTTAGAAGAAAAGTGGACACTACATAGAAGTGTTGAGAACTGATAGAGGTGGAGAATATATCTCCAAAGACTTCCTATGTTTCTGCAGGGAGCATGGAATACACAAGCAGTTTACCACAAGGTATACACCTCAGCAAACGATGTTGTAGAAAGAAAGAATAGGACCATCATGGAAATGGTAAGAAGTATGTTGAAGGAAAAGAATTTTCCAAGTGAGTATTGGGAAGAAACTGTCAATTGTGCAGCATATCTCTTAAATAGATGTCCAACCAAAAGTGTTATGAACAGAGTTCCAGAAGAAGAATGTGGTGGAATAAATGATTTTGTCACTCACATGAGAGTCTTTGGATGTGTGGAATATGCACATGTCCCGGATCAGTTAAGGAAGAAGTTAGACAGCAAGGGGAAGAAATGTATATTTCTTGGATATAGTGATGAATTCAAGGCTTACCAGCTCTATAATACATCAACCAAGAATGTAATAATCAACAGAGATGTTCAGTTCATAGAAGAAAAATCTTGGGATGGAAGTTTAGAGAAGACAATCAATGTGAAGACATGTATTTCACATGAAGATAAAGAGGAATTGATTACAGAAAGTAATTCCTCAATGGTGGCTTCTCCTCCACATACACAAGTTCAACAGAGCATAACAAAATTAAGAAATAGAACAAAATTGAGAAACCAAGGAAGCTCTAATCTCCAAGAACACCATAGGGATCAACAACTCATTCAAGTTCAAGTGAAAATCCAAGCACATCTTCAACAAATACAAAAATACCAAGATTCAGAAATTTATGTTAAATTTATGACCAAGAAGAAGTTGATAATAATACTGGACTGAATTCTTTATTTGCATTATTTAGTCATGTTGATGACCCAATCCATTTTGAATATGTAGTAACAAAAGAGAAATGGGTTGAAGCAATGAATGAAGAAATTCGAGCAATAGAAAATAATGACAGATGGGAGTTAGTGGACATCCCACAAGGAAAAGAAGTTATTGGAGTGAAATGGGTCTATAAGACCAAAAGAAACATTGAAGGCAAGATAGGAAAGCACAAAGCAAGACTAATTGTCAAAGGCTACAAGTAGCGGCAAGGAAGAGACTATGAAGAAACCTTTGCACTAGTTGCAAGGATGGAGACAGTGCTGACAGTGCCGTCTATAGCACCACAACAAAAGTGGAAAGTTTATCAAATGGATGTGAAGTGAGCATTCTTGAGTGGAGTGCTGAAAGAGGAGGTATATGTTGAACAACCTCATGGCTATGAGATAGAAGGCCAAGAACACAAGGTGTGTAAGTTGAAGAAAGCTCTTTATGGGCTGAAGCAAGCACCACGAGCATGGTACAACAGGATTGATACTTACCTGGTGGATAATGGGTTTGACAAGTGTGATGGTGAACCCACACTCTACATCAAAGAAAATGACGGTAAGATTCTTATTGTTGTTTTGTATGTAGATGATTTGATTTTTATAGACAATGATGTTTCTCTCATTGCTGATTTCAAAGAAATCATGAAAAGTGAGTTTGAAATGACTAAATTGGGTTTGTTAAGATATTTTTTTGGCATAGAAGGAAAGCAAACAGAAAACGGGATTTTCATCTCCCAAGAAAAGTATGTCGCAGAGATTTTAAAAATGTTCAATATGCATAACAACAAGCCATCATCAACTTTAATTGTCATTGGGTTGAAGTTGATCAAGGAAGATTGCAGCAAGAATGTTAATCCGACATTGTACACAAGCATGGTTGGCAGTCTAATGTATTTGACTGCGACTAAGCCTGATATAATGTATGCAGTAAGCTTGACATCCAGATTCATGGAGACGCACAAGGAGACACATTGGAAAGCAACCAAGATAACTTTATGGTATGTAAAGGGAACAAAGTGGTATGGTGTTCTATACTCCACAACTGATGATTTTAAGCTGATTGGTTACACTAACAGTGATTGCGCTAGAAGCGTTGATGACAGAAAGAGCACATTAGGGTATGTTTTTGATTTGTGATTAGGAGCCATTAATATGGGCTTCCAAGAAGTAGCCATTAATTTCATTATCAACAGCAGAACATGAATATATAGCAGCAACAAAAGCAGCATGTGAAGCAGTTTGGATGAGAATGATGTTGAGGGATTTATGTCATGAACAAGACAAAGGAACCACAATTTTCTGTGATAATAGCTCAGCAATCGCATTGTCAAAGAATTATGTTTTCCACAAGAGAACAAACCATATTGATGCCAAATACCATCTCATAAGAGAATTAGTTAACAATGGTGAAATTGTTTTGCAACATTGCAGGTTAGAGGAACAGTTTTCAGATATCCTCACAAAGCCATTGTGACAAAAAAGTTTTTTTTATCTTAGAAAGTGTCCGGGAATGATTGATGGCAACAATTGTAATTAAGGGGGAGCATTGGAAATATTCCAAAACACCGCCATCAATATATACTGGCACTAGCCATACTTCTATTGAATTTTTGTTCAGGGAAGGACAAAGCTCAAAATTAAAATCGAAGGCGTTTTCATGCAACATCAGAAACAAAGTACCCAATCCCTTTCTCTGCGTTTAATTTCCTTTCCGCCCTATACCTACCTGTTTATCTGCATGTCACAGCCCGCATGTTTTTTGGTTTAACCCTTAAGCCTTTCGCTGAAACTAAGTTTCTGCCAATGTGATATTGGTAAGACCCACCAACCTTGCCACACTTCCAAAACCACATACAAACCTTTTTTATCGCTTATTCCTTACATTTTTCATATTTCGCATTTCCCGCGGTTTACCAAGTTGCAACCCGCACTTCGCAACATTTAAGTTTTACCTTTTAGCACCCGTATCTAAACCTTGCGATGTTGCGATGCGACATCATCATCCCACATCGCACAACTTACCGTTTACCTTTTTGACCGCCCGCAACTTCGCACTTCGCACATCTTACGACTTACCTATTTAGCGCCTGCAAGTTATGTTATTTTGTTTGCGCTGCGATGTGATCTCAATCGCACATGGCAAGCTCAAGACGATAGTGCACATAATGCGCTCGCAAATCTCAATGGATAGAACCCGCAAGTTAAACATTTTAACTTGTGATGCGATCATGCCGTCACACATCGCAATCATAAAGATTTAAGTTTTCTTGTAAGCACCCAAGTTAAATGTTAAAATTTCTGATTTTCGATTTGCAATGAAGGCGTGGATGCGATGAGGTTTCATAGCTGAAACCCATAATATTTCAAGTCTGCCATTTTGTGTTTTGTACCTTGTATCCTGTATAAGCAACAGATGAGAGCAGAAGGACGATCGGGTTGTTAACTGTCCATTTCTACATTAAATATGATTTAATCTTCAGGCTTCCGCCAATTTTGTATTAAAGAATGTAATTTCATTTTGTTTTACAAAGAATTGAATGAAAAATAATATTTCAGTTCCTCTCCTATGTTGCTCTCGTTGTTTGTGTGTGTATATTATTATTCTCTACACATATTTTGCATTCTCTGCGTTGTGAAAGAAACACATCCATCTCTTGTATGTGTTTATTTCCAATTTCCAACAAATATAATATGATAACATGAATTAATTTAAATTTATTAATATGAATAAATTCATATTTATGTTTATTAAATATTTTGAAAGTTAAAAAGAGATAAGATGTAATATACTTTTTATATGTATAAAAATATTTTAGAGAAAAAAGAGGTTTGCATTTACAATATTTATATAGTATATATTAATATTTTTATATTATTGGTTTTTATTGAAAATTTAAAATTATATTTGTGATAACTATAACAAAGATATTAAAATAACATTTATATTTACAAATTCAAAATAGTAACAATAATTTTTTTTATAATAGATATAAATAAGCATAGATTTATTTTAGTTTGGGATATACCAATCACCTAAAGATGTAAACCTTTTTTTTTATTATTATAAAATTTGGAAAATTTTTGGATTTGATTAGTCTCTATTTTGTACATGAAGAGCTTTGATTTATTGTATTTCACTAGATATAGTGTTAATATGGATCTATGTTGATTTTGAGTATAGTAATAAAATATTTTAATTATAAGAAATCAACTCAAGAGATTTGATTTATCTTATCTTTTACTAGATATGGTGTTAACATGGATCTATGTTCATTTTGAACATACTTATAAATATTTTAATTACACGAAATTTTAAATTTGAGGTTGTTTGTTTGATAATAGATGTGTGTAATTAATATTTTTTTAAATGTCATATGCCAAATCTATATTAAAGGTTAAAGGGCTCACAAATATGTTTCATGCATTGAATTAAAATAAATGGTTCATGGAATAATGCCATTCCTTCTCTCTGTATATATACATGATATTAAAATACTCTACTCAATATGTAAAAAATTTCTAATTTATATTATTTTATATTTCTCCATATAAATTTTATATAAGATTTTATTTTTTTTTGCTTGAAATGTTACATATCAAGTGAATATACAACAAACTAAAAAAAATGTAATATGAATAATATTATTTTTACATGTCATTTGTGAGCTCCATATAAAACTGTGAATGAATTACGTATCTCCCTTATATTAAAAACTATTTTTTTTTTAATTTCATTTTCCATTGCTTCATAATTCTTTAAAATTTTTTGAAGTTTTTCATAATAGAAAATAATAGTGAAAATTGAAGTATTTTATTTATAGCCAACACTCTTATTAAATAACATCTTGTAACTTCCTCTGCTAAAAAAATTTACTTCAAAAAAATATTTATTTTTACTCATTATATTAAATAGTAAAAACCCCTTGAGTCATAAATACAATATCCAAAATACAATCTGCATGGAAACCTTCGATACATACATATCATTGTTTATGATGCAGTTATTTCACTGTACTATGAATAGGACGAAGCATATAAATTATGGTTTGATCATTGTTATGAGTTACAACAAAATCATTGTTAATTCGCTGAGCAACTGAGAGTAATATTAATGTTCACAACAAACAATATATTGCATAATCCCTATGCATGAAACAACTGTCATATCTCGGAAATTCCAACAAGGGTTTGGAGCTTTAACATTAATCATTTATAAGATATTTTAAGTCGAATCTAATCAATTAACCTAGTCTGATATGGCGTTTATGGTAATTTAACCTGATTATTGCATTAACACTCCACTTGGCGATTTTACTATGCATCTGTGGTGTTTGTGTCAATACCAACCACTATTGTCTGTACTGTGACTTACTCCACAAGTTACAGCTGTATCGTATTGGATTCTGATTGCTTGATTTTTTTCGAGGGAAAACCTGGGTAACACTGCAGTTGAGCCGAGAGTGAAGGTTTGTTTTTCATGCGCTCGTACGATTCCAGAGCTCGGCTCCTTTCCGGTTAACACAGTTTCAAAACCCTTAAAAGGTTCGCCCCTCCACTTAGCTATCTCTGCGGTTCTGTTATCATGCTCAGCTATATATATTTTTCGTTTTCTCTATTAGAAATGTTGTTCTCCAATGCTTCTAATAGAACCTTATTATATGAATTTAGTTTTGCAGATATGATAAATACTGTTACATCGAGCCAGCTGTGGCGGATGCAAGAAAGTCCTTATCATGTGAACGACACAGATATAGATGGCTTTAGTCCCTTTTTATTTTATTGCACAACATTTAGTGTATTAAATCCCCGTTTTTCTTCTCGGCAATAATATGTACTAATTCTCTGTGGTTTATCTTTGCACAGAGCGACCCATTTGGAAAGATATACCCTTCAACAGGTATTGAACTTTCCACAGAGGTTTTCAAGTTATTTATTTTTTTAACTCGATTATATAATTCTATGTAACAATAGATGTTAACTTGTTCCTCTGCTTTTGGTTGCAGGTTTGACTCTAACCCTCCACCTACAGTTGCAAGCCTTGGCTCAGGGTTATCACAGTCGCTTCGACCCCAGCTAATATTACTTCCATGAACCTAGAGGTACCTTAATGGCCCTTGATGAAAATTCATTCCCTTACTTCTGCTCCAGATCTATGATATATTTAAGCAATCCTTTCTTATCAGATGAATGTGAAAATGACAATGGTTGTAAACACCTTTTATATTTTTCAAGCAACACTAAAATTTCTCCTTTGTATTACGATGTTGGGTTTGATTTGAATCTCTATTTTTGTTTAATGGGTTCAGAACACTTTGATTCTAACCCTCAAACTCTTTGCAATTATATTTGATAAAAATATAAATTATCCCTCTGCGATTATATTTGTTCTACATCGACTGTATGTTTTGAATCTGTACAGGAACGATTATGGTTTAACTATGATGTGTCTTTTCCCTTCACCGTTTATGTTTATAAGGGATTCTTGTCATTTCTCGGCATATCTTTGTCCTGCATGCATTTATTTTTAAGAAAGAAATATCAGAGAAATGGTTCTGGGTTTTTCTTTTTTAAGATAAGGATAGCTTTTAACATTTGGCGCTTTAAAGAAATAATACTCATTGTTAGTTCTGTTACTAGTATTTCTTTGCTGTCGTTATAAACATATGTCTAGTCTCTACTAATTATTTATGGAATCCAACGCTCCTTTCATTACTTGATTTACAATCTTGTGTTCTTTATACTCTTTATTATTTTCATAGGATTCTTCCTACGGTGCGCGGGCCACCAAAAGATTGAAGCCCGTGTTAGCTAGGGTTGCCAGCCATGGACGAAGAACTCCTGTCTTGGGCTTGACCCTAGGACTAGGGTCAACAGTCCGTTGGCTTCATCCCTACCCTTCAGTTGATTAAAATAGACATGCAGTATCTTATTGTTCATCATGCTTTAACAGTAAGGGTAAATTATACCAATAATTTCCATATTAACAAAGATATAATGGTAGTATAATAATCGTTACTTTCACATTGTTCACACATCCGTTCTATTACAGTCACCCTATTCAATAAACTATCTCTGTTATACATTTACTTTAATGAGGGTTTTTAACCCTTTTATCATTTCACACAGTATAGGACTGAAAGCAGTGGATTATGTCTTATTATGATAATATTAACTTCATCATATTTCGCTATTCAATTCCCATACTCAGATTAATAAATTATCTACAGACTTGGTTTCCTGTCTCAATCATTTGTAAATGAACAGAGTAACCATATTCAAACTTTCAGCTTTCAACAATCTCAGCTGTGAAACTGTAAAAAAATTCCTTTTTATTAACCTGTATAAATAAATTCACTGTAATACTTATCTGGATTAAGTAGACTAAGTTTTGCTCCTCCCAACCATTCAAGGGAGGAAATTACGTCCTCCGCTTGCCCCCTAGCTCCAGAATCTGGACGGTGCCACGGGTTAACAGTGGAATTTTTCTGCTGTGACCTCTGGATGGCCTATCCAACCACCTTTAGAAATTTCTGGTTTTAACAAGGGTAGCTGTAACCTATTTTCAACTGGTTCCCCAACCAGCTCTATAAAATACTTTTCCCTTTTACAAAAAATCACAGAACCCCTATTCCTCCGCCGGGATTCAGCTTTATCCTCAGAGGAGTAGGTAATTGTTTTCCAACTGCCCTCCAACCACCTCCTATTCTTGGAAACCTTTTTAGAGATAGCTTAAAAGATTTTCTTTTCATTAACTAGTCCTCCTAATTTAATAATTTCAGCAAAATAATTTTTCTTTATATACAATAAAGTTTCAAGTCTTTCTTTTGCTAGAAATGAAAATAACAAATGTCTTTAACTAGTTAATACTAGTTAACTTGAATGAGGCAATGACAACTTCCCCCCCTGGAAGTAACACTGTCCTCGGTGTTTCAGCCCACCTCTGCAAAGAGCTCTGGGTAAGCTTCCCACACAAATTTTTCATCCTCCCAAGTAGCTTCATCTAGGCCAAAGTGCTTCCATTGCACTTTCACCTGGGTAACTACTCATTTGCGGAGTTCAATTTTTCTTTTTTCAAGTTTGCATTGCGGCTCGACCAGAAAATATTTGTCCGATTCTACCTGAAAACTAAAAGTGTTTTCAAGTCAGTATTCATCAATTATTCAGAAATTCAAGTTAGAAATTTTATCTTTCTCGTACCTAAATATTTTGCCAATGAATCACATGTTTTTCATCATGTACATATCGCTTCAGCAAGGACATGTGAAATACATTGTGAACCTGGATATGGATAGGTAAGGCCAACCTATAGGCTACTGGTCCCACCCTTTCCAGTATTTGAAAGGGTCCACAATACCGGGGAGCCAATTTTGCACAAGAGGTCCATCTCATGGTACTTCTCTTGGGCTTAATTCTTATGTAAACATGGTCCCTTACCACAAATTCACAGTAAGACCTTTTCTTGTCTACGTAAATCTTTTGTAGATCTTGTGCAGCCTTCAGATTCTGCCTTATTCTTTTTACCTCAGCTTCCATTTCAGCCAACATTTCAGGTCCCAAAAATAATTTTGTCTCTGGACTACTACAATTTATAGGTATTCAACATTTCCTACCATATAATGCCTCAAAGGGACTCATTTTCAGGGATTCTTGATACTCGTTGTTATAGGAAAACTCAAAAAGGTGCAAGTAATCCTCCCACTTGGTGGGCTACTGCATTACATACATGTGCAACATGTCTTCCAGTACTTGATTTGCCCGCTCTGTTTGTCCATCAGTTTGAGGATGATAGGCGGTGCTGAAATGTATTTGTGTTCCCAGCCCAGAAAACAAGGTTTTCCAGAATGCGGATGTGAACTTAACATCCCGATATGGAATCACAGTATTAGGTATGCCATGCAACCTAAAGATTTACTTCATAAATATATTTTCAATCTGTACTGTCTTGTAGGTAGAATGTACAGGTTTAAAATGGGCAGATTTTCTTAATCTGTCTACCACTACCATGATTGAATCATTCTACCTTTTTGTTCATGGTAAACCCGTGATGAAATCTAAGGAGATAACCTCCCACTTCCACTCGGGAATGGGTATGGGCTACAATAGCCCTGCAAGATGCTGATGCTCCACCTTAAACTGCTGAAATTCCAAACATTTTCTTAGATACTCTGCAATATTCTTATGCATACTTGGCCAATAATATACCTTTCTTATTGCAGTGAGCATCTTTTGATATCCTGGATGGCTAGTGTAATTGCTGTAGTGGAATTCATTTAGGATTAATTCCTTAAGACCTGCACGATTAGGCACATAGATTCTTCCGCAAAAATTCAACACTTGATCTTCGTTCTTTCCATACTCTGATGTCTTGCCTTGCTTCTTATCATCCTCCATTTGCTGCCACAAGAATGTATATTCCGGGTCTTTCTGTGCTTCTTCTTTCAGCTGTTCCAACATTTGGCTTTCTAGTTGATTATAGTATAAGGCAGAAATACCGTCGAGTTTTCTGCTTAACGTGTCTGCAACTCGATTTTCCTTCCCCTTAACATGCTGTATGTCCATGTCAAATTCACTAAAAAAGGCATTCCATCTTGCTTGTCTACAATTTAAATCTGCTTGCTTAAAATAATTAGTCAAGCTGCTATGGTCTATTTTAAGTACAAACCTCTTACCCAGCAGGTAATGCCTCCACACCCGGAGAGCATGCACCACAGCTGTAAGCTCCAGATCATAAGCAGAATATTTCTATTCATGATCTTTTAATTTTCTAGACTCGTAAGCTATCACTTTACCTTATTGAGTTAGTATCGCTCCAACTCCTTCTTTGTTGGCATTAGTACAAACTTCATAATCTTTATCAGGGTCAGCTACCTTCAGAACTGGTGCTATAGTCAAAACTTTTTTCAGCTTTTCAAAGCTGCTCTGACATTACTTTATCCATTTGAAAAGCTTGCCCTTCTTCTGCAAAGAAGTAATAGGGAAAGCAATTTTAGAAAATCCTTCTATAAACCTTCTATAATAACCAACTAGACCCATAAACAATCTGATGTTAGCCACATTCTGAGGTACTCGCCATTCAAAATAGTTTTGATCTTTTATGGATCAACAACTATTCCTTCAGCTCATATAACATGTCCCAGATATTGGATTTCTGTTTTAAAGAAATCACACTTGCTAAACTTACCATAAAGTTGATGCTTTCTCAGCATTTCCAAAACTATCCTCCAATGTTCTTTATGTTCCTCCTCACTTTTTGAATATATCAGTATTTCATCTATGAAAATAAGTACAAAGTTATCCAAATAATGATGAAATATGCCATGCATCAACCTCATAAAGGTTGTTGGCGCATTTGTCAATCCGAAGGGCAACACTACAAATTCATAATGCCGATAACGAGTGTGGAATGTTGTTTTGAAAATATCTTCACCTTTAATCTGAATCTGATGATATCTGAATCTTAAATATATCTTATAAAACACCTTAGCCCCTCTTACTTGATCAAATAAGTCATCGATTCTTGGTAAGGGGTATTTTTTCTTAACGATCAGCTTATTAAGCTACCTGTAATCCATACACATGTGTAGGGTTCCATCTTTCTTCTTAACAAATAGAACTGGTGCTCCCCATGGAGACACACTTGGGAAGATATAGCCTTTTTCTAACAATTCTTGTAGTTGTATATTTCGTTCTGTTAGTTCTGGCATGCTCATTATATAAGGAGCTCATGACACTGGAGAGGCTCCTAGAAGCAACTCAATGGTAAAGTCAATATCCCTCTTAGGTGGCAAACCAAGAATATTTTCTTGAAATACATCCAAAAATTCTTGTACTATAAGAATATCTTCCATTATAGGTGCCTTTTCCTTGGAGTCTTCATATCCTAGTTGAATTGCATACAATTGACACCCTTTTCTAATACACTTGCCCATTTGGGATGTTGTTATTGGGCGTAATTGCACAAGCTTTTTAATTCCTTGAATTTCTTTCCGTGCGCCATCTTGCATTCTAAAGTAAATGATCTTTTCCTTACAATCCACTAGGGTCTAGTGTCTTTCCAACTAGTCCATACCCAATAACACATCATAAGACCCCAATGGTAAGATGTCTAAATCTACTTGTAACTATTTTTCTGCCACTTCTAGCACACAGTTAGGAACTTTTGCAGTTACCTTTCGTTTTTCCCTGGTAGCTAACTGAACTAACCAGGAATTCTTCAATTTCTTCTCTTTTAATTTGCATAATTCCACTATTTTAGGACTTACATAACTCAAACTTGCTCCAGGATCTACCAAAATTGAAATAGGTTTAGTTAGTAAAGTACCTTCTAGTTCGATCATTGTGGGCTGATAATCAGCCTACCGATCTTCCAAGGCTGCATTGATGCCGGGTATGTTATGCGCCATGTGCCCTACCGTAGATGCCTCCTGCATATTTTCTACAGTTTCATTTTTATTTCGCTTTGGAAATTTTTTTAATAATGAGCCTCTCCACAGACCCAGCATTACAAAGGAGGTTTTGTGGTGTGTCCCTACTCTAACATGCTAAATGCCTCTGTGGGCTTCTATTCCCTTGGCCATTTAGTTCTTTCGTGATTTCTACCAAATTTCTTACTGATGGAGTTTCGTGCTGTGCCTTTAGAATTTCCACTTTTACTCCTTTTAAAATTGGAACTATTTTTCTGGTTTTTCTTTGGCTGCCAGCTTTTCCCTCCTTCACCTTTGGCCTTGGACTGCTGATAGCACATCCGGGCTTTACGGATGACTTCATCCATGGTCTGAGGATTAACAAATTCTATCCATTCTCTCATATGAGTAGGTAGACTAGTTAGAAACCTCTGCACTTTGACCTTTTCCTCTCGAAGATAAGGAACATATCGTAGCAGGGAAGTGAATTTAGTGACATAATCGTCCATGGTCATCTTCCCCAACCATAAATCATGGAATTCCTTAGCCTTATCATCATAAAACCTTTATGTCAAATACTTGTCTTTGAAATACTGCTGAAACAGCTCCCAAGTAATGTCCTGTTCATCAATACTGCGTACATTTTTCACTTCTTCCCACCACAGGGTGGCCTTTTCCCATAACTGGTATATAGCCAATCTGGCCTTCAAATTGCTACTATATTCATACACCTGGAATTACTTATTTATATTAATTAAACAGGCTTCCGCCACCTCCTCGGCCTCACCATCAAAAGTTGGTGGTTTAATTTTGCGAAACTCCCCCTGCAATTCCACTTTCTGTCTCTTATTATCTTACTGGTCAGACAAATTTCCCGACTCCGCCTCATTATAATACTTGTTTTTGATTTTCTGGGAGGGACTCTTTCCAGCTTTGCCTGTAGTGTTATTTCTAGTTTGCTGATCTTCTTGTTCTGCTGATAATTATTTTTCAGCACTGGGATGTCCCATCTCCTGATTTTGTTTTTCTAATAAACTCTTTAAAATTTTCTCCCGATCTTGCAACAATCGCTCATTATCCTTTCTGAGTATTAGCATTTCCTCTTGTAATTGTTGCACTGTGTTCAACCAAAAACCAGTTTGGTGATGCTGTTCTTTGAGCAATCGACTAGTCTTTTGATGTTGTTCTACACTCAATTGAACCCACATTTCCGGATTCATGACTATTGGTGCTTGAGTTTCCCCTGGTTGCGATTGTGATGCTATATCTCTTCTCATTGTCTCTGTTTCTCCCTCTCTCTGTGCACTAATAACATACACAACTTCATTGTTAGTAAACCTTTAGGATCCCAGCGTAGCAACATAGCTTTGATACCACTTGTAACTTCCTCTCCTAAAAAAATTTACCTTAAAAAAAATTATTTTTACTCACCATATTAAATAGTAAAAACCCCTTGAATCATAAATACAATATCCAAAATACAATCTGCTTGGAAACCTTCGATACATACATATCATTGTTTATGATGCAGTTATTTCACTATACTATGAATAGGACGAAGCATACAAATTATGGTTTGATCATTGTTATGAGTTACAACAAAATCATTGTTAATTCGCCGAGCAACTGAGAGTAATATTAATGTTCACAATAAAAAATGTATTGCATAATCCCTACGCATGACACAACTGTCATATCTCGAAAATTACAACAAGGGTTTGGAGCTTTGAAATTAATCATCTGCAAGATATTTTAAGTCAGATCTAATCAATTAACTCGGTTCTGATATCGTGTTTATGGTAATTTAATTTGGTTATTGCATTAACGCTCCACTTGGTGATTTTACTATGCATCCGTGGTGTTGGTGTCAATACCCACCATTATTGTTTGTACCACGACTTACTCCACAAGTCACAGTTGTATCGCATTGGATTCTGATTGCTTGATTTTTTCGAGGGAAAACATGGGTAACACTGCAGTCGAGCTGAGAGTGAAGGTTTGTCTGTCATACACTCTGACGATTCCAGAGCTCGGCTCCTTTCCAGTTAACATAGTTTCAAAACCCTTAAAAGGTTCACCCCTCCACTTAGCTAGCTCTGTAGTTCTGTTATCATGCTCAGCTATATATATTTATCATTTTCTCTATTAGAAATGTTGTTCTCCGATGCTTCTAACATAAACTTAATATATGAATTTAGTTTTACAGAGATGATAAACATTGTGAGATTGAGCCAGCTATGGCAGATGCAAGAAATTCCTTATCATGCGAACTCCATAGGTATAGATGGCTTCAGTCCCTTTTTATTTTATTGCATAGCATTTAGTGTATTAAATCGTCGATTTTCTTCTCAACGCTAATATGTTCTAATTCTCTGTGGTTTATCTTTGCACAGAGCGACCCATTTGGAAAGATTTACCCTTAAACAGGTATTGAACTTTCCATAGGGGTTTTTAGTTTATTTATTTTTTAACTCAATTATATAATTCTATGTAACAATAGATGTTAACTCGTTCCTCTGCTTTTAGTTGCAGGTTCGACTCTAACCCTCCACCTATAGTTGCAAGCTTTGGCTCAGGGTTAACACAGTCACTTCGACCCTATATTACATCCATGAACCTACACGTACCTTAACGACCCTTGATGGAAATCCATTCCCTTAATTCTGCTCCAGATCTAGGATATATTTAAGCAATCCTTTCTTATCACAGGAATGTGAAAATGACGAGGGTTGTAAACCCCTTTTATATTTTTCAAGCAACACTGAGATTTCTCCTTTGTATTACGATGTAGGGTTTGAGTCGAATCTCTGTTTTTGTTTAATGGGTTCAGAACGCTTTGATTCTAACCCTCAAACTCTTTGTAGTTATATTTGATAACAATATAAATTATCGCTGTGCGATTATATTTTCTCTACACCAACTGTATGTTTTGAATCTGTATAGGAACGATTATGGTTTAACTATGATGTATATTTTTCCTTTGTCGTTTATGTTTACAAGGGTTTCTTGTCATTTCTCAGCATATCTTTGTCCTGCATGCATTTATTTCTTAGAAAGAAATATCAGAGAAATGGATTTGGGTTTTTCCTTTTTAAGATAAGGATAGCTTTTAGCGTTTGGCCCTTTAAAGAAATGATACTCATTGTTAGCTCCGTTACGAGTATTTCTTTGCTGTTATTATAAATATATGTCTAGTCTCTACTAAGTAATTATGCAAGCTAGCGCTCCTTTCATTACTTGATTTACAGTCTTGCATTCTCTATACTCTTTATTGTTTTCGTAGGATTCTCCCTACGGTGCCCCGGCCACAAAAATATTGAAGCCTGTGTTAGCTAGGGTTTCCAGCCACGGACGACGAACTCCTGTCTTGGGCTTGACCCTAGGGCTAGGGTCAATAGTCTGTTGGCTTCATCGCTACCCTTCAGTTGATTAAACTAGACATGCAGTATCTTCTTGTTCATCATGATTTAACAGTAAGGGTAAATTGTACCAGTAACTTCCATATTAACAAAGAGATAATAGTAGTATAATACTCATTACTTTCACATTGTTCACACAGTCGTTCTATTACTGTCACCCTATTCTATAAACTATCTTTGTTATACATTTACTTTAATGAGGGTTTTTAACCCTTTTATCATTTCACACAGTATAGGACTGAAAGTAGTGGATTCTGTCACATTATGATAATATTAACTTCATCATATTTCGATATTCAATTCCCATACTTAGATTAATAAATTATCTACAGACTTGGTTTCCTGTCTCAATCATTTGTAAATGAACAGAATAACCATATTCAAACTTTCATCTTTCAACAATCTCAGCTGTGAAACTGTAAAAAAATTCCTTTTTATTAACATGTATAAAGAAATTCACTGTAATACTTATCTGGATTAAGTAGACTAAGCTTTGGTCCTCCCAACCATTCAAGGGAGGCAATTACATCCTCCGCTTGCCCCCTAGCTCTAGAATCTAGACGGTGCCACTGGTTAATAGTGGAGTTTCTGTGCTGTGACCTATGGATGGCCTATCCAGTCACCTTCAGAAATTTCTGGTTTTAACAAGGGTAGCTGTAAGCTATTTTCAACTGGTTCCCCAACCAGCTCTAGAAAATACTTTTTCCTTTTACCAAAAATCACAGAACCCCTACTCCTCCCCTGGGATTCAGCTTTATCCTCAGAGGAGTAGGTAACTGTTTTCCAACTACCCCCCAACCACCTCCTATTCTTGGAAACCTTTTTACCAACAGCTTAAAAGATTTTCTTTTCATTAACTAGTCCTCCCAATTTAATAATTTCAGCAAAATAATTTTTTTTTTATATACAATAAAGTTTCAAGTCTTTTGTTTGTGAGAAATTAAAATAACAAATGTCTTTAACTAGTTAATACTGATTAACTTTAATGAGGCTATGACACATCTACTTCACACAAAGATTTGAACTATATAAATCTTCTAGATACAATAATATACTTTAGTTTCCGCTTTTGGACATTGACTTTATACATAACCTTAAAGTAATTAAAAATAAAATAAAATAATTTATACTTCACTACTTATAGAATTAAGAAGAAATATATATAAAAATAATATTATTGATATTCTATGATATTCAAATTATTTTAATAATAAAAGAAATACAAATAAATTTAATATAATTCATAAATTAACCAAAGTCTAATTAAGTAAAAAGTTTTAATATCAAATACAAAATAAATATAAATTATATTATACATTTATTTTTACTACTTTTAACTATAAAAACATGTGCATTAACATGGATTAGCATTTTAATTTCAAAAATTTAAATAAAAATAAAATATTTCAATTATGCAAAATAAGCTTGTATAAAGGTATGGAGTACTTAACCAAATAAATAAAAAGAGAATGATGTGATCACAAATATGTTGTGCCTATCTAAGATTGGCATGTGTTTTATTTATCTTAAATTCAATGTTATTGGTGTTAATGTTAAATTTAAGTTATATTGTTTATGGGTTTTGGATAAATAGTGATTGGTAGACATTTTTTTATGTGAAATTATCAGTTTATCACAGATTCAATTCCATGTTTTGATAGGGGTGATATATTAGACACATCACACGTTCAATTTCTTGTTTTAATAGAGATGATATATTGCACAAGACCAAAATATAATCCCACCAAATTTACAAAACAATGTTATATTTTGAAATTATTAAAAAACAATAAAAATTTAAAATTTTGATATGATTTTAGAAAAAACAAAAAAAATTGGAAATTCAAATATTAAGTTTTAAGATTTAGAATAATAAAGAATTCTTAATAATACCAAATCCATATACATAATTAAAAAATAAATCAAAACACCACATTTCATCATCCAAACAAAATTCTAACATCGTTAGACAACACCGTTCCATATTTTCCGGACGTCGGAGTTGTTTTATATTGGTGTGGCTGCCGTCCACATCCTTATTGAATTCGTTTATCTGAGAAATTGCTGTTAGATAGAAGCGTAACCGCAGCCGAGGGCGATGAAATAATAGCAAGTCGCAAGTCTTATACACTTTGCTATAAGCGTGATATAGGTATCGTTCGATTGAAAGGGATTAAAATCTGATACTCTTCACTACAGACACAGTAGACACCAGCCACAGTAGAGAGAGCCCGAGCCCGTATTTTGTTAATGGACGTTATCGAGGTTATTAAATTGAAATGGAACACAGGCTCAACATGACCGTTATTAAGAGTATCTCCGGAGTGCTTTCAAAGCTTTATCCTTCGCTCGCTTGGTATCGTTCTGTACGTAGCCATGTAAAAGGTAAACATAATATGAAAACGCTGAGTGAAATGAAGTAACCAAATCCAAACAAATCCCTTTACCCATTCTGGCATTCAATTTTCACGTATCTCTGAAACCTATTTTTCAATAACTACTTAAAACCCAATCACATTTATACGCACCTTTAAAATTCTCCCTCCGCAATTATAGGACACAGTACATGTTGTTCGCGTGGGCGTATCACTTTTTAATTACAAAATGTTGGAGTTGAAATCTTAATTAATTTTGTCACAATACCATCTTCCTACAAATATATCAATGCAAACCAGTGATATAGACAATATCAGCCACTCTGTTGTTAACATTTTTATTTTATTTTATTTGGAAGAATATAATTTTCAAAATTTTAAAAGTGACATTGTAATTTATTATTGTTTAAAATAAATTTAGTTTTTTAAAATTTTTAAATCACAGTAAAATTGTACAAAGAAAAATTCAAATTTTAAATTTTAAAACATCCTTGCTGCATTTTGAGTAAAACCTATTAAAAAATCAAAACTATTTTTCAACTTTCCAGTATATCATGTTTCAATAATAAAAACTTATTGAATTTAAAATTTTACGAGAATATGACGATGTGATGTGCATTGTAATGGATTTATGGTGGTCTTTTATAAGAATTTTTGCTAATTGTTTTTTTTTTTTATAAAAAATGAGTTTTTGAATTGATAGAGGTTAAATTTTAAAAAATTATATTTAAAATAATATTAATTATAATAGCCATAGTTATAAATTTTTTAGTTATAATGTTTTATTAATTTTATTTGAAATTCAGAAAAATATTTGTTAGAATTATAAAAATGTATATTCTAAATGGTACATGTTCTCGAAAAGACTAATTAATAGTATTGGAAACTAAAGTTATTTATATATTTAAAAGATATTTGAAAATAATAAAAATGTTAAAATTTGTAAAAAATATTAAAAAAAAATAAAAAAAAAAAATCCACAAGCAACCAAAACATAAGAGAACTCCAAACGTGAAGCTCTAAACATAAAAGCTCTAGACCGAGACTTTCTATGTAACGGGATAAAATAAATTTAAAACCATATACCTTTACTTGATAAAATTCCAGAAACAAATTCCAGAAACATATGATAAAATTTCAAAAATATATGATAGCACAAGCATATAGGCACAATTTTTGTTTGTGTATATCAAGTTTTACTTAAAATAAAAGGTGGTGAATTTGGAAAAGTGCCTAACTTGGAATTTTGATCCATTTTCCGAGTATCTAAGTCTGCAAAATTGGCAAGGTTTTGTGAATCATGAAACTTGGGATCATACAAAAACTGTAACCGAATTCAATCCCTTTTTAACTTATAATTTTTCTTCTTGATTTACTCCAGTTTTGTGTCAATGAAATTTGTTCTCGATGTACTGGAGCTCTGTCACATGTCTCGGCTATACAACCTTTTATATATATATTAAGCCTCTAATAACGAAACCATACTGCCTAACTTTCAATTAGAATTCAGCGCCATTGTTAAATTTCAATTACAAGTTTTCTTCCCTTCATCATTAATTCAACCCTTTTTTTTTTTCCTTTCATCATATAAAATTCAACCCCTTTCTTTCCACTAGAACTTAGGCTATCGAAATACTATTAAAAATAGTGTAACTCTAATTCTAATTTCTTTAATTACTTTAGTGAACATAATATTGTCACGTACCACTTACCCTTAGTTCATCACATGGTTTAACGATGGGCTTATATAGGCATATAAGGTAATTAAACCTAAAATTTATTTTTGGCCTAAGTAAATGACTTGTTTATCATGTAGTAATGTACCCTAGCTCCATTTCACAAAGCTTTAATGAATTAAACAAGTCTAGTTGAAGGGTTTATGGGAATTGTTACTTGAATGGTTGGTCGCCTTGTTCCCCTCACCCATGTGATCTTCACATGGGTCAGCCTCCTACGAACGGCAAGGATCTCTCGTAGGTCCTTTGATGGTGTAAATACATTCTTCAAACCCTATCCCTCGTTTTGGTGCCATTTTCCTTCTATTAAATTTTCTCACTTGAGAAATTATGTTGAGTTCTCAGCGTGTCATCGTGGACGAAGGTGAAATATCCAGACAATTATTTTTCCTACTAGTTTTCATGGAAATCATACACCCTTATCTTCCATCAGCTTAGGTGGAAATGGACAATTGATAAGCTAGTGTCATTTATTCATAGCTTTATCCTGATTTCCTTGCACTAATATTCCTCTAATTTTGTGCTAGAGCGCCTCGGCTATGGGGATCATCAAAAGAGATCCTTGTCCCTTGGAATTTCTAAATTTCCATGCACGTTTCACTAAAAATTGCAGCAACTGGTGAAGTTCTTTCTTTATTTACTTTGGGAATTTTTATGTCACTAATTTAAAAAGTCAGAGATGAGTAAAAGAGTATTATACTGTGAAGTGGATTGGGTTTGTTGAAAGGCTAACGAATTGTTTCTGGAATACCCCTCTCTATAGGAATGGACATGTTACGCATCTACGAGTGCATGAATCTTTATCATTAATCAATTGAATAATAAAAACACCTATATAGCCTAGCCAAGATATATTGAGCAAACAATGAACTTCATAATCTATGGAATCAAGAGAAACACCTATATGACCTAGCCAAGATAAGAAATGCATACATATATAGATAGATGTGAGATCTACCCATATTAATATAGATGTGAGATACACCTATCTTACCATGTTAAAGAGTTCGTAACAGTATATGGATACGTTTTGGAAATAAGTAAGGATGAGTAATTTTGAAATTATTTTGGGAAAGCTTGAAATTACCTATGTGGGTGACCTATTATTAGTGTTTCCAGATCTAGTATATGTTTATGGACTCCATGTGGTGTGAAATTTAATCTTTAGAAATTTTTCGATTGTTCTAGGATTGATATGCAGAGATGTGTCTTATATTAGAATCTACTATCCTCGTTTATCTATAAGGAAGGTAATTAAAATTAAAGAAAATAATATAGATATTAAAATATACAATTCTTAATTATTACATTAAATATAGTAGTTATAGAACTTTATGGGTACATTCTTTCCGTGAAAACTTCTAAATACTCTTTGGAAAATAGTTATAAAACTTTATGAGTACATGTAGTCCATGAAAACCTCTTCCTACAAAGCCTTCTAGAAGGGCTTGCAAGCCCTACATGAATAATCTTATATTTTTAAGACTAAAAAACAATAAGAAGTAAGCCTCAAAATGGATAGAGCTTAGAACAATATTAAGAAACACAAGTACTTTCTAAAATTAAAACATATATAATATAAAAATTACTAAGATTGAATACTTATATTTCAAACAAAATATGTTTGAGAATAACTATGTAAATAGAACAATTTAAAAGATTGCATGTTTATATAATTAAAAATTTAGTTAGAAAAACAATAGTATCACATATATTGAGAAGGTTCGGAAATTTTCATGATAAATAATTTGATTTCACATTTAGAATTGAATGCAAGGAAAACATAGACTATATACACAAAATAAAGTGTGCACATGACACTTCTAAGGTAACTATATACCAAGAAAAACCTATTAAAAGAGGGGTTGATAAGCTTGTATTATACAAAATAAAATATAACACAAATATATTAATATGGAAAAGAGAATTACACTTTTATACTTAGATTTTCTTTTCTTTTTTATATTTTATTAGTTATATGAAGCCATGGTGTTACTCTAGCATCCTATATTGAACAAAAAAACAATCTTATTCTTTTGCTTCTTTTCCAAATACCCCATCCTATCACCTCACCAACTTGGACAAGTGTTAACATAGGCTATATTAACTCTTCATCCTTCCCTTGTGCATCTCATGCTTTCATTATTCCAAAGGGCATCTAGTGAGACATTGCCTTCATTATTCCTAATAAGGATAACTCCAAAAGGCTTCTACTCACATATTACCATGCTTTTATCAAATCCAACATTAAGAACTAATATCCCCTACCCTTGAAGGAGGATTTGTTTACAAAGATAATTGGGCAACCAAGAAAATTATACCACTTCTTGGGAAACTCATAATGGGGAAGGCAACATCTAATAATGTATTTGATGTTTATATAATATGTATTTTCCTTTTGACAACTTGAAAAATTAAATATCTAAATAGCATTTTGTTGTTTCCCTACAAAACTATTTGTAATTAATTTAATGAGAAGCCAACTTGCTTATGAAAATCTACTTCTCCCTCTTTGTAATTAATTTAATAAGAAGCCAACTTCTTATAAAAATCTACTTCTCCCTCTTAATAGAATGCTCATATTCTTTCCATAATCTTGTTGTTTATCTCATTCTATCATGTAAGATTAATAATTTTGAAATCTCATTGAAACATAAACAATACTTTCAAGTCCTATGGGTGGGCATATTAAACATGAAAATTAAATGTATTATCAAAACACTCTTGAATAACTCCATGTATACATAAATGCAGGATAATGTAATCGCTCAACTTCTTCCTTTTCTATATATATAAAATACTTAAATTTATAAATCAACATCTTTTAAATTTGAACAACTATATATATCACAAAAATTACTAAAGATAAAACAAAATTAAGCAAACACATAATTTTTAAACAAAACACTAAATTGGTATATGACGTACTTTCTTTATCAAATAAAACCTAGTTATAAACGACAATTCTGTAAACTCAAAATCATAAAAACAGTACAATACGAAGCCAAAATGATGATTTTGTTATATCAAATCTTCATGCGTGTCACATACGTACTCAAACAGCTCATGATAAATAAATATTATGTTATTGTATTTTTAACTTTTTTATCAAGAATTGGTTGAAAACCAAATTTTTGAATCGGTTGAAAATGAATAGGTGTTGTGTATTAAAGTGGGGATCGAGAGAATCATGGGGAGTCTCCAGCATTTTGGAAATAGTGGGTTCTGCAAATTAAATCGATTGCCTTGGGGAGATTACATTCCGGAGCATTTTGGAAATTGCATAGAGATTAAAATAGTTTTTCAGTTCATTTGTAACAGAGCCGACTTACCAATACAGTTGACATTTTATTTGCCTGTCCTCCCTAGTTTGCATTGCAGTTAAATATTTATATTCAAACCATGGCTCAATTTGGAGAATGGTAAAGTGATTAAAACACTTAACAAGGGGAACTTAAAGTGGAAAAAGCGGAGAGGTGGAAGCTTGAATTTGTCTTGAACTCTCTGTTTGGTACGTAAAAAATCTTCCACTGTTTTTCCTATGGTTGAGGTCTACATTCTTGGCGATTAAGGGCATTTATCCCCTTTCCTTTAAGAAAGGTTGTGATGAAGTTGAGGGGCGTTCCACAAATGCTATTCATCTTCTTTTATAAGAGTCAAGATAAGTAATCTTTGCTAATTTTTATTATATAATTTTTTTTTTGTGAAATGAAATATATAAATAAAGATTATATATCATATAGTTTTTATGCAAAAGGATTATTAGAAAATAGAAAAAAAATACTAAGAATGTATTTATCTTGGGAGTAGAAGATAAGTCCATTGTGTTAATTCCTTTGCAAGGGTTTGCAAAGGTTACATGTTAACTTTGTTATTATTTTAAAAGGTCTATCTAGCTCTTATGCCCAAATAAAGGTTAGTTATGGTACTTTATTTTTAAAAGAGATTTTCTTGATTAGATTAAAGAGGGTAACTCTTTAATAAAAATATTTACATAATATTGTATAAGCAAGAAAATAGAAGACGCATGCCCTTATTTTAAAAAGGGATTTTGTACTCATTTAGTTTAGGAAATGAGAAAAAATCCAAGGTATTTTCTTGACAATGAATATATATTAAAGAGGGTAACTCTTGAAATATTTTCATGTGTAGTGAAGAAGAAAAGAAAAGCTTCTCACATTAAAATTCTATACATTAACCATGTTGTAAATAGTAATTATTTCATAAATCCATGGATAGTTTCATAAATCCATGGATAGTTTACCATGGTATTGGTAAAGATTAATGGATTAATAAATCCATGGATAGTTTACCATGGAATTGGTAAAGAAATGTTGAGCTATCTTAATATTTAGGAGAATATGTGAGTATCTTTATGATATCAAAACTAATATGTTAGTTTATGTTAATCCCTTTTGGAAGAAGATCCTGCATAGGCATGCAATATATGTATTAACTTTTATTGGAAAGAATATATATGTTTGTAGGTGGGAAAGATAGCATGTTGTGTTAAACTACATTGGAAATGATTGATAGTATAGTCTTTGAAAAAGAAGACATGTATTTGTATGCTTAATTGCATAGTTTTATAGAAAAGAAAACATATGTTTACATGCTCACTTGTGTTGAGATTTCCTTTGGGAAAACTCATGAAGGAAGCTATGTGCTTCGTTGTGTAAACACTCCTTTGAGGAGACTCTTTGGAATCTATATGCATTTGCATGCATGCAAGCAACATTTATTATATTAGCTTGCATTTCATGCACTAAAAATAATAGCTCAAGGGTTAGCTATTTTGACTAAATTATGTAAATTTCATGCACGAATATCGTAACTAATGCATCAGTTTATTTTAAATATATGCAGGGGAGATGTAGCTATTTTCTTGCAGGAATGTGTGTTGATGCAATGGAAACATTATTTAATGTAATGAATTATAACTAGCACATATGAGGTATGTGTTGTTAAAGGAAGAATGTGAAGGTAATTTACTTGCATGTCATGATTATACATGAGTAGATGGAGAAAATACTATAGTATAGATATATGAAATGATTTATTATACTTTATGAATCTTGACATAAATGTATGTTGAAGGTAACATTAGCAGGGTATGATGGTGATATGTATAAAGGAAATATTATGCTTAACCTGGTGGCAGGTAAATGATTATGGTTCATGCAGATGAGTGCGAACTACCGGATGATCGAGTGAGAACTATCAGATGATCCAGTGTACGATGAACCATTGTAGGTACATCCATGCCATCAAGATATGAAGATATGAAGACCAGAGGGTAAATAGTATCATATTTATTGTAATGGCTTTAAGCTAGATATTTTTATATTTCCTTGTAAGATTTATAAACGATGGTTAAGGGATGGTCTCCCTTATAAGCCATTGAGTGAGCGCTAATCACTCTCACGAGCATTTAATAATAAAATTAAATGTTTGCTGGTTTTCACCCTACGAGGTTTCCAGTGTATATTGGTGTTCAATGATGTGATTGCTTATTGTGTCAAGTTGATGATGTTGATTCCTTTCTTGTTATGATGTTCATAATGGCAAGTATGTGATGACTATATGAGTAATGAAATGAATGGAAGGTTACATCATACAATATTATGTTAATGTACCGTAATGGAGACTGTTAATGGTTAAGGAGCTTACTATTCTTAATCTAAAGTTACACTATGAAATGGTAAAAATTCTATGTAATGATGAGTATGGAATATTTAATAGTGAATGGATAGTTACCTATGAGTAACTTGTATGCAAAATTTTTAACTCCTTAAATTTCCATGTGAAGTTATCAGTGTATCTTACAATGTGGGAAATGATGACTGCAAAATGTTAGGAAAAATCTCACGCATACTTAAACTAAGGCCCTACAATAGAAATTAAGTCAGTACTTTTGACTTTTTCAGCATGGTTACCCTTCATTTTTCCAGTTCCATATACCCCACCATCTCATGGCACCGGAAGTGGTCCCTTACATCATAACTGTTGAGTCGAAAATCTTGTTACCGCTATTCAACCGATTACTATAAAAATATTAAAAGAAAGATACGATTCCATATATTTGAGGGTCGGCAGAATTTCAGAAGATGGCGATAGAACCACAGATTTGGCGATCCATTCCGCAACTGTGGGAGAGGACCGACATTCTCATGGAGGCAGCAAGGATTTGGCAAACCCTCCCATAGGATTTGCTTCTTAAGAGTTTCTCCATGTTTCCCATGCATGCTCTTGCCAAAATGAGAACTCTTTCGCGAGAATGGAAAGAATTGCTATCTTCTCTGCAGAGAATTCATTTAAATTTGCCCGTGCACTCTTTCCGAGGACTTTTGGTTTAGTTGTGTTGGAAATTAATTCCAACTTCACTCTAAAACAGGCGGACAGAAATCTGATTTCTGTGGATATTTCAGAAGGATGGATGCCGCAAAGTCCTGTTTTATTTTTGCACTCCACTGTGTATTAAATTTTCTGAGTTAATGTCCCTACAACAACCGACTTTGTTTTTTCCAAATGGCATCACGTTATCTCCCACCGCTTATTGCGTTTAAAAGGCTGATAAGATTAAAATATATTTTTATTATTTTAATGTTTTAAGTCAAATATGTTTTTCGACATATATATGTAATAGACAAAAGTAGTTTTAATGTTAGAGAATTAGAGAAAGATAGAGAATTAGAGACAGAGGTAGAGAAGAAGACAAAGAGCAGAAAATAGAGGAAATCAGAATCGCTGTGTTTTGTAGCAGTAGTGCATTTTCTAGAGTGTTTCAGCAAAAAAATGTGTGTTTCAACAAGTGACTGTGTGTTGCTGAAACAAAAATCTGTGTAAAAGAAGAAATTGAAAAACAGAGTAAGGAATATTTTGTTTATTCCAGAACTGTAGTTTTGATGAAAGTTTGTATTTTGTAATAGTCATTTTTATGATTAATTAAATAGAGCTTTACTCTATTTCTTTGTCCACATCTTTATCATTAAATCTTTGTGCTTAGTTGATGAAATTTGTTTTCTCTATTTTGTTCAAAACATTCAGCGATTTCCGTCAAGTTGAATTGTGATAGTAACCGTACTACGGGAACTTGACTGATAGAATATATAGGAGGCGATAGTTCAGACATGAACATTTACACACCTCCTTTTCCTGCTGATGCCGTCATTGTGGATGCCTGCTGGAATATCTACTGTTCTCACAGCATAGGACATCGATTGGATCTTTCTATAGGAAATTTAGGTACTGGGTCTCGTAGACGCCTGTCGCATCCACAACTTATCCTGTGGAGCTTCATTGCTATGGATATTGATGCTACCAGGAGGCGGTGCACTATTGTGCTTGGGGAAAACAATATTCGATGGGGACAAGAACATGAAAATAGTATGGTGATGCAGAATTATGATTCAGAATCCAATGTATGGACTATGGTTGCCATGACAGTCCCGCCGGTCATTTGGCCTACTCGAAAGGGGATCTGCTCGAATGGAAAATTTTACTGGTTGGGCGTGAGTAGCATAATAGCATTCACTATCGCAGATATGCGTTGGGAAGAAATTGGATTGCCTCAGGTTTGCTCATGTGCCAAGTTACCAAAACTAGCGGAATTAGGTGGAAGTGATGGCCGAGTGGTGCTAATTGTTTATATGCATGGTTGTCTCTGTACTCGCATCTGGAAGTTGAAGGAAGGCCCAGGGGCTCCGGAATGGTGTGAACGGAATCTGATCTGGACGCCATAATCCCCTAACGTTTATATTTTCGGAGCAAATAGCATTTGATGGACGATGGTATTCGACTGGTTGAAAATAACAATCTGCAACCCTGAGCAAAGATTAATGAGGCGCAACATAGTCCCCTCTCTCAGAGGCTTTCCATATCCCTCTCGAATTTTTGTGTCAGACTTGGAATTGAACAATGTTTATTGGCCTTAGGAAACGATCTTGGAATTACATAATTTAATTGATAATCAGTCATAGAGGCATTCAGCCTGCGATTATTTACGTTGTTTATAAATTTGGGTGGCTCCGATCATTTTTTATTAAGATGTTTATCAATTTGGCTGCTTCTCATCAGGTTGTAATAAGGCTCTTAAATGCCAGGATCCCTCTGGAGATTCTCCAATTTCTCTTTCTATAAATATGGCCAGTTGTTCGTGCCTTATATAGGGTCTCATATGCCAGGATTCCAGCACTACTACACTAAGGGAATTTTAATACATTTGTTTAAGACAAAAGAAATCTTTTGTCTTAAAAAGTCACTTTTTATTTTAGTTATTTTCCATTAAAATTTAATATCAATTGAATTGTCTTAAATATAAAATTAAAGACAAAAGTGGTTCTAGACAAAAATAATTTGAGACAAAACTTTATATTTAAGACAAAAATAATTTGAGACAAAAATATTTTAAGACAAAAACAATTTAAGACAAAAATATTTTAAGACAAAACTTTATATTTAAGACAAAAACACACAAATATTTTAAGACAAAACTTTATATTTAAGACAAAAATAGTTTGAGACAAAAATATTTTAAGAAAAAACTTTATATTTAAGATAAAAGCAGTTTGAGACAAAAATATTTTAAGACAAAACTTTATATTTAAGACAAAAACAGTTTGAAACAAAAAACATTTTAATATAAAACTTCATGTTTAAGACAATGACAAGTTAAGACAATGGCAATTAAGACGAAGCCCATTTCCCATTTAATATAGTTAGCAATTAAGACAAAACCATTAGCAATACTTCATAACAGGGTGATTGTCAAATGAGTTACATTCCATGAACTAAAATTATTTATTTTTTTAAATATGTGAAAATTTTTAAATTAGTTCAACTAAAATTTGATATAAAATTGCAAGAAAGTAAATGCAATATAACGATTAAAAAAACAAAAAAAAAAATCATCTCTCTCTCTCTCTGTCTCTCTCTCTCTCTCTCTCTCTATATATATATATTTATATATATATATATATCAAAACTATACATAAAGAAATAAAATAAAATATACAAATTCATCCATATATGCCTTTTAAACCTTCATTCTTTTCTTTCTAAATGAAAAATCAAAATTTTGATTCTGCCATATGTCTTATAGTCACATCTCAAAATTTTGATTTTGCCATATGTCTTATAATCACATCTCAATTTTATTTTCACTATTGAACAAATATATCATAGAGATAAGTAACAATAATTTAATTATTTCTTAAATAATATTTTAGTATTTAATTTTTTTCTTATTGTAAAAAACTTTCTACTAATATTATAAAAAATACAAATATATACAAAATGCAGTTTAATTTTTTTTATATTAATTTATTATTAGGTATTAAGATGTTGGTAAAGATTTTCATCTCATAATTAGAAAACCATTAATGCATTATTAAGAAACCAAGTAATATTAGTAATTGATATCATTTCAAACTAGGGAATAATGATTATATGGTTTATCTTCCTCACTTAATAGAGATATATGTAAAGAAATTGTGAAGGAGGTTGAAAGAGTACTCTAGCATAAACTTTAATTTAACCTAAAAAGCCATTGTCATGCCCCTATAGTAACCCATATCGGAGACTAACTTAGCCCACCCAGATGGCCCATCACTATAGGTTTGTGGTGCATCTTAAACTATGTGATTATATGCTACACCTCACTTTTTATATTTCACGATCGTTAAAATTCATAAGTTTAATACTTATTGAAGTATGTAGATAATAATTCCGTACAATTATGCCTTAACATAACCAATATGCAAATTATATGAATGAAAGTAATCTTATAGAATCAACAACCTAACTCGCCTAACAATTGTCAAATATTCAAATGTGTTACAATCAAGTGAACTCACTACAAGAAAAAAGGACATTGGTGAGGGTCATGCATGTCAAAAAGTGTTGTTGTAATTGCATATGTGGGCAGTCCTTTATGGTTTGTCATCAAAGCCATTTTCAGTGACACTTTTGGTGAGGCTTGTTAAAGGCTCGTCACTAATTCTCTCTTTGGTGACACTTCTAGTGACGATATTTTATTGACCCTCACCAATGCTCTTTTTGGTTACTTTTGGTGACGGTCAAAAAATGTTCATCATCATTGATCATTCCAATGAGTTTTTGATGACATTATGTGCATGTTACTATATTTTTTGTCAAAAGAAAATTATTTAAGACCATTGTTGTGGAGTCTTTTTCATTGTGTGTCCAAGGCCATATAGTGGTTAGAGTCAGTCGATTTGTTAAGAAATAATGTGTGTATCATTTCCCTCAAGTAATCAGAATATAATTTTCCTATGAGTCAATAAATGATTCATCTCTATTAGATTTATTATCTAAGAAATTCCCTTTAGATAAAGTTCCACTAGTGTGGGTAGAAACTATATTATTTAATACATAATCAATATTTTTCAATTCTATTAATGAGAGAGATCTAGCACTCATCAACACTCTTGGAAAAAAATAACATGCTTTGTCACACACTAACATTCCTTGGCACCTCACATGTCTTAGAACATCTTTGTACCTAGAACATCTTTCCATGACTAGGACACCCAAGCACATGTCGACAGGCCCTAGCATAGCATAACGCTATCCTAGCATGCCTTGGCATGCCTTGTAGTCCCTAGCATGCCCTGGAACACTTTGGAATGAATTAACATCCATGCATTTTGACCTAGTGCTCCCTTCTATTGCCCTAGTACTTTGTAACACTCCTCAGCATGAATTAGCACACTCTGTCACACTTTATCACTCTTTGACATGCCCTTCCACTTCACAACATGTGTATCACTCCTTAACGCACATTGGCACTTGTTACGTGTTGGGGCTTGGAAAGTATTAGCATGTCTAGCATTCATTAAGATGCCTTGGTATGATTTTCCATGATTTAATATTAAATTTATTTGAGATCAAGTATTGGAAAGTGTATGAGAAGTAAAAAAGGATGATTTGGCACTTAGAATGCACTAACATTTGGCACTTGGCACCTATTTCCACTTAGTGTTGGTGTGCCTAGTACGCCCCTCTTGGAAAAGGTAAATTGTTGACTTATCAACCCTCTTATGTGTTCATTTCCTTGTATTTTAACTTGTTTTCCTTTTTGTTTCCTTGATAGTCCCTTGCACATATTGTCACACCCTTGCACATCTTGGCATGCCTTAGCACTTGACAGGTCTTAGCATATTTGACATGCCTTCAAACAATCTGGAACATGTTAGCATTCCCTAGCATTCCTTGGCACTCGTGCCCTCACAACTAGCCTTCAATTTTTTCACTACTTGGGAACCGAATCAAGTCCTTAACAACTGCAGTTCATGTGACATTGACCTACTTCAGCCACAACAACTTGAATAATTGAACCTACTACAAGTATATTGTGCCTTGTTCACCTAATAACTTCCTATACCTCGTCTTAGGCCACTTATGTCCAAGTTGAACTTGTCCCACTTAAAAACTTACCAAGACAAGGATCACATCTAGCCATGACCACAAAACAACTAAGAAATAATATAGCTTACATAGGCAATATTTCACATGTACGTCGAGTTCATAAAAACAGTAAAGAATTACTGAGAGCTTGCAACAACCACAAGACACACAAGACACACAAGACACACAAGATATAAGTTGGGACAATCCAAGTTCCCTAAAACTTATACACAACAATGTACGATATGCAATTGTCTAAAATAGTTTAAAACATGAGAATTCATCCAAAGCGTGCCACGTGTCATATAAAACTAATAGGTAAAGGAAAAATACTGTTATAACCAACATAGATTCACCCTTTGTCTAAAAATTCTTTGTCAAGCCCCTTATCACAATCGTAGGCTTGCCTCTTGCAAATCCTATTATAAAATTCTTCTAACACACTTCATCATTGGAATGCTTGAATTCACTAACACTCCCTAGCACACACTCTTAATTTTTCATTTCCATGCATTTTAATGTAGTTATCCCTTGTGATGCCTCAACAATCCTGATCACTCCTCATCATGCATAGACATTATTCGACATGTGTTAGCACGTCTTTTCATTCCTTAGCATACCCTCCCTAGCTATCATGCCCTAACAACTACCCTTACTTAATTTTCAACTTGGGAACCCAACCACGTCCTCTCTTGACTAAACGATCTTGACCAAGTTACGATTACTACAACTAGACTATGTTGTTGAATTGTGTAGCTTGGGAGGTACTCCACAATCCTAGTGATATGGGTTTGTGTGAGTTTGGTCACAAAATGATTTTTAGGCAAAGAACCCAAGCAAAGGGGTTTTGGACCCAAGATGGGGTTTAAAATCTAAAAGAAAATTAAAAAGGAAAAATAATATTTCCTAAGTTCTAAGTGGATAAATCCTGTAAATTCTAGAGGGTTCTTAAGAGGCCTAGATAGGAAAATCTATTTAAGGAGGCCTTATTATGAAGGAAAGAGCATCAAGTGAGAAGGAGATAATTTGGTCAAGGAGGCCAGGAGAGATGTAGTCCTAAAGTAGGTCGAGTTAGAGGGCCAAGTAAGGGTTGCTAAAGGGAGGCCATGATCATCCACCAAGAGAAAGATCATCAAGTGAGGGTTCACAAGAATGTCACATACCTTAATGGGTTCGAGATAAAAGTAGGGTGGCATACAGTTGGTTCCCTTATGGAAGATAGAGCTGAAGAGAGGTGAATCATGAGAATCTAGGCATATTATTTCAGTGATGTTTATGTGTGAGGGCCGCATCAAATTTTGAAATAGTAGAGATGGTTGAGACCCTATCTTGTGGTGTTTAGTAGGTTGCAAGGTCTGTGTTAAATACCAACAGAAATGGAGGAGCGTCTATACTAGAATTTAGGGACAGAACATAAGTAGGTGCAAGTGTAATATTGACAGAGGTAACCATAGTTTGAGGTTCATATATATCTAAAGTTTAGGTCAAGATTCAGTCAAAGAAATGCCCAAAATATATGGATCAATATGAGATAGGTTGAGTCTCTTATGGAGGCAAGAGTTTCTATTTTTGCTATGGGTGGATAGATTTTTTTCTAAAGCAATTAGAATAGAAGTATAATGCCCTAGTTAGGGAGGTTTCCTAAAATGTTTAGTCCATAAGGTATTCCCTTAATACTGTAACAAATATGCGTACAAGAAGAGGGGTCATGACCCTTAGAGAGAGGTTTATCTCTGCAATAGATACCACAAATTTGGAAGATGATTTGCAGAAGTATGTTCGGATGTAGAAAATCCAAAGGAAGGTGGAACCTAAGTAGAATATTGAGTAGAAGAAATGTGCCATATGAGGAATGAATTGATAGGAAGAGTTGATTTTTGTGGATTGTCCATAGAATTTTGGACAAATATTTGAAGTAGCCTATAAACAGTTAGTCAATGAACTATTAGTGGATGATTTGTGACCCTAGTTCAAGCATCTACAAATTTTTAGAAGGATGATAAGGGTAGTATTTCACATTTTTTCATAGATTGGACAATAAAGAAATTGGTACACAAGAATAGTGATTTTTAGAGGACTCAAATGATTATTAGGTGGTAGATTTTAAGAGTCGTAGATGATGGCAGCATTTTGGAAAATAGACCAGTAAAAGAATTGTCTATAGTTGGGAAAATTGATGCCAGTACAAGTATAGTTGGAGGGTTGTTATGTGATTGTCAAAGAAGAGCCCTAAGTCTTGTATCTATGAAGGAAAACAAGATTGGTATAAGGGTAGGTGTATTTTCCCTAAGGACATGTAGACTTTGAAGGACTAAAGTAGCAATCAAGTGGGCTATCCAACTAGCCCTAGTTTACTGTATTGTAGAGGATTGAGTCAGTGAGAAGAAGGGAAACATCCATAGCCCTAGACTTGTCATCTTAGAGAAGGAGTATGGAAAAAGTGGGCAGACCAAGGAGATGTTCACAAAGAGAGTTGTGAACAACTGGTCAAAAACCCTAAGTTTTTCAAACCTCAAAGGAATAAGAGGTAGATAGAGGGAAAATTTTTTTAGTCGGGTTTAGTAACCTAAAGGAGATGAGTTCATTGATAGAGGTAGATTGAGGAGTTGCATAACTGGAGGCAAGAGGACCCACTAGATTTATTTAGGACATGTGGACTGAAAGGGGTATGTGTGGCCACCATAAAAATGAGGGTCAAGTGTTGTCTTGTTCAAGGTAGATTGGTTTTCCAAGGACTAACACCAAGCCATAGTTGTATTCCTTGTATCAGTGTGGTTGTAAAGGGCCATGATCGTTGGTACAAGAGCTCTAGCCTATTTTATTATAGTTTTTAATTTAACGAAGAATGGTTTGAAAAATTTAAAAATTTTCATGTGCACTAGTTGATTCCTGGATGTGTTTAGATTTCGTTGTGCAAAGTAGATGTATTGTGGCACTTGAGTTTATTTGCATCAAATATTCTAAGACCAAACCCAGATTCTCATGTGTGGTGGAAATTAAACATATGCCTTGTTCACCTAAGAACTTCCTGTAACGGATCTTGGGCTACTCATGTCCAATCTCAACTCATCCCACTTAACAAGTTACCAAGACAAGGTTCATCACATCCAACTCTGGTCGTAAAAAAAATAAGCAACACAATTTACATATTGACATGCCATAGCATCTAGCATGTCTTAAATGCCTTAACACTATCTAGCATGTGTTAGCATCCCCTACATTCCTTGGCATGATTTTACACTCCCTAACATAGCCCAACACTTCCTAACACGCCTTGGTATTTTAGCATACCTTGGCACTGCCTAACATATAACCTTGTCACTCCCTCCTTAACACACCTAGAACTTATTGACACTCCCTTTCACACACTCTTATTCGTTCATTTCCATGCATTTTGATCTAGTTCTTCCTTGATTTTCCCTGACACTCCTTAACACTCTCTAACACACATTCACACACCCTAACACCTAACACATCTTGGCATGCCACCCTAGCACTCTAGCATTCCTTGGCACTACCTAGCATACCTTGTCACTCTCTCCTTAGCACACCTATATCTCATTGACACTCCCAGTCATGAACTCTTATTCATTCATTTCCATGCACTTTTACCTAGTGCTCCCTTGTTTTTCCATAGCATTCCTTAACACTTCCTAGCACGTGTTGGTACACCCTATCACCTAGGAGATCTTGGCATGTCACCTTGGCCTCTAGCATGCCTTAACACTACCTAGAATACCTTTTCACTCCCTCATTAGCACATCTGGAACGCACTGACACTTCCAATCACAAACTCTTATTTGCTCATTTCCATGCATTTTGACGTAGTACTCCCTTATGTTTCCCTGACACTCCCAGTTAACGCTTCCTTGCACGTGTCAAAACATCTTGGCTACATGCCGCCCTAACACTCTAGCATTCCTTAGCATTGCCAAGCATGCCTTGTCACGCCTCCTTAGCACACTTGGAACTTGTTGACACTCCCTACCACACACTCATATTCATTCATTTACATGCATTATGAAATAATTCTCTCTTGTGTTTCTCTAGCACTCCCTAACACTCCTTGGCACACATTGGCACACCCTGGAACTTGACACCTCTTGGCATGATTTCCTAGCACTAAATCATGCCTTGGAACTGACTAGAATACCTTGTCACTCCCTCCTTAGCACACCTAGAACTTGTTAACACTCCCTATCACACACTCTTATTCATTCATTTCCATGCAATTGAAACTAGTCCTCCCTTCTGTTTACCTTGCACTCTCTAGCATGTGTTGGCGCCACACCCTAACACTTAGCACATCTTGGAATGAATAACATGCCTTGGAACTCTCTAGCATGTGTGAACACTTCCTTGGATTCCCTGCACACCTTGGCACTCCCTAGTTGTCATGCCCTCATAGATAGCCTTACTTTTTTTGTGACTTGGGAACCCAACGAAGTCATTGAAAAAATAGTGTTGTGTCTAGCCCAAAGTCTCCCTTTGTTTGAAACTGCCTTTTCCATCCCCTTATTGCAATAGTAGGCTTGCCTCATACAAGTCCTATTATGAAATTCTTCTAATAAACTTCGCCCATGGAACACCTGGAATTCACTGACACTCCCTAGCAGACACTCTTATTCATCTATTTCCATGCACTTTGAAGTAGTTCTCCCTTGTGATGCCTTGGCACCCCCGAACACTCCTCAGCATGCATTGACACTATTTCGCATGTGTTAGCACAAATTTTCATTCATTGGCACACCTTGTCACTCAATTATCATGTCCTCATAACTTCCCTTATTTTTTTTAGACTTGGGAACCCAAACAAGTCCCGCCTTCACTAAAATAACTTAACCTATTTTCATTTAATACAACTAGAATATGCCTTGTTCACATAATAATGGATTAGAACTCATATTAAAATAATCATGTCCAATATTAACTCATCCCACTTAACAAGTTACCAAGTCAAGGCTCACGTCCAACTGTGGCAATAAAACAATTAAGAAACATAGTTTACATCTTGACATGCCATAACACCTAGAACGTCTAACAATCCCTTGGCACTATGTGGCACATGTTAACATCCCATCCATTCCTTGGAATGCTTTGGAACTCCTGAATGCACCTTACCATTCACATACATGCCTTGGCACACTTGGAACTTATTGACACTCCTTATCACACACTCTTATCTCTTAATTTCCATGCATTTTGAACTAGTTCTCCATTGTGTTTCCGTGGCACTCCCTAACACTCCCTAGCACACATTGGCACACCCTGGCACTTGGCACATATTGGCATGTCCCACTAGAATTCTAGCATTCCTTGGCACTACCTAACATACCTTGTCGCTCCCTCCTTAGCACACTCATAACTCACTAACAATCCTTCTCACACACTCTTATTCATTCATTTCCATGCATTTGAAACTAGTGCTCCCTTGTTTTTCCCTAACACTCCATAACACTCCTTAACATGCATTAGCACACCCTAGAACTTGACACATCTTGGCATGTTTCCATGGCCTCTAGCATGTGTTATGATTGCCTAACATACCTTATCACTCTGTCCTTAGCACACTTGGGAGTCACTGACACTTCCTCTCACGATATTGTAATCATTCATTTTCATGCGTTATTTTCACCTACTTCTCCCTTGTGTGTCCCTAAGACTCCCTAACACTTCCTAGCATGTGTTGGCACACTTTGACACCTAGCACATCTTGGTCACATTCCACTCAAGCACACTAGCATGACTTAGAGCTGCCTAGCATACCATGGCACTCCCTCCTTAACACACCTGCAACTCGCTGAAACTCCCTGTCACACACTCTTATTCATTCATTTACATGCATTTTGACATAGTTATCCCTTGTGTTTCCCTGGCACTCGCTAACACTCAACACACATTGGAACTTGGCACATCTTGGTATGCTTCCCTAACACTCTAGCATGCCTTGGAACTATCTAACATATCTTGTCACTCCCTCCTTAATTACTTGGAACTCCATAGCATGCCCTATAACTCCCTAGAACATATTAGCTCTTGTTGGCACTTGACAATTCTTGGCATGTGTTTGGATGCCGTATAATACCTTGGCATGGTTTAAGATAAAATTTATTTGAGAAAAAACGTCACAATTAAGAGAGAAGTAATAGATAATGATTTGGCACTTAGGACACACTATCACTTGGCCTTTGTCATGTATTGGCACTAGTGTTGGTATGTCTAGTGCCCCCTCTTGTAAAGTTAAGTTCTTGAATTATTAACCCTCGTATGTGTTCATTTATTTGCATTTTAACTTGGTGTTCCCTTTTGTCGTATGACACTCCTTGACACATGTTCGCATACAGTAACACGTGGCAAATCTTGTCATGCCTTAACACATGGCATGTATTGGCATGCATTGGCACTATCTGGCACATGTTAGCACACCCTGACACTTCTTGACATGCCCTATCATTCCCTAACATGCCTTGTCATTGGCATGCCTGATACTCGTTGACACTCCCTGACACACCCTCTTATTCATTCATTTCCATTCATTTTGACTTGATGATTTATGTTTGATGGGGTGCATATCGAGAAATAGTTCCTTTAAGATAATACAAAAATTATCGCACCATTACTGACATAAGTAATTGCGAGATTATACTTGAATGACATTAGGAAACTACACGAGATTTTAAGAATGAAATTTTTAGGGTTTTTTTATGGTGTGGTAATGATAAGAAGTGAGTGGTCAATATTAAAGTACTTATCCTTATGATAGACTCGTCTTTAGAAAATGACAAACTCATCATGCTTACCCTCCAACTGCTAATATTCTAAAAATAAAGGCCAACTTGCATAGTGAGGGAATGCATGTTATTCTATGGTGTGCTAAGTAACTAGGTGACTTTGTTAATGTACTATGAGAGGGACTAAACCATTTACTTTGCCTTTGCATAGTCATGTCATCACAGTTGATAAGTAATTTCGTGTCAAGCCTTACACCATCTCTTGCTAAAGCCTTCCAAGGAGAGCTCATTAACATATGATTTCTATGTCACTATTTCCCATTGCAGTAAACAATTCCTTAAAATCATATAACAATTCCTAATCTATATTCATCCAAATGACACCCTCAACCATCCAACTCATTCTTGTTTGCAAGAGGGTTTCTCCTCGAAAACCCAAACACCATTCTCAACATCAATTTGACCTTCCTCTGTCACCGGGGCAAGGCTATCCTTCAATAGGTTTTTGAAGGAGGATGAGGCCAATGACACTTGAGATGAAAGAAAAGCAAGAAAAAAATTGGATAAAGTTGTAACTTATGAAACTTTTGAAAACCCCAAGAAATTCATAACACATTGTATGTCTTCCTTTGATCTTTGGGATGAAAGGAAAACCCATTCGAAGCCAGAGAACCCCAAGAAGAGTTTTGTAGCACTTGAAAAACGACCTCAGGCCTTGGGCTGGCTGAAAATAGAAAACTAGAACAACGCACAATTGGGGCAGGGGTTAGGGCCTCCGAATCGTCAGATCACTGCCCTATCAAATCATTATCTTTTCTTTTCCAAAGACTTGGTAGGCCCAGAAACCGTGACATGGTGACTTTTCAATTTGACTTCCAAGTAAGAATGGATAAAATCTTTGGGACTAGCCCATATTTGTTAAAAAACCCCTCCTCCAATGCATAATCCACCAACTCCTTCATTTGGGCCTGATAGTAAGAAACCAACATCTTATCTGGAAAACACATTTGATGAGTAGTTTTGTGTCTTCAAAGGGTTTATCATTGTGGCCATTTTTATACTTAAAAATATATATCATGTGGATAAAAAACGCATGGTTATCATACTTATTTTGTATTTTGACAAGAATATCAGACCATGACATTTTCCACAACCCATTCAATGTTCGTCAAAACTACGCCTTGCTCTAGTCTTAAACTCCACATCCCTTTCTCTGCTTGTAATTTTTCCACGAGCCTCTAAGGTTTGTCTATAGCTGAATTCCTCTCTCATGGTAGAGATGTTGTAATGTCTTCTTAATAATAATAATAATAACTATAATTAATAATTAAACCAATCTAGATCCATCTTAAATTTGGATCTACCAAACACCAAGAGGAAGGGACGAAATATCTTAAGGTGCAAAACTCTTTTAGAGTGAAAAGATATTTGATCCCTCTAAACACTTTGGTAAATCTGAAAGTTAAGATAGATATATTCCCGTCATATACAATAAAAATAATAACAAAAGTTGAGAAGACAAAATGACTTGCAAATTCAACATTATTTCTACCTTTCTTTTAAAAAATATTAAAATATTTATAATATTTAAATAGCTAAAAAAATTAAAATATTTCTTCTATTCAAATAATTTTTTTTTACATTATGGAAATTTTTTTTAACTTGTAATTAAAATGAATTTAAGACATTTCCCACTCCACCACATTTTAAGAGGGTACGACCAAACACTTAAATTTGAACACATTTGAATTTAATTTTCCCACTCAACTTAAATTTTAACAGGGTATGGCCAAGGATTGGCGGGAAAACGAGACAGGGATAACATTTTGTGAAAAACACAGTAAAGCATAGCTGGAGTAGGGAGCCAAAAACTCTATCATCGATAGAAATAGTGGAGGAGGGAGCCAAAAACTCTCTCATCGATACATATATGCATTGGAGAGTTCGACTCAGGAAAATCTTGAAGCCATGAGACTTCAACGGGAAAAGATGATGGAGCGATTATTCAGTTTCAAAATCCATAGAAGAGGGAGGTCAGGTCCATTCTTACATAGTTAAAATTGGGTTTCATTCAGACATGTTTGTGGGGAATACTTTTATCAACATGTATGAAAAATGTGGTATTTTAACAGAGATGCATGGAAACTGTTTGATGAAATTCCTAAAAGAGGTGTGGTTTATTGGAATGTAATGCTTGCAGGTTATGCACAGAGTGAGCAGTGTAAGGATTTTGCTTTTTTTTTTAAATGAAATTGGCAGGGATGAAACCCAATAGATTAAATTTCGCAAGCATCTTTATGGTTTGTCGTAGCTTAGGATTTGATCAGGGAGCCTCCACTAGTCTCCTATTCTTCGGTCCAAGAGTGTCCTCCCTTTGGCCTCCTTCCAACACTCTCTTTCTCTTAATGATATCCTTAGAACAAACTACTACACTCCTGAAACAACCTTCGACCTCTACTATGATTGCAGAGGTAAGAGTATAGACTTAGTACGAATATGATAAACCCTTCAAGCACTATTTTTTTGCCTTCTTCTTCGCTACGTGACCCTTAAAACTTCGCCATATGACCCTTAACACTTCGTTGTACGACCCTTAACACTTATTTGTATTGCCTTTACACTTACGCATTGTTATCCTTATTGCAGAGGCGTCCTTCCTTATCTTCGGATACTATTTCGTATTGCAAGTCCTTCAGAGGTAAGTAGATTCAACACAAGTATGTTAACCCTTTTTTACTGAATTTTCCTTGGTTTTACCCAAACTGGACCTCAAGCTCACACTACAATCTCAGAGTGGATCTGAACTTCCTTTCTGCAATTTAGACTGAGATTCTCAAAGATATGCTAGATTATTTTTTGCTTTAATGTGAGGTGCCTAGGAACCTATTTACAGTGGTATGCTAAGAGTGGGAAGTGACAAGTACCATTACCATGACCTAGAATCTTGACCTTTGTATGCCTCCAAGACCTTGTCAATGTCTTTTTCTTTCCTCAGCCTTCATATTTCGGTCCTTTCTTCCCTGCACTGTCTAGCACTGTTACTTGAAGAATATCGGTCTATATATTCCTTAGCTCTTGACTTAGTCCTTATGGACTCCACTAGTCTCCTATCCTTCGGTCGAAGATTCTACTCCCTTCGGCCTCCTTCCAACACTCTCTTGCTCTTAATGATAGCCTTAGACCAAAATGTTACACTCGTGAAACAGCCTCCAGCCTCTACTATGATTGCAGAGGTAAGAGTGCAGACCTAGCCTGAATATGATAGACCCTTCAAGCATTGTTATTTTGTTTTCTTCTTCACTGTGTGACCCTTAACACTTTTTTGTATTTCCTTTACACTTATGCACTGTGATCCTTATTTCAGAGGTGTCCTTCCTTATCTTTAGATATTGTTTCCTATCGCTGGTCATTGAGAGGTAAGTAGATTCAATACTGAAGTATGTTAGCCCTTATTCGTTGAAACTTCTTTGCTTTTTGCACCCAAACTGGACCTCAATCTCACACTACAATCTTAGAGTTGATCCAAACTTCCTTCCTGCAATTTAGCCCAAGAATCTCAAAGATATGTGAGATTCTTTTCTGCTGTAATGAGAGGTGCCTAAGCACTTGTTTGTAGCTTCTAACTCTCATTTTTACAAGGCTTCGCATCAAAGCTTATGTGAATGAAGAAACAAGTTGGAATTCAAAGTGAATAAAAAATTATTAAACAATGAACCAGAGTCTCCTAATCATGTCAAAATATCAAGTTTGTAAGTCACCATTCATGATTGGCTATTAAAAATTTAAAAAATCCAAAGAAATGAAAAGATGACAAGAATGAAAAATCTTAAGCTCCCTCGAGCTGGGTTTGCATTTATTTGATAAAAATAATTCTGTATATTTACAATTTTGCAACTCGTGAATAAAAGGAATACAAAGACTAATGTGGTGCCTCGAATCTCTTCTTTGCTTCACTGTATAAAATCACACCAATGATTGTGATTACAAAGCCTGTCATGCCCATGACAGTTACTGGATTTTTGAAGATTCGAACCAAAATAACAACTTCAACCGCGACCTTGGCATTTCCTAAAACCTGCAATGTGAGAGCGCTCGTATTTTTTGTAACAAGAAATTTGGTTAAATTCACAAGATAAGCCATGGTCATGTTTCCAGGAAGCAAGAATATGATAAAGGGGTTTTCTTTGGCTTTTTCAATAGTAATAGCTAATACATTACCGTCCACAAAAAAAGTAACAAGAAGCAACAACAGCGGAACAATTGGTGCCATGTACATGAGAAAATTCATAGAGTGAAGCTTCTCTACCTCAGATGTAAGCAGGAGATCCTGAACAACTCATTTGAATGCTCTGGCAGTAGTTCATCCTAGGCAAACCAAAAATCCAAAAAGGTGGAATAATGACTCACTGTTGCTTGCAGCCTTAGAAGTACCTTGAAACCTTAGAATTTACATATTTTGGTAACAAGAAATAATGAGTGCTACATCTTTATCAATCTTCAACGAAATTACGGGTATTGTCAGGACTTTTTTCCCATGGAAATTATGGTGTGACGAATATTGAATTACAGGCTAATAGATTGCCAGTCATTTCTCAAATTACTAATGGTTGTCGAGATATATATATATATATATATATATATATATATATATATATATATATATTCGAAATGATATCTATGCAAGCAATAGAGTTCAAAGGGTCAGAACTAACCTTTTCAAACCCAATTCTATGAGATGTTCAGCTTCGGTATATTTGACAGAACCTTTGCTTTCAGTTCCGGTAGTTGAGGATTTCATATGTATTTTTGCTACTGTTTTCTCTATTAAACCAAATTCTTCATCAATATCTAAATGGAGAGGTATACCACTTTCGTCCTCAGAGCCATTGTCAGCCGGTACTGTTTCTAGAATCTTCACAGGCCTCTGTTTTATTTTTCCACTTCCACGTCCGGCAACGTAAGCTTTTGTGCATTAAGAAATATCAGTTAGCTTAGTTCTAGAATATATATATATATCTATATATATATATATATATATATATATATATATATATATATATATATATATATATATATATATATATATATATATATATAATTTGTTCATGATTATATATTTTATTTATAATTTTAGTACATATCACCTGTTTTACTGATTAAAGCCACGATATATAGTTTCATGTAGGATCAGAATTTGTCTACTTACAACTGGAAACATGCAGGAGGATTTGAAGTTTACGACATCGTTTGGCGAATTCCACAATATTCTTTGCTCCCTTTGCGTTGACATTAAGAGAAATATCAGATCTGCATTTTGCAAGAATATGTGGTTGAAGGTACGCTTTATAAACACTTTCATATAATAAACATAACTAAGTAGCTAGATTTATAAACACTTTCCTATAATAAACATAACTAAGTAGCTAGATTTATAAACACTTTCCTATAATCGACATAACTAAGTAGGGAGGCAGGCTGTCACGTGGCATTTCAATGGGTCATCATATTGATGTGAAATTGTGCAAAATCAAGAGATTTAAGGTTTAATACTACTTCTTGAATTTCTGTCTATTACAGTCCATTCGAGTATATATAAATATGGGCTAGGAGGACATGTAGCAGGCCTAGCGGTATAGTGGGAGTGGTTAGATTTTGGAATGGAATCTGAATCCACTTAAAGATTCCCAAAGAGAATAGGTAGTAGGCCCATATGTATAGTGGTAGGGGCGATCGATATCAAGATGCAATCAGATTCCGAGATAAAATTTGAATCCACATAAAAATTCTTGAGGAGAAGTCTTAGGCCCCAAAGTTATAGTGATAGTGACAATTCCAAAAAACAAGATCCATAAGATTGCTCATAAGCCTGCATTTTTGACGCGTTCATGAAGTTTTCCAGTCAAAATAATTTCGATTTTTCATGCATCTCGTTTCTTAGATGTCAATAAAACAACTTCTTGATTTTGACTGAAATGGAACAGTCCAACTACTTGGGCAAAACTCATCAAAAATTTTAAAAAGTACAAATATAGGGCATCAAATTGCCGTGAAAGCAACCACATCAGTGTTCACAATGTCTAATTCATCTGATTATCTGATTTGGAATGCATTGATATCGATGGCTATTTTCACATTACATGTGTTATCCTTTAACTTGAAGGACCAAGTGACCTTCTGCCCCTGAAAGTTGAATGCGGTTGAAATGGCCACGCCAGCCTCACGAAAGTTAGGGGCTCCTCTTTCTCGGGGCCACCCTTCCTCTTGTGCAATGTAACCGCAGATGTAGATGATTCTGACTCAGAAGCCTCCTTTTTCAGAAATATATGAAGAAAGAGCTTGTCCTCCATAAACAACTGAAAATTCTTCCTAAGAAGAATGAAATCCACTATTTCCAAGTTAAAATTTACAAAACATCCATCTTTAATTATCTCAAATAGTCCTGCCACTAGATCAGGAAATTCTACTAACAGACCATCTGAGACTACCTCAGCAAAAGTAGTGGAAAATAACATCACTTCCTTTTTATTGTGAGGATCAGGTGTTTGTAGGAGTAAACGCTTCTTTTCCTTTTCCCATCGCACCATTCTTGTTGTTTTCACTTGAATATTCTCTGCTTCACCAGTTTCTCTTGCCAATAACACAGAATATCGCATCATGAGTGGTTCATTCACTCCATATAGACTGGACAATCCAGAAGCCCTTTAACAAGCTGATGTCTCTTATCAGCTTGAATTTTGAAGGATTGCTTTGCCAGATATGCAATAAGTATTTTGTACAATCCCATCCCCAATATCCCCTCCCCTGCTGTCAGCTTTTCCAAAGGCATACTCTCTGGAGCAGATATCTCTATTATGCTCACCGCTTGTGATAGATTTTTAACTCCAATATTATTATAAATTGAAAACAACACATCCAGAGGTATTTCAGGATTAGAGGGATTCGGCTGCCAAGTAAAATTTAATCTTGCTGAATATTTTTTGAAAAATTCTTTCAGCTGCAAGTCATCAGGGACAAATGCTTTGTCTCCCATACAAACACGAATATCTCCATCATTTGTGCATACTGGCACTTTACAGTGACCATCGGTTTTAATATATTGCTTTATATGAGAGGAGGAAGATGACCAGTTTTGTACAATATGATTCCACACCAAACAACATTTTGATTTTAATATACGATGCCTGGAATTCCCTGCCCATTCCTGCCACAGGGAGCAATAGTCTTCCATTCGTGGATGTCTGGGTACACCCAAAGATTTGGAGAAGAATCCAAGTAGAAATGGTTCATCATACCAGCCTTCCAATACCTTTAGCCTTGATTTGAAAATGCCATTCACATCATGGACAACACATGAACTTGCATCATGCCAACTATCATTTGGAATCTAATTTTTTAACACCGTGCTCTCATGAGGCTTCCATTTTGAAGCCTGTAGATACTTATACAGCCTTTTAATAGCGTTAAAATCTTGATGCATTTGAATATGATGATAAAAAATTATGTCACATCCTTTTCCAAACTCAATCACAACTCCCACCTTTTTAACAGTGTCCTTGAATTCATGAATAGTTTTTCCATAGTACGCCTCATCAATAAAGGGAATGTCATCTTCTTGAAGGGGAGAAGATTTTCCCTTGGAATCAAACAGGAAAGACCTTGCTGGAGATTCAAAACCTTTGGATGTTGCAACCCATTTTCCTTCCGATATAATATGTATAAAACAATCGTTCAACTTCTTTTTCTTTCTCAAATATTGGATCCACTACAGTAGAAGAAATACATTCTCCATTGTCAAAGAATCAAGAACAACACGAAGATTTTCATTCAGAGGAAATAGCTCTGGAATATCTACTACATCGAGGTATCTTGTAAAGAATGAAACCAAATCATTATCTGAATTCATCGAACCTCCTACATTGGGTTTCTAGTTCAATTTTTGCACAAATTTTCAGTATGAAGGTAATCATTAGCACTTTCATTTCATTCTTCATTGTTGGGGCTGTATCAGTCAAAATGCTTTGTAATGATTGTTATGCCTGAAACAAAGGGTATTTCAAATGAGGAAATTGAAGGGATATTGCAACAGAGGATAATTTTAGCATTAAGTTTTGAAAGAAGAGTAAGTCAAAATTTTCTTCGAATAAAAAACCCTAAAATACAATGGTTTTGCGTAGTAACCCTTAGACAAAAAAATGTAGCTACCTACATATGAAGTAATTTGATGTATAGGGATATAATATCTTAAGAACCATGTTGGAGATCTTAGGAATGATTAACTTGATAGTTTCTTGATAAACTGTGGAATAGGCATTCAAATAAAGCTACATAGAGATCAGTAAAAACTAAAGTGGATGAATACAACTAGAAATTTGACACGAAGGGAGTACATCTCAAGGTTCTGTTTTTGATACCTTTGAAAAACAACTAGTTAGCCAAATGACTAGTAGAAATTGTGATAGAACCCTAGATGTTGTTGGAATAAATGAACACAATTGTATCTTTGAACATGAATGGCATGCCAAAATGATCATTGAAGAGATGGAATATGGAAGGTCTCCCAAGGAAAAGAACCTTGTTATCCTCTCCTAGATGATAGGTCCACTGAGCTGGAACAAAAAAATCATGGATCATATTTGATGTATCTTAAGGGTCCTCATGTTTATGACATGTCTGATAACTGTGGAAAATTAATGCATAGAGCTATGCATGTCACACATTTTATTTATGACCCAAGTGCTAAAGCTTACATGTTCAATGTGCATACCTGTAATAGTTGGTTGCATGGCTATTTCCACATGAGTAGAAAAGGAATATTTTAACCAGTTCAACTATTTATGTGTACATGCATCTTCAAATCCACTATATTGTCAGGTAGTCCTATATTTAAAAAAATGAACATGTTGTTCGAGCATGCTTTGAGAAGTACGATGATGGCATAAGAACATATTTTTGAGAAAATCAATATTGGATACCAACTAGAGTTCAGATCTGCATTTTGATAGAATAAGCATATTCTTCTCAATGCTACAGTTGGAAGGTTAGCATAAAATTGATGCTCAAAGCATCATATTAATGCAAAAAAGGATTCTTCTAAATTAAGTTGGTAAGACTAAGGTTCAAACTTCAAATTATAGCTTTTCAGCAAGTAGTAGAATAAAAGGGACTCTGGTCAAATAGCAGGTAAGAGGAGTCCTAATCAAAGTGTGAAAGCTAGAAGTGAATATATCTAGAAAATTCCTCGAGGGAGGATGATTTGAAACCTTGATTAATTTGACTCATTGGGGACATGGAGATCTAAATTAAATGAATATTGGTTCTTGTGAAAGTTCTGAAAATGACATGTTGAGAATGCTCCTCTTCAAGCACATGCTCCAAATAGTAGTACAAATGGTCCTTTTGCTACTGAGAAGTTGGGAACTTGTGGAAAAAATTGAGGTGCAAGTGTCTGCAATTTTATATTTCAAAACCAAAATATGATCAACATGCAATAAGCTTCATAGTACTCATATCAATGAGTACATTTACATTTTCAAATGGATTAGTCCTTGTGATAAATGTAGTAAATTATTTCTTTAGAGCTCCCTTTGTTCATGACAAATGATAGAAACTGTTGCTTTGAATCCATTGACCAGTTCCTTGTCTTTGTTTGGATCTTTCCTTTCAATCCCAAATTTAGCCACGTAGGCCTTGTTGTATATTTTGGATTCAATGAATAGGATAAATAATGCAAATGGGTATGTTATGTGTCCCATCTATTGATAATTATCCCCTTAATGGGTTTCATAGAAGAGAGGGTCCCACTCTTCAATAATCTGTTGAATTATTTTGAATGGTGAACTGTCCTCTGTTTAATTATTGAAATATATGAATTTGTTATAAATATATCTCATGTTTGCAGGAACTTGGAATGGTGAATGATCCTCTGTTTAATTAATGGTGAACGGTTGTGCTTCTCCTCGTCCTCAGGTTATGCTTTTCAATATGTTTTTCTAGTTCTCCTTCTCCTTTATGCATGCTTGTGTTTTAACTTTTATGATTTGTAAGGTTTTGATAAGTACAGTCTCTACACACCCAAGTGCTAGGTAAATGCTACCACAAGCACAACAAATCCTGTAAGTAATAACACACTCACAATATAGTAAATTAAAAGAATTTAAATTCATTATTTATAGTCTCGAAATATTTTGAATATTTGATTATAAAATGTTTCAACCATATAGTATGTATTGTTTCACTTTTCATAGTTAAAAAGGAGGTTGAGTACAACATCACGATCATCCTATGATCTGTGTCTGGATAACTATGCAATCAAATATTATAACAGACCATATGTTCAAAACACATTCCATGCAACTCAAGGTGGAAAATTTTTCATTGGGCTCCCTGCAAGTAAGAAATCTGTTAACTCAAACTCAACGATTTATATATAGTTTTGAATAATTCAAATTTAGCAGTTACACCCTCCTTGACAACTAGAAGGATTCCCCAGACTCCGTGCTCCCGATATATCAAAAACTCATAGCAGGAAGCCTTTGCATATGGGTATATATGTATGCAAGCATTGCCATACTAAACTTATCTAACCTGCACTGTCCAACACCTTGATTTTTTTTCTCTGTTACAAGTAAAAGTTTGATTATATGATATTTTATTGGTTTATTGAAAATGTTGTAGTGGAGATACTGATGCTTGGGTCTCAGTCATATCGACCAGAGATTGTATGGATCAACTTAAGCTTCCTATCAAAAGAGCATGAAAAACATGGTTTCATGGTCATGAGCAACAAGCAACAATATTTTATATATTTTTCACTTCAAATTTTTTCTAAAATTTGACAATACCTATTATAAGTTAGTTGTCAAGAAATAGCTTTCCTACTATAAGTTAGTTGTCAAGAAATAGTGAAGCTATTAGTTATTGTTATTTGTTGTAAGTTTTACTTATAGTGTTAATTAGTATTATTTGTTTCTGGCTATGTTGTCTTAATTCATGCAGGTGTGTGGATGGACTCAAGACTATGAAGTTCTGAAATTTGAATCTGGTTGTAGATCATACATGTTGATTAGTACCTACTAGCAAGCTGGTGTAGCTCTTTGGGTGGTGGTTGTATTTCTTGCGCAGATTATAGTTAATTTTCTTTTTATGGCTAGATTAATTTGTTTGTATATTATGGCTAGATTAATTTGTTTGTATATTATTGTTTATTATTAGCTTTTTCTGCAAGTCAAGCTACAAGAGTGTCATAGTGAGCTAACTCCATTGAGCTATTTTTTTATTAAGTTAAAACGCTAACTCCATTATGTTATGTTTTTATTAAGTTAAAAATAGGGGCTTGCATGATTATATATTTTACAAGGATTATGCCATTATGTGTTGAACATTTTTGAAAAATCAATGCCTATTATACAATTCTTTAAAGGGTGCTAGCTCAATGGTAGAGCACCTGCCATGCATGAGGTTGGTGGTTCGATTCCACTGTACCCTAACATGAATTATTCAAAGATATTGTAGATTTCTTTAATTAAATATTTTTATATTGATTTATTTTAATGGTGAGATATTTTTCTGGATTCATTGTTTTATATTGTCTCTTGAGAAACAATAGATAGGATTAAAGACATTGTCTCCATAAAGACAATATGTCTTTAATTCCAATTATTGTCTCTGGGGAGACAAATTAAATTGTCTCATAAGAGACAATAAATGAACTATCTTTAGAGAGACAAAAATGAGATTGTCTCTGGAGAGACAAAATGCTTTTGTTATATATTATCTTTATAGAGACAATATTTTAAGACAATTTAATTTTAAGACGATTTAATTTGAGACACCCACTTAAAGACAATATTTAAGACAATATACAAGTTCTCCTTTATGTCAAGTTAAGACAATGTACCCAAAAATTGTCTTAAATATTGTTTTAAAACCCCCTTTATGTTGTAGTGCAGCAGAGTTTCTCCACTTTCTCTCAAAAAATGTGTCGCTGTTGCAAATGATTTTTAATATCATAATTTTTGTTTTTAGAGTGAATTAATTATGCATTGTGATTCTTTTATATTCTGGTTTTGTTTTTGCTTTCTTATATTAATTTTGTTTGAAATTTTATACGAATATGCGGTATATGTATATTTCAAGTTCAGTAAAATTCAGGTGTATTAAAATTTATTTATATATTAAAAATACAATTTAAAAAAAAAAATTATAAATAAAAATTTAGACCAAAAAACTTTAAAAGATAAAGTAATAAAATATTTATATTTTTTATTCAAAAACTAAAATAATAGAATATCAATGTTTTTAGTTACCGCTCAATCTTTTAACGATTAAGATGTAAACTTGATTCCCGAGTTGTGAAAAGATGAAATTGAATGAAACTGTGGTTGCCGTTGAAAATTCTCTTTGCAACCCGTAACAAGAAAATGGGCTCTCAGGTTTGGCCGCGGAAACTGGGGCAATTGTGTAAAAAGATAGTTCCGTTTATTTACTGATTAAATATGAGATGATAAAATGAATTAATTTAAAGTTATTAATATGAATAAATTTATAAATATTATAAAAATTAAAAATAGATAAGATGTAATATACTTTTTATTGGTATACACTCATTTTAGATAATAAATAGCTTTGTATTTAAAATATGTATATTATATATTAATATTTTTATCAAATTAGTTTTACTGAAACTTTAAAATTATATTGGTCATAACAATAAAATATTAAAATCATATTTTAATTTTCAAATTCAAAATAGTAACAATAATACATTTTTTTATGTCAGATATAAATAAATATAGGTTTCTTTTAGTTTTGGATATACAAATTTTATAATAAAGGTGTAAATTTTTTTAGTGAAAAAATGGCAAAGTTTTGCATTCTAATAAATTTGATTTTTTTTAATTTTTTTTTGGTGCTTTACGCCTTAAGAAAGTAGATGTGGTGTTAGCATGGATTTATGTTGATTTTGAACACAATAATAAAATATTTTATTTATAATTTTTTTTAAATTTTAGCTTTCTTTTTTAGAGTATATGTGTGTAATTAATAGTTTTTAAAATGTTATATGTCAATTTCATGGGATCACAAATATGGATCACAACTTGAATTAAAATAACTTATTCATAGAATAATGGCATTTCCTCACCTTGCATATATATACAAAATTTCTGATTTAAATTATTTTATTTTTCTATATATAATTCTTTTTATAAAATTTTATTTATAACTAACAATAAAATATTTATTGTCATTAATAAAAAAAATTTCTTGAAATTTTACATATCAAATGAATATACAAACAATTAAACAAGTTATAATATCAATAATGTTATTTATACATGTCATTTACCACTTCCATATTAAATAGTGAATGAATTACATATCTTTTTCATATTAAGAGGTAATTTTTTTTATTTCTTTATATTTCTATAAAAATTTTGGACAAAATAAAATAATAGTGAAATTAAAGTATTTTGTTTATAGCTAACACTGTATACTCACCTTTAAACTATATAAAACCTCTAAATGCAATAAAATGTTCTAATTCCAATTTTCTACATCAACTTTATACATAGTCGTAAAATAATTTTTAAAAAATTACATTTTAGAGGAAAAAATATGCAATTCTTTCACTATTTTATATGAAATTTAGATATAATATTTATAAAAATAATATTATTCATATTATATAATATTTAATTTATTTTCATAATAAATAAATTAAATTAATAAATCATAATTTAAAAAAAAAAAACTTCAATAAAAACTTTTAATATCCAAAATATGAAATACATATATTATATATTTATATATAGTAATTTTAAATATGAAAACACATGCATGAGCATTTTAATTTAGATTTTTTAAATAAAAAATATTTCAAGTATACAAGAATAACGCTGTGGTTTTTTTTAATGGTTTTTGGATAGTTTGTGATTAGTGTGATTAGTGTTTTATTAAGGCATTTTCATGTCAAGTAACAGGTTTATCACCTATTCAATTTTCAGTTTTAATAGAGTTTATATATTGAATATGATTAAAATATAATTTCATCAAACTTAAAAAACATAAAAATAGCAATTCTTTAACAACGTTATATTTTTAGATTTTTTAAAAAAACGAAAAAATATTTGGCATGAGTTTATAAAAAAATAGAGATTTTCAGAAAACAATAAAATATTTGGTATGAGTTTATAAAAAACTACCAGAATATTGTGGAAATTAGCTGTTAGGTTTCAAGATTTAAAGTGTCAAATTTTTTTAACAGTGGTAAAAGTATAACACCCCCACTGTAGGGAAAAATTTCCAAGGCCTCATTACACAACGCAGTTCCATATTTTCGAGACGTAGGAGTTGTGGAATTGTTTTATATTGGTGTGAGTGCCGTCTACAGCCTTATTGAATTTTATCTGAGAAATTTCTGTTAGATACCAGCGTAACCGGGCCGAGGGCAATGAAATAGTAGAAAGTCATGCACTTTTCCAGAAGAATGATATATTAGTAGTACTTTAAAAATCATAGAATAATTTAGAATTTGCTAATGATAAATTTCAACAAAGTTTTATTAAAATTTTGTTTATAGTTGTTAAACTTCAGTATTTTGAGTATCTAAGAATTTTTGATAATTCTGAATCAATTTCTACTATTAAAAAAATTCAAATATTCGAACTACCTAAATTTTAAACTTTTCTTACCCAATTCTGATACTCTTTAAACACCACCCACAGTAGACAGAGCCCGAGCCTGTATTTTATTAATCGACGTTATGGACGTTATTAAATTTAGATGGAACACAAGTCCAACATGACCGGACCGTTATTAAGAGTATGTCCGGAGTCCTTTGAAGGCTTTATTCTTCGCTCGCTTGGTAACGTTCTGTACACGGTTGATAACGTTCAGTACGTAGCCATGTAAAAGGTTGTGACATTTACTACCATCCTACACATTTATTTACATAAGAAAAAAAAAAATTTAATATAAAAATTGGCCAACAATTACTTGTTTACGAGAACAATAATAATGTTATTACTCTAACGTCGTTGGGATCATTTCAAAACTTATTACCTCCACACTTTAGTGATCTATATCATATAACTCGGCAACAGAAACTTCTAGGACTTGGATGTTATTTATTTTCAAATATGAATGATAAACCGTAGTTATATTAATTTGTTTAGCGTTTACAATTTAGTGACTCGTGGACGGTGTTGGCGAAACTAGTTGTCCCTGCCCACTTGTTTCTAGACGTATTTCCTTTGGATTTGATCGGGACATCTAGATTTATTGTTGATTTTGTTGGAGATAACTCCAACTGCAAACCTGAGTAGGAGGAGGACAACAACTTGAATTCTTGATTTAAAGACAAAGGATAGCGACAAAGCATAGCAGCATAGTAGCAGCACAAATTTCAGGTTTTATTTTTGCACTCCACTATGCAATAAATTTTTGTTTTAAATCCCCACAACATCGATTTTGTTTACAGGCCATAGCCCTCTTGTGATTTACCAAATCGTGGTGTAAACCACGTTACTGCCGCACCATTTAACTCTGCACCTACCGCATTCAAAATACGTGCCATACATTTAAATTTGAACACCCAACTTCATTTATGTGAAGCCCGCCAACTCCACATCACCTATTCCACAACCAATCGCCCTCTTATAGCAAACTCTAAAGCTTGTGCCATCCCTTCATCAAACCACCATGATAAACATACCCCACCACCATGCCACGTCAAAACCTTCGACCAATCAAAACCATATCGTATAGTTTCAAGCTGACGTCAACTCACCTCTGTGATTGCACGATAAGGGAGGACGTCAACTCACATGTCCTCGACCATATGCACATTAGACGGTGGGCTAATCAATGCTATAAAGCCCTTTGCATGACATTAAAATATTTGCGGAAATATTTTATAAGGTTTTAAACTATGGTTTAATGTTTTATTTTGTTTAATGCCTGCAACATGTTTTTTTTAATAAAGGTTTTTCAAAACTTAGGTTTACGCAATGAATTTAGAAGGAGTGAAAATGCCTAGAGATGTACTATAAGTTGTTTGAGTAGCAGCGTATGCCTAGAGAAAGAAAAAGCAGAGTGCTCTAGTCAGAAGACTATGTAAGTGAGAGGGGCGTCATTTTGTTTAATAATCCAGAATAACAGTTCCAAGGTTTATTATATAATAGTCTAGTATTTTTAATGAAATAGAGTTTTTAATCCATCACTATGCACATTGTTTCATTGTTCTCTCTATGTTGACAGAGGACATTTGTTCCTCATTATTTGTTAAGGAATTATTAGAAACTCCAACATGGTATTGGAGCTAGTCTAGGCTCTCAGCATTTGCTGAAGAAGCTAAAGAAAGAGAAGAATATTGTTGAAGTTTTCTCCAGTAGAGTGAAGGTTCAGCAAGTCAGGTATTTACCAAAACAAATTTTTTTGTTTGCTTTAAGATTACAGTCCAGAGAGTTGTAAAATGATGCCTTTTAGAGATAGCGTTTGTCTCTCCAGCAGTGAGAAAGTTTTTTTAAGGAATACAGTCAAGTTTTAGCATAGTTTTGTAAGGTTAGCAATGGTAGAATCCAGCACAAGCACGAGTATGGGAAATACTCAACTCCCACAATTCAATGGGAATAACTATAACTATTGAGCAATCACAATGAGAGCCATGTTTGCTTCTCAAGACTTACGAGAGATAGTTAAAGATGGTTTAGAAGAACCAACAAATGAACAAGAAATTAATGTCTTAACACAGAAAGAAAAATATTTGCTAAAGAGTAATAGGAAGGACTCAAAAGCCCTCTTCTATCTCGATCAGGTAGTGCATGAAAACATATTTCCAAGAATTATAGCAACAAAGAAGTCCAAGGATGCATGGGATAACTTCCAAACAACCTATCAAGGAATGGAGGAGGTAAAGACATCAAAGCTTCAATTAATGAGAAGAGATTTTGAGATCGTTTGCATGAAATAGTCTGATACAATAGACTCATTCTTCACACTATTTATTGGTTTGGTTACCCAAATGAGATCTCATGGAGAGACCATAGAAGAAAGAAGAATAGTGGAGAAAGCATTGAGGAGCTTACCCTCAAGGTTTTATGTGATAGTAACAACCATTGAAGAGACAAAATATCTCTCAATGTTTATTGTTGATGAGCTTCATGTATCATTGATAACACATGAAACAAGTTTGAGCAGAACAACAAACTCATCTTTGGAGCATGCCTTCAAGATCGAATTTCCTTTGGAAGAGGAAAAGGTCAACGCAGAGAAAACTACAGAGGAAAAGGTAGAGGCAAAAGCCAAAATAGAGGAAGGAACAACCCTGCAAATACAAGTGAAAGGGGTAGCAATCAAAGTTAGAATCAAAGCCAAGGAAGCATCCAACAAGGTCAACAAAATCAAACACATGGATAAAGGTATGATAAATCCCAAGTCCAATGTCATTACTGTAATAAGTATGGGCATTATGCCAATAATTGTAGGAAGAAACATAGTGACATGGGTAAAAGACCTAGTGCTAATTTTACTAAAGAAACTCTCAGTCAAGAGAATTTATTTTTAGCATGTAATATGGCTGAAGAGAAAAATAACGATATATGGTTTCTAGATTCAGGATGTAACAACTATATGATTGGAAAAATTTCTATGTTTCCCATGTTAGATGAAAATGTGAAGTCTCAAGTAACATTGGGGACAGATAGTAAAGTCTCTATCATGGGAAAAGGCAACATAAGTGTTTTAACCAAGAAAGGAGAAAGAAAAACCATATCAGATGTATATTGTGTACTTGGTATGAAGTGTAACTTTTTGAGCATTGGAGAGCTCATTTAGAAAGGCTATAATGTATTCTTTGAAGATGGTGTGTATACCATCATGGACATACCACCAAGAAAATAGAGGATTGCACAAGTGAAGATAACAAGAAACAGAGTGTTTCATCTCAAGATGAGAGAAGATTTGAAGAAAGGAGCTACAATGGCAGCACTAACACAAGAGACTTACCAAAGAGAAGCAAAAGATGAAAAATGGTTATGGCATTTAAGATTTGGACATCTCAACTTTGGAGGCATGAACTTTTTGCAGAGAAAAGGAATGGTAAAGGGTTTACCATTGATTGAAAAGCCAAATAGCTTATGTGAAGGCTTCATCTTGGGCAAATAACACAGGAAAAGCTTTCCATCAGGAAAGAGCACAAGGGCAGAGGCACCCTTAGAAATAGTTCGTTCTCATTTGTGTGGACCAATGCAAACACCATCATTAGCAGGCAGCCATTATACGCTGATATTTATTGATGTTTACATAAGAAAAATATGGGTATATTTCTTGAATTTGAAGAATGAAGTGTTTGAGAAGTTCTACTACTTTAAAGCTCTTGTTGAGAATCAAAGTGGACAACACATAAAATTCTTATGGACAGATAGAGGTAGAGAATATATCTCCAAATAACTTCTTTTTTTTACAGAGAAAATGAGATACACAAGAAATTTACAACAACATATACACCATAGCAAAATGGAGTTTCTAAAAAGAAAAATAGAACCGTCATGGATATGGTAAGAAGCATGTTGAAGACAAAACTTTTGCCAAATGAATATTGGGCTGAAGTTGTAGATTGTGCAACATATGTTTTGAATATATGCCCAACAAATAATGTTAGGAACAGAGTTTTGGAAGAAGCATGGAGTGGTATAAAACAGTTTGTCACACACATGAGAGTATTTGGTTGTGTGGCTTATGCACATATTCCAAATCAGCTGAGAAAGAACTTAGATAGTAAGGGGGAGAAGTGCATATTTTTTTATTATAGTGATGCGTCAAAAGCATACAGACTATATAACCCACCCACAATTTATTGAGGAAGAATCTTGGGATGGAAGCATTGAGAAAATAGTAAATGTAAAAACCTTTTTGTCTCATGATGATGACGAGGAAGAAATGGCTGAAAGAATTTCCTCATTGGCAACACCATCTCCACCAACATAAGGACAGCAAGGGACACCACAAGTTGGTATGAGAACACCCTTGAGAAGTGATGACAGTGCTCTTCCAAGAACATCACAAGGAGAAAATTTGAGTGCTTCTACAGGCACAAGTTCAGAAAGTGAAAGAGGAACCAGATTCAGAAGTCTGAATGAAATTTATGAACAAGAAGAAGGTATGAACTCTTTATTTTCATTATATTTTTATGTGGAAGATCCTATTCATTTTGACGTAGCAGTAAAATATAATAAATGGATAGATGCTATGGATGAAGAGATAAATGCAATAGAGAAAAACAAGACATGGGAATTGGTTGACCTCCCAAAAGGCAATGAAGTAATTGGAGTAAAATGGGTTTATAAAATAAAGAGCAATGCTGAAGGTAGGATTGAAGGGGACAATACCAAACTTGTTGTCAAAGGCTACAAGAGAAAACAAGGAAGAGATTATGAGGAAAAGTTTGTACCAGTTGCAAGAATGAAAACAGTAAGAACAGTGTTGTCCATAGCAGCGCAACATAAGTGGAAAGTTTACCAAATGGATGTGAAATTAGCATTCCTGAATGGAGTATTGATTGAAAAGGTTTATGTTGAACAACCTCTGGGTTATGAGAAAAAAGGCCAAGAGCATAAGGTATGCAAGTTGAAGAAATTTCTATATGGGCTGGAACAAGTACCAAGACCATGGTACCATAGAATAGATGCCTATCTACTCAAAAATTAGTTTGAAAAATGTGAACTAGAACCCACATTATACATAAAAGAGAAAGATTTTAAGATGCTCATTGTTGTTTTATATGTTGATGATGTGATATTCACAGGGAATGATGCTTACCTTATTTATAATTTTAAGACAGTCATGAAGGATGAATTTGAAATGACAGATATGGGATTGCTGAGATAATTCTTAGGAATATAAGTAGAGAAAAATGAAAATAAGATTTTTATTTCTCAAGAAAAATATGTAAAAGAAGTTTTGGAGATATTTAACATGTAGGATTGCAAGGCAACAATTACTCCTACAGTGATGGGATTGAAATTAAGCAAAGAATACAACGTCAAGGATTTTGATCCAAGTTTGTATAAGAGAATAGTTGGCAGCCTTATGTATTTGACTACAACTAGGCCTGATATTATGCATGTTGTGAGTTTAATTTCGCGATTCATGGAAAAGCCAAAGGAGGCACATTGGCAAATAGCAAAAATAATTCTAAGGTATGTGAAAGGAACAAATAGGTATGGAATCTTATACACCTCTTCAGAAAATTTCGAATTGATTGGATATACTGATAGTGATTGGGTTGGAATTATAGATGACAGAAAAAACACCTATGGATATGTTTTTCATGTTGGATCAAGAGACATTTCATGGGATTCTAAGAAACAATCAATTATGGCTTTATCAACAGTGGAGGCAGAGTATGTGGAAGCTATAATAACAGCATGTCAAGAAATATGAATGAAGAGAATGTTAAGAGATTTGTGTCATGAACAGGTAAAAGACACAACAGTTTATTGTGATAATAGCTAAGCAGTAGCTTTATCCAAGAATTCAGTTTTTCATAAGAGGGAAAAACACATTGATGCAAAGTATCACTACATCAGAGAATTAGTGAACAATGGAGAAATTGTTCTACAACATTGCAGAACACAACAACAATTTGTTGATATTTTAACAAAACCATTGGGGAAAATGTTTTAATTATCTAAGGAAATGTCTGGGTATGCATGAAAGCAACAGTTGTGATTAAGGGGGAGTGCTGGAGATAACCCCAACTACAAACTTCAGTAGAAGGAGGAGAAGAAATTCAATTCTTGATTTAAAAAAAAAGGATAGTAGCAACAAAAATTTCATGTTTTATTTTTGCACTCCATTGTGCAATAAATTTCTGTTTTAAATCCCTGCAACACCGATTTTTTTTTACAGGCCGTAGCCCTCTTTTGATTTACCAAATCATGGTGTAAACCATGTTACCACTGCACCATTTAATTCTACACCTATCGCATTCAAAATACACGCCATACATTTAAATTTGAACACCCCACGTCGTTTATGTGGAGCTCGCCAGCTGCACGTCACCTATTCCGCAGCTAATCATGCCCTTATCGCAAAATCTAAAGCTTACGTCATCCCCTCCTCAAACAACCACGATAAACATACCCCACCACCATGCCACGTCAAAAAATATGACCAATCAAAACCATATCGCATAGTTTCGAGCCGACGTCACCTCACCTCCATGATATCGTGATAAGGTAGGACCCACCTTTGCCAGATCACATGTATCTGACCAATAGCAGCTTATCGCATAGTTTTTATGCACAATTAGATAGTGGGCTAATCGATGCAATAAACCCCATAGCATGAGATTGAAATATTTGCGAAAATATTTTATAAGGTTTTAAACTATGGTTTAATGTTTTATTTTCTTTAATGCCCGCGACATGTTTTATTCAATAAATGTTTTTTAAAACTTAGTTTTATTTTTATATATGTTGTAAAAATATATGTTTACAACATATATATAGACTATTATGTAATGAAGTGAAAAGGAGTGAAAATGCCGAGAGTTGTAGTGTAAGCTGTGTGAGTAGTAGCGTATGCCGAGAGAAAGAAAGAGCAGAGTGCTCAAGTCAGAATACTATGTAAGCTAGAGGGGCATCATTTTGTTTAAGGATTCAGAATAGAAATTCTGGGGAAAGTAATTTAATTTTGTAACAGTCCAGTATTTTTAATGAAATAGAGTTTTTACTCCATCACTGTGCACATTGTTTCATTGTTCTCCCTGTGTTTACAGAGGACATTTGCTCCTCATTATTCGTTAAGGAATCATCAGAAATTCCAATAGATGGTAGATTCAATTACAGTTTTAATCCACAACTTCTGTCGACTTGCGAGCTTAATGTGTAACCACCTAGTTTTTCTTTGGTCTTAGTCTGTCATTTGCATGGTTATCTTTCCTCTGGCTCTCCGATGTGTACCCAATTTGCATTTGATTAATGGCCTCAGTCGTAATCCAAGTGTTATCACCATGTGGTTGTGGTTCCTGCCTCCAAATAACCTACAAGCTGATAACCCTGGTGTTGTCCATCATTCCATGTATTAATCCTCAATCGTGGGGATTTTATTTTTATTTTTTGGGTTTCGGTTTAAGTTTTCACTATTTAATGAATCCCTTTGTATATACATGGGTTGAAATGAGTCTGTAGTAATCCTTGTGTGCATATTCTTCCATGCATTACAAGGTTTTAACTCTGAATCTCTCGAGAGGGTTTAAGCCACAATTTCATAGGTGACGGATTATTAAGTTCTATAGCTTTCGCTATGTTTAATCGGATGTAAATTTACACCAAAATATTTCTAATCAATTTCATGTCTCGCAGATTCCTCTTCCGAGTACAACTCTTGTGACAAGGCAGTGACAAAACCCTTGGTTTTTGAAGAGGCATAGCAACTCAGAAGATTTGATAGGAATGACCAAGCTCGACACTTCTCCAACTATATTTTATTTCAACCATTCATCGGGTTTGTTATCTATCATACCTTCCTACTATTCTATTTGGTTAACTTGTAATCATTTTGCTAGGAAGTGAAAGGATTTAGCCACTGACCCAATCTTAGTATCAATACCTTAATACTCTGGCCGCTATCTTGTTTGTGTACTATTATTCACAGAGTAATACTATGGAAGTTACATGGGTATTTCTTTTTTTTTCAGCATTTTTTTCCCACTGTGTATTATTTCAAGGTTCTACCCAATTAATTAAACAGTTTACTTGGCTATCGATTTTGTCTTTTTACTCCCTTCTCAGTGTTTTCTTTGATACACATGTATGAAAAATTCTTTGTCTCGGCACGGTACTAAAGAGTTGTAAATACAAAAAATTCTCATTTTTCGTTACCTTTACTATGCTTTTATGAGTTTTGGCTCATGATTTTTTCTTATTTTAATGCGCGGGTTTAATAGATGAGGTCTACCTACAACCTTTGGTTCTTCACAATTTACTGGAGTTTGAGAGATTACTTTTGTAACCCTTAACCAAGAACTCATTCTCCTTTCACCCATGGTTTGGTTTCTTCCTTGGATAAACTGCCAAAAGCTGAAGGACATAAAACCCTACCTGTCCTTTCTGGCTTAAGGTTTAAACATCTCAGCTCTGTGGTTTGTCCTTGGGAGAAATATAGTTCTTCTCTACTTCCTGCAACTCACATTTTGTAAAGAATAATATGGCTACAGTCCTTGTCATATGAATATTATTATTAAGGTTAGGTCCTCCTGGGCTCTTCCACTCGAGGCAGATATCCTAACCCTCTATCACTTGTTTCCTTACTGTTTGCTTGCTAGGAAATTATGTAGACAAGGTGTTGATTTTTATACAAACAGATGCTATAATATTACACAGTTCCAAGATTAGGGTTTAGTTGTTAGTTAGAATTTGGAGTGCTCATAACCACTAACAATACCACGTCTATCACATAACTAAAACAAGGCTGATAAATAATAAACAATGCTATATTTTTCCTTTCAGAGAAATTCTTGAATAAAATTATTTGTACTGTAAAATTAATGATTAACTTAAATATCCATATATAATACATACATGACAATACATGACTTCCCAGATTTAAACACAATTCTCATAAACACTTTTCTAGAGTTTCTTCTTCACTAGTTAGACCACCCAACCATGAGTGAGGTGATCACATCCTAAAACAATCTTGTGCTCCTCATCGGAGCCAAAAAATGGCAGCAATTTTCTTGAGGATAGGCCTCAAGTTTTCCTATCCAACCTTTTCTGTAGTTCAGGCTACAGAGTTTCTACTAGTTATCAGCCAAATTTGGACCACTGTATCCATAGAACCATTATGATGTCCCTTTGTTTACCCTTTGCACATAATCACTGCCCCTGTCTGATATTTATTTCTTATTCTCAAATGGTAAAGTAACTATGAATAACTGCTTCTTCCCAACCACTCTAGAGTCTTGGAATTATTTACTAACCAATCATATAAATTTCCAATGTAAATATTTATTTATGAAATTTAAACTTAGGTTCATTAACTAGTTTAAAACATTCAATAGTCTCTTTCTAATTTAATATTCAAATGTAATTTTCACAAAACTTAAAAAATAAAACGATATAATTAAACTCGGTGTTACATATTCCCCCACAAAAATAAAACACCATCCTAAGTGTTTTATTCGATCATAGAAAACAATTTGAGATACGCTTCTCGTATAAATACTTCATCCTCCCAAGTAGACTCTTCTAGGCCACAATACTTCCATTTAAATTTAACTTGGGAGATGGCTCACCTCTAGAGCGTTATTTCTTTCTGTTCGAGAATACGCTGAGGCTCTACTAGGAATTCTCCATCCAGTTCTACCTGCAATGAGTGAAGAATTTAATTAGTTAATAAAGAACTCATCTCATTTTCAGAGGACATAGTAACAATTACCATTTACATGTATGTTCTTCCAATGTATTATATGCTTCGGATTGTGAACATATTATTTCAATACAGATACATGAAACACGTTGTGCACATGCATGTGACTAGGTAACGACAGTCGATATGCCATAGGTCCTACTCTTTCCAAAATTTGGAAAGGCCCACAGAGTTGAGGTGCAAGTTTAGGATAGGTAGTCCACCTCAGCGTGATTTTCTTAGGTGTAATTCTAACATATACATGATATCCCACTTTGAATTCTTTATAAGTCATTTTCTGATCTGCATAAAACCTTCTAGTTCGAGGCAGCTTTTAAATTTTTTCAGATCTTTGTCACCTCATGTTCCATTTCTTCCAATATTTCCAGCCCATGCAATAACTTAGTCTCAAGGCTTCTCCAATTAATGGGTGTCCGGCATTGTCTCACACACATTGTCTCAAAGGGGCTCATTTTCAGAGACACTTGGCACCCATTATTGTAAGAAAATTATACCAAATGAAAAGCATATTCCCACTTCGTGGGCCGTTGTATCACATATATACATAACATATATTATAATATCTAATTCACCCACTCATTATACCCATTTGTTTGCAGATCGTAGGTAGTACTAAACTAAATTTGTGTGCCCAACAAGTGAACAATGTATTCGAGAAGGCTAAGGTGAACTTCACATCCTGGTTTAACATGATAGTTTTCAGAATACCGTGTAATTTAGACACCTCCCTAATGAAGATATCAACAATTTGTATTGTTTTGTAATTGGACTAGACCGGTATGAAGTGGGTTTCCTTTCTTAGCCTATCCACCACTACAATAATGGAGTCATTGTGTCTCTTTGTTCTTAGTAAGACTGTAATTAAATCAAGATAAATGACTTCCCATTTCCACTCTAGTACAATAATAGGTTGTAGTAAACTTGTAGGGTGTTGATTCTCCACCTTGACTTGTTGACATTCCAAACACTTTCTCAAGCATTCAACAATATTTTTACGCATCCTATGCCAAAAGTAGTCTTTTTTTATTGTTGTTAAATTTTTTTGGAATCCATGGTGTCCAACATACGAACTCCAATGATACTCATCCAAAATAATATCCTTCAAGCTCATTTGATTAGGAATGTATCTTGACTCTTGGAAAACCAGTAACTATTCATTATTAATCTTATAATCTGTTTCTTTCCATTGATTTTCTTATTCTTGTTCTTGCTGCCACAAAAAAATGATATTCGAGATCTTTTTGCGTCTCCTCCTTCACTTGCTCCTAGAACTTAAATTCCACTTAGTTAAATTAGAGCTCATAAACACAATGTAGTTTTCTACTTAAGGAATTAGTGGCATGATTTTCCTTACCTTTGACATGTTGAATTTCAAAGTCGAATTCACTCAGGAATGCATTCCACCATGCTTGGTGACCATTCATGTCAAACTGCTTAAAATATCTAGTCAAAATGTTGTGGTCCATTTTTCAACAAAAAAAGTTTCCCTTACAGGTAGTGCTTCCACACTTTGAGTGCATGAACTACTGCGGTGAAGTCTAGATCATAAGTAGAAAATTTCTATTCATGATCCTTCAGCTTTATGGACTGATATGCGATTACTTTTATGTCTTCTGACAACACTGATCCCGCCCTTTCCTTACAAGAATCAATGCAGAATTCAAACTCCTTGTTTGGGTTAGATACCTTCAATACGGGGGCAGTAGTTAACAGTTTCTTTAACCATTTGAAGATATTTTGACATTCACTAGTCCATTTGAAAATTTATCTTTTTCATTGCAAAGAGGTAATGGGAAAAACAATGTTAGAGAAGCCTTTGATAAAACTTCGGTAATATCTAGCCAAGCCCATGAAGGAACATATGTTTGCTAAGTTCCTGGGTACCCTCCACTCCATAATAGTCTTTATTTTCTCGGGGTCTACTGATATCCCTTCAACAGAAATTACATGGCCTAAATACTGGATTTGTTCTTTGTAGAAATCACACTTACTGAATTTGGTGTAGAGATGATGATCTCACAACACTCTTAGCACCAAGCATAAATGTTCCTTATGCTCTTCCATGGTTTTATAATAAATTAATGTGTCATCAATAAAAATTAAAACGAACTTGTCCAAAAATGGGTGAAAAATTCCATGCATCAAACTCATGAAAGTTGTTGGTGCGTTGGTTAATACAAATGGTAGAACCACAAACTCATAATGCCCATATCGGGTTTGAAAAGTTTTCTGATATATGTCCTCATATTTTATCCGTATCCGGTGATATACGTATCTTAAATCTACCTTGGAGAATATAGTTGCTCCCTTTACTTGATAGAATAGATCATCTATCCATGGCAACATTTACTTATTTTTAACCATCAATTTTTAATGAACAATATTGGTGCACCCCAAAGAGACACACTAGGATGAATGTATTCATTTTCCAACAATTCGTGCATCTACATTTTTAACTCAGTAAACTCAGGTACACTCATTCGATATGGAGCACGTGACACAACTGCTATCATTGGCATTATTTTGATGGTGAAATCGATATCCTACTTTGGTGGTAGTCCTGAAATTATTTCAATAAAAACATTGATAAAGTCCCGAACTACCGGTATATTCTCCAACATAGGGGTTTTTTCCTTAGAGTTAGAAAATCCTACTTGAATAACATAAATCTGACACCCTTTCCTAATGCATTTTCCTAGCTGGGATGTAGTGATGGGGTGCAATTGGAGTCGTTTCTGGATTCCTTGTATCTCCTCACGAGTACCATCTTTAGCCATATGACTGATGGTTTTATGTTTGCATTCTACCACCGACCACCGACCAATGACCCTCTAAATATTCCATTCCTAATAGTAATTCATAGGAACCCAAAGGTAAAATATTCAACTCAACATTTATATGTTGGTTCTCTATTTCTAGAGGGCAGTTTGATACTTTGGCATTAACCATCCTCTTTTCCCCAGTTACTAATTACACCAACCAGGGACTCGTAAATTTCAGAATTTGTAAGTTACATTTTTTAACTATTCTCAGATTGATATAGCTTAACTAGCACCAAGATAAACCAAAATAGATACATTTTTGGAAAATAACTTACCTTCTAGCTCTATCATTGTTGGTTGGTAATCTTCTTGTTGATCCTCTAATGCAATGTTGATCCTTGGTATATTCCTTGAAACATCTCCCATTGTGGATGCTTCTTTAAAATTATCTACAATTCAATTTCTCCCATGGTGATGAAACTTTGTATAATAATATGCTTCACCGTAGCCTCAACATTGCAGAGGGGGTTTCTGGGTTTAACCGTGGTCTGGTCTGTTGGATGTCTCAGTAGGCTGGTCTTCTGCTGGCCATTTGGGTTTTTTCTATATTTTTCCAGGTTTTCTATTGATGGATTCCTTCCTAAATTCTTGTAGTTACCCAGTCAGCTACATTCAAAATTCGGATTACTCTTGTACGCTTTCATTCGCATCCAATTCCTACTAGTATCTCCTTTTACTTTCAATTGCTAATAGCACATTCATGCTTTTCGAATCACCTTTTCCATTGTATTTATATTAATGAATTCGAACCCTTATTTCATGTGGGTAGGTAAACTACTCATGAATCATTGTAACTTTTCTTTTTCATCCCTCAAATATGGTACATGCATCAATAAAGATGTAAATTTTTTTATGAACTCATTTATGGCCAGTTGTCCGAAACTCAAATTATGAAATTCCAAAGATTTTTCATTTTAAAAATTCTTTGTTAGATATTTTTCATTTAAAATATTGTTGGAACTCATCCCAAGTCACATTCTGGTCTTCGATTCCCTGCACATTTTAACTTCCTCCCACCATAAAGTATTATTTTCCCGCAATTACTAAATAGCCAAACAAGATTTGAGCTTACTTCTATACTCAAAAACTTGGAAATATTTATTCATGATAATTATCCACGCTTCTTCCACTTCTTCAGCTTCTCCGGCGAACGTGGGGGACTTAAGTTTGTTGAAAAGTCCACAAGAAATGTGTGTATAATTTAATTTTCCATTAATTAAATTGGACAATAACTTGTAATATTTTCTCATAATCACTTTTTATAGTTAACTGAGTGTGATAGACTTAGTTAGCTCATGAAATTAGAGTTGAGGGTGGTTAGTGAGGCATGTAGAGTGATTCTATTTGTTTTAGATTCCAATTCATAGTTAGTGTATTAGTTAAATGCATGAAAAATTAGTTAAATTTATTAATTGAGTTAAAATCAGTTTAACTAGTTGTAACTGATTGTTGCACTAGTGAGAGGTCAAGTGAATTAAATTTAATTCAGATTTAATTCACATGTAGTGATATGTCATGTAACTGATTATTTAATATTAATATATGCATGCATGCCAGTTCTGATGATGGCCCAGTTGAGACAGAGGTTAAAGGGATGTTAAATATCAATTGTATTATTAGAAAATTGCATGCATGTAGTAATACACCCATAGGATTTCCCATGGGCATTGTGTAGTTTTGGAAGGATGGAATTCCTAAATAATAGGGATTTAATTCGACAGGAATTGTGAAAGCAAGGTAGTCTGAGCAGAGGTAGGAAATTAGCTACGTGTTGGTCGATTTTGTCCAAATCAGTGTGAGATAGTTGGTAGAGTGCAACAGACTCTTGTGAGAAGAGTGAATTGTATTGTTTCATGGTTCCTTGGTTGAATATAAAATAGAATATAGAGGGGTTTTGAGCAGAAATCTTTCCCCGGGAAAAATATTTTTGTTGTGGATTGATTTGATTCTTTCTTTTACTTGGTGTGATTGTGTGATCATGTTTATTTTTCACAATTAATTTGTAGAAGGATTCAATACCTTGCTTTAGCATATCACATGATTGGATTGAATCCATTGGTATAAATATTATTTGTATAATTTCTACATGGTATCAGAGCGCAATAAATAAATATAATAGAGAATAAATTAAGTTTGTGTTGAACAACATTCGAATTTGAAAAAATATTCTTTGGTGCGATAGGCAGATCAAGATGGATTTGAATGGCTTAATATTAGAAAATGCACTCGAGGGAAGTTCTAATTATATTGCATAGAAATAAATAATGGAGGAAGTTATGGAGGTCAACAAGTTGAAAGAATTTATCGATATTGATATTCCAAAGCCCGAAACAGCAGACGTCATTCTTCTTGATGCTTGGAAAAAGAAGGTTGCAAAGGCGAGGAGGATCTTATTAGAGGGAGTTCGAGATCACATTTTCTCGAGTCTCTATGCCAAAGAAACTCCATATGCAATGTGGAAGGCTTTGACATATCTGTTTCAGAATAGAAGTGACCACATAAAATTGGCACTCATGGACAATATCAGGAAAATCAAAATGGAGAATTGTAACACTATTACAAAACATTTGACCAGGTTCATCCAATGTTGATATGATCTTGGAAGTGTCGTGACTACTCTATTAGATAATAACTCGGTGAGCATATCACTTCTAGGCCTTCCCAAGAGTTGGCATAGTTATCAGGACTCTATCAATGGGAGGGAGAAGTTACCAGATTGGGAGTAAATTTGGTCGGATTTGGTACAAGAAGAATTTAGGCAGAATAGCAGAAATGGATCCTCATCCAAGGCAGATGATGAGGAAAATTGTGCCTTGGCTAGTAAGGCAAACAAGCGAAAGGGAAATAAATTATATTCCAAATCTGAGACTGGAAAAGAAGGAAAGAAGAGTGACATGTACAAAGTGAAACGTTTTCACTGTCACGAGCACAGACATTATGCAACTAATTATCCACACAAGAAGAAGAAAAAAATTAAGGCTTCAACTTCTGCAACAGGTGAAACTTTGGCTTCACAGTTCAAGTTAGACTTCTCGGTCATTGCATGCATGGTGTCTAGTGCGATGGCATCACTGTGTCACTTGAATAATGGTGCATTTTTCTACATGACGGGAGACAAAGAACTCTTTAGTAGCTTGGAGGAGAAGGGTCTTCAGATGCACATCGATATGGGTGATGACGGGAGATATAGTGCTACTAGTATTGGTACAATTACTTTCTAGAGACATTCACGTAAACCTTTCTTATTAAAATATGCCATGCATCTACTAGGCTTGAAAATGAATTTATTTTGAGTTGTTATGTTGGAGAATAGAGGATATGATATGGTTTTTAGTGAAGAGAAAGAATTCCTTCATCACATATCCATGGGACAAGTTAAGAAGATTGAGATTCGTGTGAAGAATCTCTCGAAACTTGATGTAGATGGTTGCGTAGCATTGATGGGTACAACAAACAGAGTGGTGAGCTAGGACAAGAGTGAGTTATGGCATAGGATATTGGGCCATCTACACCACAGTGATTTGAAGGTCATGTAGCATATTTATACAGTACTTCCAAAGGGAAATCTTCCGTAGATAGACACATGCAAGGGATGTACCATTGGGAAGTATACAAAGGCCACTTTTCACGAGAAGCAGAACCGAGCAGCAGAAATTCTTGAGAGATTTCACTCAGATGTGTGTGTACCATTCTCTATAGCTTCTATAGCAAAGCATAGGTATTATGTGATTTTTGTTGATGATTTTTATAGAAAGTATTGGATCTACTTCATGTAGAAGAAATATCATACATTCTCAAATTTTTGTAAGTTAAAAACACTCACTGAGAAAGATACATGGAAGCATGTGAAGGATCTATGGAGCGAAATTGGTGGTGTTTACATCTAAAATGAATTCAAGAAATTCTGTGCCACAGAAATAATTCATAAATATTTGATTGCACTTCATAACCCACAATAGAATGGGGTTGCAGAAATAAAGAACAAAACAATTGTGGGTGTGTCACGAGCGATGTCACATGATCAAGGCCTACCATTGCATATGTGGGAAGAGGCATACAACACAGTGGTATTTGTTCAAAACTGTAGTCCTGATCAAATACTTCGCATGAGTACAAAAGATGAGGCTTTTTATGGTAAGAAACTTGATGTTTCATATTTTAAAATTTTTTGGCTCATCTCTCTATTTCCATGTCACCAAAGATTCTAGAAAGAATCTAGAATGAAAAGCTAAGATTAGGATATTTTTGGGGTACACTAATACTCCCCACAACTATGGGGCATATTTTCTGCACAATTGGATGATAATTGTCAGACGGGATGTAAAAATTGATCAGGAGAAGACCATGTGATTATCCATTGAGAGGGAGATTGATTTTCATGTAGAAGAGGAACTCTTAGTTCCAAAGGATGAACCTCAAGATGTGGAGCAGCCACATGGGTAGGATCATGGAGTGGAAGAAGCCACTCATGTAGATCCATTCACCGACATGGTAGGAGGCACACCACAGAAGCTGACATATTGAGACTTGATGCGGCAGAACATGTAGGAGCACCTACATCACTGCCCAAATAAAGACTGTCACTAGACAAGTTTACTGGATACATGGCTCTTATGAGCAAGTGTATTGTAAAAGAACCATCCTCTTTTGAGGAAGCAGTGTAGCAACCAACTTGGGTTGATGCCATGGTTGAGGAGTATGACTCCATTGTCCAGAAAAGTGCATGGGAAATTGTCCCAAGACCAGTCAGGAAGTCAATGGTTGGATTTAGATTGATCTATAAGGTGAATTAGGTAACAAATGGGAGTGTGGATAAGCAAAAGGCTATATTTGTATCCCAGGGATTCTCACAAGTTGAGAGGATTGACTATGAGGAGACTTTTGAACCGGTTGCAAGGTACTCATCGATTAGATCTATCCTTGTAATCTCAGTGCAGATTGGGTGGCAGATACATTATATGGATGTGAATACTAGATTTCTTAATGGATTTATTGAGGAAGAAGTGTACATTGAGTAGCCAAAATGTTTTAAGACCTTTGAAAGCGAGTCGCATGTGTCCAGACTCGAGAAAGCACTTTATGGACTAAATCAAGCACCTCGTGCTTGGTACACAAGGACTAACATCTATTTCACTAGGTTGGGCTTCACAAAGAGTGAGTGGATGCAAACCTGTACCATATTTTTGTTGGTGGTAAGCTTTTGATTGTATTACTTTATGTCTATTATATTATTTTGACAGGTGATGAGAAGCTCATAACTTATTGCAAAGAGGATCTTGCAAGAGAGTTTGAGATGAAGGACATGGGACTCCTTCACTATTTCCTTGGTTTGGAGATATGGCAGTGAGATGGGGAGCTATTTTTTTCTCAAGAAAAGTATGCCAAAGATATTCTGAGGAAGTTCCACATGGAGAGTTGTAAGCCCATGGAGACTCCTCTTGCAAGAAAATGGAGGAAGGAGGATGCTACTTTAGGTGACCTAGTGGACGCTATTGTTTATAGGTAGCTTGTGGATTCACACATGTACTTGGTGAACACATGACTAGACATATGCTACGTAGTTAACCAACTTAGTCAAGCTATGGCTAAGTTGACCAAGATCTTTTGGAAGGCGGGGAAGCATGTATTGAGATATCTTAGGGGCACTACAAAGTATGGATTATGGTACAGGCATACATAGGGAGTGAAGCTTCAAGGCTTCACTAATGCGGATTGGGAAAGTAGTCCATTAGAAAGAAAGATCACATCAATAGGGATCTTCAACATATGATCCATATCAGTTTCTTGGTACAACAAGAAGCAGATATCAATTTCACTCAGTTCAGCTGAGGTAGAGTACATGGCAGAAATTCAAGCGGCATGTGAGGCCATCTACATGAGGAAGATACTTGTTGATTTGTTTGGTCATTAGATGGATTTGATGGTGATACATTGTGATAACTCGAGTTGCATAAAACTCCCAGTTAATCTAGTATTCCATGAAAGGTCCAAGCATATAGACATTTGGTATCACCATGTCAGAGATTGTGTTCAGAGATGCATTATGTTACTTAAGTATATTCCCACGAAGGATCAGGATATAGATATTCTGACGAAGGCACTAATCAAGAGAAAATTCAAATACCATAGAGGCAGATCGCGGTGGCTGATAATCCCTTTCTTGTTGAGAGGGAGTGTTGAAAAGTCAACAAGAAATGTGTTTTTAATTTAATTTTCCCCTAATTAAATGGGACAATAAATTGTAATCTTATCTCATAATCACTTGTAATAGTTAACTGAGTGTGATAGACTCAGTTAGCTCATGAAATTCGATTTGAAGGTTATTGGTGAGGCATGTATAGTTATTCTATTTGTCATAGAGTCCAAGTTGTAGTTAGCGTATTAATTTAATGCATGATAAATCATTTAACTCAATTAATTGAGTTAAAATCAGTTTAACTTATTGTAATTGATTATTGCACCAGTGAGAGGTCAAGTGAATTAAATCATATTTAATTCACATGGAGTGATCTGTTAAGTAATTGATGATTTACCATAAATAACTGCATGCATGTCAGTTCTGATGAATACCCTATTGAGACAGAGGTTAAAGGGATGTTAACTATCATTTGTATTATTAGAAAATTTCCTACATGCAATAATACACCCATAGAATTTCCCATGAGCATTGCGCAATTTTGGAAGGCTAAAATTCCTAAATAATAGGGATTTAATTCTATAGGAAATTTTCAAGCAAGGAAGGCTGAGTAGAGGCACTAAATTGGATTAATGTTGGTTGATTTTGTCACGATCACTATGAGATAGTTGGTAGAGTGCAACAGACCCTTGTGAGAAGAGTGCATTGTATTGTTTCATGATTCCTTGGTTGAATATACAATAGAAGATAGAGGGGTTTTGAGGAGCAATATTTCCCTAGGAAAAATATCTATGTTGTGGATTGATTTGCTTCTTTCTTTTACTTGGTGTGATTGTGAAATCGTGTTTATTTTCTGCAATTAATTTGTAGAAGGATTCCGTATCTTTCTTTAGCATATCGCGTGATAGGATTGAACCCATTGGTATACATATTGTTTGTATAATTTCTACAATTTTTTCTAAATTCTCCCTAAAGTTCTACTTTCTATTCTTTCGTCTCTTGCCGATCGGAAACAAATCCAGATTCTGCTTCATTGTAAGTTTTTCTTTTGTTACTTCGTTGGTTATGACTTCCTTCCAGATTATCATTATCTTGATGTTGTTTTTCACCGCAATCACGAGTGCCCCTGTCAAGACTGGGTTGTGTTGTATGATGAATCCTCTCTTGTTCCTGCATTAATCTCTCATTATCATTTCTTACTCAAACCATTTATGCCTGAAGCTATTGCACCATATCTAGTAGTTTGTTGGTATGGCGTTCTTGTTCCTCGAGTAATCTATTGGTTTGATGATGCTGATCCACACTCAATTGTACCAACATTTACAGGTTCATTTATGGGTTGGCTAGGGGGTGAGGTTCTGTTGTAGCTCTAGGTGTTTAATATCCAAATCCTCTCCGCATCATGATCTGTCAATATTTTTATTTCTTCCTATCATTGTGCACAATTCCAATGCACCCATCATTATTGAATCGACCCATCCGAGTCCCAACCTGTGAACCCCACTCTGATGCCACTTGTAACACTTATTACCATCCTACACATTTATTTACATAATAATTAAAATACGTAATATAAAATTTGGCCAACGATTACTTGTTTACCGGAACAACAATAATGTTATATATGGGATCATTTCAAATATTTTTATGTGTAGACTTTAGTTATATATATCATATAACTCTGAAATACTTAGAATTTGAACTTAGATGTTATTTATTTTGAAATATGAATGATACACCATACATTTATTAATGTGGTGAGCGTATAAAATTTAATTAATCGTGTACTGGTGTTAGGGACACCAACTATCCCTTCACACTTATTTCGAGGCATATCTCCTCGGGGTTTGATCAGGACATCTGGATCCATTTCCAACCATATATTAAACAAGGGTTTCAATGCATGACTCCTGTCAACTTGAGAGGTTAATGATTCTAACCACCTAGTTTTCCCCTCGTCTCAGTCCGTCATTTGCATGGTTTTATTTCCTCAAGCTCTACGAGATGTATCCGATTTGTGGTTTTTTAATGGCCTCAGTGGTAATCCAAGTGTTATCACTGTGCCGTTGTGGTTCCTACCTCTGGATGCCCTGCAAGTTGATAGTCGTGGTGTTGCCCACCATTCCAGGTATTAATTCTCCAGTGTGGGTTTATATATATATATATATATATATATATATATATATATATATATATATATATATATATATATATATATATATATATATATATATATATATATATATATATATATATATATATATATATATATATATATATATATATATATATATATAGGTTTAAGTTTTCACTATTGAACGAATCTCTTTAAATCTGCATAGGTTGAAATGAATCTGTAGTTATCATTGCGTGCATTCTCTCCGACAAATTATAGGGTTTGACCTTCGAATCTCCAGCGAGGGTTTTAGCCACAATTTCACAGGTGAAAGATTATCAAGTTCAAAAAATTTATCTGTGTTTAATCTGATGTAATTTTACACCAAAATATTTCTAATTAGTTTCTTGTCTAGGAGGTTCCTCTTTTGATTACAACTCTTGTCACAAGTGGGTGACGAAACCCTTGATTTTGGAAGAGGCACAACAACTGAAAATATTTGATAGGAATTCCAAAATTGGGTGCTTCTCCAATGGGGGATTATGTCAACCCTTCACTGGTTTTGTTAGTACCTATTAGACCTTCCTATTGGTCTTCGTTAATTTATAATGATTTTGTTAGGAACTGAAAGGATTTGACCGTTTAGCCAATCCGAGTCTCAATACCTTAATACTCTAGCTGATATCTTGTTTATGTTTAACTATTAGTCTTGAAGTAATACTATGGAATCCATATGGGTATTTCTTAGTTTTTCAGTGTTTTCGTCTGACTATGTATTATTTCAAGGTTCTTCCTATTTAATGGAACAATTTACTTGTCTATCAATTTTGTTGTTTTACCCCCTCCTAAGTGTTTTAATTGATACACATGAATGAAAATACTTTGGGTCGGCACGGTACCACAAAGTTTTAAATACAACAATTTCTCAGTTTTCATTATCTTTACTGTGCTTTTATGAGTTCTGGTTTGTGATTTTTACTTAGCTTAATGCACGGGTTTAATAGACCAATTCTACCCGTGGCCTCTGGTTCTTACAATTTACTAGAGCTTCATAGATTAATTGTAACCCTTAACCAAGAACTCATTCTCCTTTCACCTGTGGTTTCTTTGGTTTCTTCCTCGGATAACCTACCAAAAGCTTAAGGATGTAAAACCCTACGGGTCCTTTCCGGGTTAGGGTTTAAACCTCTGAGGTCAACGGTCAGTCCTTGGGCGAAATACAATTATTCTCTACTTCTTGCAACTCATATTTTTTAAAGAATGTTATGGCTACCATCCTTGTGATATGAATATTATTATTAATTTTAGGTCCTCCTGGACTCTTCCACTCGAGTCAAATATCCAAACCCTTTATCACTTGTTTCATTACAGGTTTCTGGCTAGGAAATTATGTAGATAAGGTGTTTATTAGGAATTTGGCTTCTGTGATCCATAGAATGTGTGTAATAATTTTCGGTGAAAATCACATAAAAGAAATTTTTGTCGACGTGTTTCGAACCAGCCAGTGTGGTTCATCATCAGGACAAGATGAGAAATCTGATCACGAAACCAGTTTAAGTAGATCAAGACATCTCCAACTAGCCGTTGGAAAAACGGCTAGTTTGACTAGAATAGGAAGAATTTTATTTTTAATATTAATTTTATTATATTTTAAAATTTTTATTTATATTTATATTATAAATTCTATATAGAATAAAAATAAAATATAAAATCAAATCAAATCAAATAAATAAGTAAGTAATAATAATGATACTTCATTAATCAATTAATTTAGGATTACTAAAGAGGTAAGTTTCCAAACTAAAAATAAAAAAATAAATAAAAATAAATAAATAATACTAATATATATATATATATATATAATAAATAAATAAAATAAAATGAAATAAATAAATAAAAAAAGAAAATAAAATTAAAATAAAATTATATCTCTCTCTCTCTCTCTCTCTATATATATATATATATATATATATAATAAAATAAAATAAAAATACTAATCGAAACCAAATTAATAAAATAAAAGGAGCATACATCTGGAGAGAGGAATCAAGATCGAGATAGGAAAGAGTGAAGGGCAGGAATCCAGCATCTGCTAACATTCTACCCATCATCCCTATTAAGGTTAAGCGGCCTCTTTTCTATTTCCAAGGCTTCCCTCAACTTTCGGTGGTGGAAGTGGTCAATTGTTGCAATAACCTTAGTATCTTCAATACAAATATGGTGATTTGTTTTTTCAACATGCTCTGCTAAGGTAGAGGACTGATATCTACCATGTCTAAGGTCAGCGACATGTTCATGAATTCTTTGGTTAATTGATCGACCCGTTTCACCAATGTAAGGTGTCCCACAGGAACATGGAATCAAATAAACACCCTTACCATCCATCGGGCATACCGGGTCTTATTAGGTGTCAGTTATACTTTAGAGTGCTCTAATATTGAATAAACAACCACTAACAATACCCGACCTCTCACAAAACTATATCAGGGCTCATAAATAATAAACATTGTTATATTTTTACTTTGAGATTCTTGCATAACATTATCGGTACTGTAAAATTAATGATTAACACAGATATACATACATACTACATACAGGAGAGTGCATCATAACTTCTCATATTTAAACACAATACTCATAAAAAATAATTTGTAATTTCCACTTCACTGGTTAGACCACACAACCATGAGTGAGATGATTACGTCCTCAACTCCCCCCGCTCTCCTCACTAGAGTAGAAAATGGTAGCAGTTTTCCTGCAGATAGGCCTCATGACTTGTTGTACAGCTTCTTCTATAGTTCAAGCTACAGATTCTCCACTAGTTATCAGCCAGCTTTGGACCACTATATCCTTACAGCGATTTTGTTGTCCCCTTGTTTACCCTTTTGACAGAACCCCTTCCCATGTCCGAGATTTCCTTCTTATTCTTAAAGGGGAAAGTAAATGTCACATAGATATTCCCAATGTAAATATTTATTTATAAAATTTAAAATTAGGTGCATTAACAAGTTTAACACATTCGATATTTAATAGACATATGTAAATTTTTCAAAATTTTAAAAATAAAATGAGACAATTAAGCTAGATGTTACACGGTAAACATAATATGAAAATGTTGAAAGTGATTCAGAGCCCATTAAAATGAAGTAAACAAATCCAAATCCAAAAAAAATCCCTCTACCCATTCTTCCATTCAATTTTCACATATCTCTGAACTTTTTTTCATTAACTACTTAAAACCCAATCACATTTACCTTCAAAATTTTCCCATCAACAATTATGGGACATAGTAAATGTTGTTTGTATGGGTATGTCACATTTTAATGATAAAATGTTCGTGGAATTGAAATCTTAATTAATTTTTTCACAATATGATCTTCCTACATATATATCATTGTAAAGCAGTGATATCGATAATATTAGCCAGTCCATTGCTAACATATTTTTTTGTTTTCTTTCTAAGAAGGAATATCATTTTTAAATTAAAAGTGTAATTTATCATTTGTAAAGTAAAAGTGTAATTTATTAGTGTTCAAAATAATTGTGATTTAACTGCATAAATAAATTCATTTTTTTTCCAAAAAATTAAAGCACTAAGGTTCTACAAATGCAAAATTCAAAATCGCAACTTTAAAACATCCATAGGAAATTTTGGCTAAAACCTATTAAAAACAAAAACTATCTTCCTACTTTCAAGTGTTATAATTAATGGAGAAACCTAGACATAAATGTTTGTTGTGATAATGATAGGATTGAGACTCTAATATTATGCCTAAGATGCTACTATCTAGGGAGTGGTTAAAACCACCCTGTTAGTGTGCAAGCCTATATATGTGAGGTTCTTCTGAAAGAATGTAGTGTATTGTGTGGAGGGCTTGGGCACTCTCCAGGTACCTCACCTGGAAAGCCACTTAATCAATAGAATATTAGTTTTTATCATGGTATCAAAACTTCAGGTGGAAGCTAGACAAGTTTTTTTGTCATTGAGAGAGTGGTGAAATGCGGTTGTTATTGTTCATGCTAAAGGATCATTGTTGTTGTGTGAGGATCCGTGATTTTGTGCTGTGTGGCTGGTGGTAGATCCATGGGTGTGAGAGTCATCTATGGAGCCGAGCACATAAAAATTGAATGGCATGGAGAGGATGACCATGATCACTAGGCTGACCTCGCAGGATGACCATAGCCACTAGTATTCTATGACCTCATGGGGAAACCTTGACCATGAATAGTTTATCTCAGCTTTTTGTGATCTATTGAATTAAACACAAACAATTAGGCTGAGAATTCGCATGCAAAGCCAAAATTTCTATAGCACCACAGCTGGATTATCCCATAATGTTCTTTGTTGGCTAGAAGAGCGGCATCCACTATGGGTTTAATGCGCAAGAAGAAATAATGTGTCGGACATGGTTGGCTACAATATTATTAACGACATCGAGTGAAACTCTATCTTTTATTAATGTGGACCCTATTCAAATATGGTGTTAAGCAAGGGTCAATCCTATGTATGCCTGAGGATTTATACTTCCTTGGAAATTTTGCACAAACACTTATGCGATAAAGCCAAGAGCCAATGAACCAGTGAGCAGCCAAAACGAAGTTTTTTGCTACGTGAATTGTTTGTAGCATGGAGCACACATCACAGCAACAACATGGAGAACACTTATGGGTATCGTAGACTTCGTGCGGTCCAAAAAATATTGGTGGGATGCGAGCTACCTCATGGATCAGTGTATGGGGTGAATTGACCTTCAGGTGTAAGCTGCAGTGTGATCAACGTGAGTTCCGATGACATAGATGCATCGATAAGAGCATAACCATGAGGAAGGAATGTGTCGATAAGAATGAACCTATGGGAGAAGAGCGCGCCGATTAGTCCATTGATCTATGCTCGACGCTGCCAGCGCGACATATGAGTTACAATGGGGCACTGATGGAAGAAGGGTCTGCAAGCCCGTGAATCCCAAGCACTCGATTGGTGGTTGCGAGAAGATTTGAGAGTAGATCTGTGCATGAGATCTGATAGTGGGTCACATATTATTTAATATTAGATTTTGTGATTTTATTTGGTAATAGTCAACATTAGGGAACACATATGGAAGATTCAAGTCTCTGACGCTTTGATCAGAGGAGGTGAGCACATTCAGAAAGTTGAAGTAATAGCATCTGGAGAGCTTGGATATCAAGAGGTGATCTACATCAAGAGGTGATTTGAAACCTCAGTCCTAAATCTTGGTTCGAGTGCTACAGATTCAATTTGCATTGGTGATTTTCTTCAGAATTTATTATGTGGCATAGAAGCCACAGTTTGTACCACAAGGTTCTGTAACAATTGAAGAGCTGCTAAAGGGAGAAGTTTCCCACCTACATGGTAATGAGGTTGTTGGAGCTCTTGAGAGGACCAAGTGGAGTCAGAAAGAAATTAGAAGCAACATAAGCTGGACTTCTCCAAGATGGCTTCACTTTTAGACATATTTGAACCTGATGATATTTTTTTCATGTGGCTTGGTGGTTTTATTAATTAACATGATTATCAAGAGATATTATATGCTCTGCAACAGTGTCAGGTTGAAGACTCATGAATTGTTCTTCATTAAGGATGTAAAGAGGAACATATAGTTGAAGATCAAGAAGACCCACTATTTTTTCTTTAGGAAGGATTTACACAGGAACATATTGTTGAAGATCAATTGGATGAGCCACGTGAAGCTAATTGCAAAGAATTGGAAGAAGACAAAGTTGGAAAAAAGTCAAATTATGATGATCTCATGAATGCTTTTGAGTGTGCAGATGTTAGCAACAACAACAAGGAATAAGCAACAAAATTTGAAGAGGAATTATATTTTCTTGAAGCATGGCTTGAAACTCCATGTCTTTATGAAGTCAACATATAAGTTGCATCAATGAACGTTGAAGAAAACATGGCTGATGTTCAAATGTTTGACATCGAAAGTAGTGAGACGAAAAATTCTCCTACCAATTTTGCATCCTCTAAAGTGTTATCAATTACCAACAATCAAGATATAAAGAATTACAGCATACATTTAAGATCAAGGATGATAAGATTTCAAGTGTTCCATCTTTGGGGAAGAAAACATAAACATAAGGTGAATATCTATCACTACCTCATGAAAAGACAAATAAAGATGAATCCTCGCCTATAATGAACAAGCATGAACTCTCAAGCAAGAAGACAAAAATGAAAACCTATGTTACCAAGTTTTTATGTATCATTGTAAGCCTATTTGACTAGGCATATGCTATTCTTTCAGTACCCTTTCTCTATTAAGTGGGGTTGTTAGAATTAATGGAGAGAGCTAGACTGAGATGTTTTTTGTGAGCAGGATAGGATTGATACTCTAAGGTTAGGTCTAAGATCCTACAATCAAGATACTCGTTCAAACCACCCCATTAGTGTGCAAGCATATATGTACGAGGTTATTCTAAATGAATATAGTGTGTTGTGTGGAGTTCTTGGGTACTCTCCAGGTACCTAACCTAGAGAGCCACTTAATTAATAGAATATTAGCTTGTATAATCAAGTATATCATGCTTCAATAATACTAACTTATTCAATTTAAAATTTTATGACAATATGCCATAATGGTGTGCATGGTAATGGGTTTATGCATGACTTTTATATGGATTTATTTTAATAATATTTGCTGATTAAAATTTTTTGAGATAAGAAATGTGATTTTTTAATTTGATATTCATTATATTTTATAAAATTAATTATATTTAACACAATATTAATTATAATAAGAATATAAATTTTCTAGGTAATACCTTTTTATCAATTTTATTTTAAATTTATAAATGAATTTGTGATAATTATAAAAGGCAGATATTACTAAATGGTACATGATTTGAATCCATTTAGAGTTTGAATTGTAAAAATTACCTAATAATACTTGAAACTAAAACTATTTATATATTTAAAAGATAATTTAATAACAAAAGTACCATGGTTTGTCCAAAAAAAATTATTACAAAATTTCCAGAAACAACCAAAACATAAAGGACCTCAACCTCAAAACCTATGGCTCAAAAAATTAAAGTGATAGACTCAGACACATTTTATTTAACTTGATAAAAGAAATTTAAAACCACATACTCTTATTCTATAAAATTATAGAAACATATGATAAAATTTCATGAACATATGATAGCACAAGCATACAAACACAAGTTTTGTTTGTGTATATCATGTTTTACAAAGAAAAGGTAGTGAATTTGGAAAAGTGGCTAACCTGCGATTTTGATCCATTTTAGGAGTATTTGAGTCTGCAAAATTTGCAAGGTTCTCTGAACCATGAAACTTGGGATCATGCAAAAACCTTAGCCATATTCAATCCCTTTTGAACCGACAATTTAATTTCTCTTCTTGATGTACTCTAGCTTTGTGCCAATGAAATTACTTCTCAATGTACTAGAGCTCTGTCACATGCTTCAGCTATACATCCTTTTCTATTCATGCAATTTTTTTATTTCTCTTACTTTATATATAAATTTTACGCCTTTAATAACGAAACCATACTACGTAGTACCATTGTTAAATTCCTATTCGAAATTTTTTTATTTATTTTTCTATCAAACACTGTTACTAATGAAACAGGTATCAAATACTGTTACCAATGAAATAGGTAACCTGACCTCAAAACGGGAACTCTAGCCCAAAAAGACTCAAAAAACATGAAAAAACAACCCAAAAACAAAAAAAGTGTATTCCAGAATGCACTTGGTTTTTTTTTAAGGTCAAATTTCAACATTTTATAAAAATATGCTAAAAACAAAATTGTTTCTTGAAAAAAGGATTGAAAAAACACCCTCAAAACAAAACCAGTTGACCCTGAAATAACGAATTTTTTTTCTTTCTATTTTTGACATTTCTAAAAACAGAAATAACATTTTTTAATTTTTAAATTCAAACATGAAAAAAAACCTAAAATTTAAGAAAAAAAATAAATTTTAAAAATAAAAACATTTTACAGCTTAAAATTTAAAAATATATAGGAATAAAAAAATAAAAATAAAAAATAAAAAATAAAATTTTTAATTCAAACATTAAAAAAAACCTAAAATTTATGAAAAAAAAATTAAAGATTAAATTTTCAAAATATATAGAACTAAAAAAATAAAAATAAAAATATTAAATTAAAAAGAAAAACAAATTAAAAAAATAAAGAAATTATAAAAAATAAAATATAGAAATTAAATTTAAAAAAGAAAAAGAAAAAGTTTATTAAATAAAAAAAATAAAAATTAAATTTTAAAATAAAAAATTAAATTTAAAGAAATATATTAAATTTTAATAAATTTAAAACTTTAAAATAAAAATTATAAAAAAAAAACATTATTGAAATTAAAAGTAAAAAAATGAAAAATTAATTAAAAATAAAAAATGAAAAATAAAATACAATAAAAATATTAAATTTAAAAATATATATATATTAGACTTTATTAAATTAAAAAAAAAATGTTAATATAAAAATAACAAATTAAATTTAAAAAAAAAAAAATATTAAATTTTAATTAATAAATGAATAAACAAATAAATTTTGAAATAAAAAATAAATTTTAAATATAGATAAAAAGAAAACATTGTTAAAATAAAAAGTTAAAAAACTTTAAAAATCAATTAAAATTGAAAAATTGAAAATAATAAATTAAAAAAAATATATTAAATAAAAAATAAAATAAAAAACAAATTAATTTGAAAATATTAAGCGGGGGACTGGATGCAGCGTTCCTGCCCGCCCAGTGGCCAGCCTCCGTCGCCACCTAGATGGGAGGCCGATTGGCGGTGCCACCACAATAATTTTATTTTATTTTTTTAATATTTTTTTTTGTAATTTAATTTATTATTATTATTATTATTATTTTAAATTCAAAAAATTTAAAATTAATTTTTTTTTAATTCAATTTTTTTTTATTTTAAATTAAATTTGTTTTAATTAATTAATTAATTAATTTTTTAAATTTAATATTTTAGATTAATTATTTTTTAAAATTTAAAATTTATTTATTAAATTTAATTTAATTTAAATTTTTTTTTTTAACTTTTTAGTTTATTTGGTTTTTTATTTTTAAAATTTATAAATTGTTTCATTTATTAAAAAAAAACAGTAAATTTATGGATTTTTGTTTTTTAATTATTTTCACGTGGTTTTTTTCATTTTTTTTGTTTTTTAATGTTAGTTTTTTTTATTATAGTTCTTTTATTTTAATTTTCTTTTTCAATTTTAAATTTTGTTTTTTTTTTTTTAATTTGTTTTTTTTTGGTTAATTTTAAAATTTGTATTTTTGTTTTCTTCTTATTATTAGTATTTTAATTTTAATTTTTAAATTTAATTTTTTCTTTTTTTATTTTATTTTTTTTAATCTAAATTTTAATTTTTTAATTTAAATTATTTTTAAATTTTCTATTTTAAATTTTTTTTTTTTTAATTATATGGATTTTTTTAATAACTTAGAAAAAAATGTTTTTGATGTTTTTTTTCTTTGGTTTGTTTTTTTTCTTTAAATTATGTGTTTTTTTTTCAAATTTTGTCATTTCTTTTGATATAATTTTCGAATATTTTTGTTTTTTTTTGTTTTATTTATTTATTTTTGTTTAAATTTTTTATTTTTACGAGTTAATTTTTTTTTATTTTTACATTTTTATTGGTTTTTTATATTGTTTATATATATATATATATATATATATATATATATATATATAAGTTTTGTGTTTTATTACCAACATGAAAATCACCACTCTAAAAAAAAAAGTTGATATTGCATCAATACGTTTCAAAATTAGCATGAAAATCACCGCTCTAAAAAAAAATTGATGCTGCATCAATACTTTTCAAAATCGAGTGCTTTTTATGCTACCACAAAAAAGTAGGTAACAGTGCGGTTACCTATTTCATCGATAACAGTGTTATCATCATATGAAACTCAACACTTTTGTATCCACTAAAACTTGAGCTATCAAACCACTATTGAAAAGAGAGTAACTCTAATTCATTTTTCTTTCATTACTTTAGTGAACATAATATTATCAAATAGCACTTACCCTTAGTTCATCACATGTGTTAACGATGGGCTTATACAAGTATGTAAGGTAATTAAACCCAAACCTTTTTTTTTTGTCCAAGTAATTGACGTGTTTATCATGTAACGTACCTTGGTTCCATTTCACAAAGCTTTAATGAATTAAAGGGGTATGGATGAAGGGTTGATGGGGATTGGAGGAAGCGTTTATGTGGATTATTATAAAGCAATTGAATGGTAATAGATGCTATAACTAGAAAACTCTATTCCATAAATGTTGTATATTGAGCAAACAATGAAGTTAATAATCTATTGAATCAAGAAAAACACCTATACAGTCAAGATAAGAAATGCATACATGTAGAGATGTGAGATATGCATATCTTACTATGTTGAAAAGTTCGTAATAGTATATGGATATGCTTTGGACATAAGTTGGGATGCTTACATCTGAAATTATTTCGGGAAAGTCTGAAATTACCTATATGTCAATCATCTATTATTAGTGTTAGTGTTCCTATATTTAGTATATGTTAATGGAGTCATGGATGTTTTTTATGTTGTGAAATTTAATCTATAGATATGACCCGATTATTCTAGGATTGATATCGATACACACAACTGTCTTACGTTAGAATCTACTAGAAGGAAGGTAAGAAGCTTAAAAAAAGTAATATTGATATTAAAATATGCAATTCCTAATTAATACACTAAATAGAGTAGTTATAGAACTTTATGGGTACACGTTGTCCATGAAAACTTCTAAATACTGAGAATAGTTATAAAACTTTATGGGTACACGTAGTCCATGACAACATCTTCCTGCAAAGACTTATAGAAAGGCTAGAAAGGCCCGCAAGCGCTAAATTTGAAGCAAATTATTTGGATACAAGAAAGAGCTAAGGAAATTGTAAGGATGAGAGAAATGTGTATTAAAAAATGAAAAGTTAGGGACTCCAATGGGAGAGTAATCTTATCTTATATTTTCAAGACTAAAGAAGAATAAGAAGTAAGTCTCAAAATGGATAGAGTTTACAACAACATTATGGAACACAAGGACTTTCTAAATTAGTAAGATTGAGTGTGTATATTTAAAACAAAATATGTTTGAGAATAACTATGTAAATAGAACAATTTAAAGTATTACATGTTTATATAATTAAAAATTCAGATAAAAATACAATTACATCACATATATTAAGAAGATTTGGAAATTTTTATGATAAATAATTTGGTCTCACATTTATAATTAAATTCAAGGAAAACATAGAGTATATACACAAAATAAAGTGTACACATGACACTTCTAATATATGTATATACCAAGAAAACCCTATTAAAATAGGGGTTGATAAACTTGTATTATAAGAAATAAAATATAACACAAATATATTAATATGAAAAAGAGAATTACACTTTTATACTTGGATTATATATATATATATATATATATATAATTCATTTTATGAAGCCACTGTGTTACCCGAACATGGTCATGTTACCCAACATGCTTTATTGAGGACAAAATCAAACTTATTCTTGTGCTTCTTTTCCCAATGCCCCATCATATCACCTCATCAATGTAATGTTAATTCAAAAAATTTGCCTTTCACAATAAAGAAAATTAATCACAAGAGTCAAGAATCATAATACCTCTAATAATCCACATCAGAAAATGAATTAAATACTATGCTATGGATTAGAATTTTCTACCAAAAATAGCATTATTGTTACAATATCTAAGACCTATTCTATGCTCGTTATACCATATACATTCAAACTAAACATGTTTATTTCATAGCTGGACATTCAATTATCAATCGTTCCTTATATATATAATCATTAACATTTATATTGTTTTAGAGCCCATTTATTAATCTTTCCTCCACATCAAGGTTGATCTGCAATCATATAAACATTGGGTTTTGTCATTTTAGATATAGTAATGACGAGTTTGATTTATTTGATGCTTGGTATAATATAATAAATCGTTAAATATGTTTTTATCTCTGCTCGGATACTTCATAGCTTGATGTGACAAGGCATTGGTTATTGAGACATGTGGTCATACATCCACCGTCGATTTTAGTTTTGATCAACGAGCGAAAATGTCCCTAGGGTGGTTAGGGTAATACCCTACCCGTCGAACTCTAACTATATTCTCATTTGGCTATGTTCTTTTTTGCCACTGCGCTCTACAACTCTGGTAGTTACTTAGTTAATTCCTTAGTTAATGGGAATTATAATGTTATACAAGTAAAAATCAACCTGTACACGAAAATTATCTCAATTTCTCTACAACATACTTCGTCTGTTAATTTCTCGCTTCCACACATGTGCACTTTATCAATCTAGCATAGCCTCCCTTTTGTGTCTCAAAAATTTCTCTTATGGGTTTATTGGAAAGGTTGTAATGGCTATGTACTACTAAATCTTTGAATCCCACCCCTTATGAGGGTTTGGCTATAATATTTGAGACTATAAATTAATTTAATGTTTCAGACATAATGTTTCAGTTTTCCCCGCACACAGCCTGATTTCATTAGTATTTCATTTTTTATCAAGTACCCGTAAGGGTTTATCACAGTTTTATTCCTTTGTATTTAAGTTATTTGTGGAACATTTCTATTTTTCTCTCATATCCATGGCCTCTTTGTGAGTCGACTCTATTGCCACAACTAGATTTGGGATGATTTGGGATGTAGGGCTTTAAGGTTTATGTTTGATATATATATATATATATATATATATATCCTTTTTTTTTGCAATTTATGGCTCTACAAGCATTTCGTTCTTGATTTATAATCGTGCTCATGCTTATACAAGAAAACCCATTATATTTAATAAATAATTCTAGCATTTATTTAATGCTTAGCACTATCTCTCTGCCTGCATGTCTCAACTACTTTATACCCATTATAGTTCATGTATTTTCAGTTCTAAAAATAATTGTTAATCTAGGTTTTCCCTTTTTATTGCGAAGAGGATTAGAACCTGAGTTTATATTTCAAAACTTACAGTTCTATGTTTTTGTTGTCTATGTCTTAAGAAATTTAGCTTGTTCTTATACAAATTCCTATATAAAAGAATAGAGAAACAGAACTTATAAATACTGGTATTTACATGTTGGTATACTAGTTTCTCAATGATTTATATTCATCATAGTTCTTTCTTTCCATGTCATATATTTTCTTGGAAAACTATGTTATCTATTATTTGCAATGATAATACTCTAAATAGGTGTCCAGACCACCTTGAAAGGACTTACCCTATGTCCATGTACTATTATCCATCTACAGGACATGCTGTCTATTTTGGGTTCTTTCCCAAGGGGACTAACTGTCCAACCAGATTTAAATATTACCAATTCCGTCAGATATTAATTAAGGAATCTATAATACACACTCTCTTAGAGACCTCATTTTATAGTAATGATTTTCAAGAAAATAAAAACTATTTGAATACACATTCACAGAATCTTTACTACTCCTGTAATTCAGATAATCTCACGCTTAGAATTCTATTTCTATGTCTGCAAAATATATTCACATTCTCATTAATTCTATTTAAAATAATGAACATATTATGAAAAATTGTTTCCCTTCCTATATAGTCTAGTCCACTTATCTCAAACAAGTATAGTTGATGGAATCTTCCCAACCTTGAGTGAGGCAATGATGTCCTCAACCCGCCCCCCACGCACTCCTGACCATAGTAGGATTTCACAACAGTGTTTCAAGGAGGTAGACCTCAAGATTCCTGTCCAGTCTCGTATCCTATAACAGGTAGCAAAGTTCCACTGGTTTTCCACTAGTTCTAGATACTCGCTCGTCTAAGCTCCCTAGTTGTTCCTAATCACCTGCATAGAACCCCTTTCCTCCATGATTTTTCTTTTATCCCTAGAGGAAAGGTAACTATTAGGAACAACTTAATCAACTACTTTAGAGTCTTTGAAATATTTTACCATCAGACTCATGGAAACATACCATAATTAAATCATTATTCAAAAAGAAAAGATTTTAGTTCATAACTTGATTAACATGCTTGTTGATCCTATTAATTAAAAAAAATTCAATGTATAAATTAAAAATTTCTTTAAGTGAAATGACATTTAAATTTGGGTGTTACAGCTTCCCCCTCTTAAGGTAAACATTATCCTCGATGTTATACCATTCTAGTGAACAGTTCTGGATATGCCTCTGGCACAAAATTTTCATCTTCCCAAGTCGCCTCCTCTAGGATAAACTGCTTCCATTTCACTTTAACTTGGGTGATGGCTTTCCTCCTGAGTGTTATTTCTCTCTGATCGAGAATACGTTGAGGTTCTAATAGGAATTCGCCATCCGGTTCAACCTACAACCAACAAAGGTTTAAATTAATAAATAGTAATTTATGTTTCTTAGAGGTGTAAATTACGATTCCATTCCTACATAAATATTCGACCAGAGTATTACATGCCTCGGATCATGCATTTATATTTTTAGCATAGACACATGGAACACGTTTTGAACTCATATGTGTCCCCGTAAAGCTAGTTGGTAGGCTACTAGCCCCAACCTTTCCAAAATTTGAAAGGGTCCACAGAATGAGGGGGCCAACTTGGCATAGGTTGTCCACTTAAGCATAATCTTCTTCGGTCTAATTCTCACATAAACATGATCACCCACTTCGAACTCCCGATATGTCCTCTTCCGATGCGCATACACTTTCTTTGTATCCTAGGAAGTATTTAATTTTTTTCAGATCATCTTGACCTCTCGCTCCATCTCAACAAACATTTATGGTCTAAGCATTAATTTTGTTTCTATACTACTACAATTAATGGGTGTTTGACACTGTCTTCCATATAGAGCTTCATGCAGATTCATATCGAGATAGTCCTGGTCCCCGTTGTTGTAGGAAAATTCCACCAGATGCAAACAATCTTCCCATTTTGTGGGTTTTTGCATTACATACATTCGTAGCATGTCCTACAGTATCTGGTTTACCTGTTATGTTTTCACATCTGACTAAGGATGATATGCCATGTTAAACTAGACTTGTGTGCCTAGTCCGGTAAACAGTGCCTTCCAAAAGGTTGAGGTAAACTTCACATCATTGTTTGAGATGAATGTTTTTAGTATGCCATGTAATATGAATATCTATCTCATGAACATGTCACCAATATGTACAGTTTTAAAATTGGACATTAGACGAATAAAATGGGCTGCTTTGCTCAATCGATCAACAAATACCATTATAGATTCATTGTGTCTCTTTGATCTTGGTAAGCCAATAATAAAATCGAACAATATAACTTCCCACTTCCACTCTAGTACTAGTATGGTTTGCAATAAACCAACTGGGTGGTGAGCTCAAATTTAACATGTTAGCATTCCAAATATTTTTTCAAATATTCATTAATGTATTTGCACATATCAGGCCAAAAATAATCTTTTCTGATGGTTGTTAACATTTTATGATAGCCAGGGTTTCTAGAATATGAACTTCTGTGACACTCATCTAGAATCAACCCTTTTAAACTTAATTTATTAGGAATATAGATATATTTCCTCAAAATATCAATAGTTTTGTTTTAATGATGGTATATTGTGATTATTTCCCTTGATATTTTATATCTTGTGTTTTCTTCCATAGAAAATGGTATTCATGATCTTTTGTTGTAGCGTCCTTCACCTGTTCCTGGAGCTTGAATTCCAAATGATTAAAGTACAATTCATACACCTAATGTGGTTTTCTACTTAACACATCATAAAATCGATTTTATTTTCCTTCAACGTGTTGCATTTCAAATTCAAATTCGCTTAGAAACACATTCCAACTAGACTGGCCAACATTTAAATCAACTTGTTTAAAATAGCTAGTCAAGATGCTATGGTCAGTTTTCAGTACAAACCTTTTACTGAATAAGTAGTGCCTCCATGTTTTGAGTGCATGCACCATTGTGGTCAACTTTAGATAATATGCAGACTATCTATGTTCATGATCTTTCAAATTTCTAGATTCATATGCCACAACCTTCCAGTCTTGTGACAACACCACTCATACTCATTCTTTGCTTGCATTAGTGAAAAATTGAAACTATAAATTTGGATCTACCACTTTCTAAACAGAAGATGTGGTGAGCAGTTTTTTTAACTTTTCAAAACTACAATGGCATTCGCTAGTCCAATTAAACATGTGCCCCTTTCACTGAAAGGAAGTTATGGGAAATGAAATTTTTTAAAAGCCTTCTATAAAATGTTGTTAGTAACCAGCTAGTACCATAAAGGGTCATATGTGTGCTACGTTTCTAGGCACCCTCCATTCCATAATAGTATTTATCCTTTCAGGGTCTACTGCTATTTCTTCAGCCGAAATGACATCGCCTAAATATTGCATTTTCTCTTTACAGACGTCACACTTGCTGAATTGGTCATATAGCTGATGGTCTCTTAACATTTTCAGCACTATATGCAAATGTTACTTATGTTCCTCCATATTCTTTGAATAGATTAATATATCTTCTATAAAAAATAGGACAAATTTATCCAGATATGGATGAAATATGCCATGTGTCAAACTCATGAATGTGGTTGGTGTCTTGGTCAATCAAAACGGTAAAACCACAAATTCATAATACCCATATATTGTTCGGAAGGCTTTTTTATAAATATCTTCATTTTTTATCCGTATTTTATGATACCAAGATCTTATATCTATTTTTTAAAATACAGATGCATCTTTTACTTGGTTGAAAAGATCATCGATTTGAGGCAGTGGGTATTTTCTCTTAACAAATAGTTTATTAAGTTGTCTGTAGTCCCTAAACATTTGCGTTGTGCCATATTTCTTCTTCATAAACGACATCGATGCCCCCAGGGTGACACACTAGGACGAATACATCCTTTATCCAAAAATTCTTGTAATTTCATTTTCACTTATGTCAATTTAGGCACACTCATTCGGTATGGTACTCGTGATATCAACGCTGCCCCAGGTATTAGTTTGATGGTGAAATCTATGTCTCGATTTTGTGGCAGTCTTGATATGGTTTTTTGAAATACATCCATAAAATCTTGCAACACAGGTTTATTTTCCATCATAGGAGCCTTATCTTTAGAGTTAGAAAATCCTATCTAAATCGCATAGATTTGACACCCCTTTCTAATGCATTTTACCAATTGAGATGCTATAATAAGATGCAACTGAAGTGGCTTTTTAATTCCTTGCAACTCTTGACGTGTTCCATCTTCATCCTTATAATAAATGATGTTATCCTTGCAGTCCACTAGTGACCAATTCACTTCCAACCAATCCATCACCAGTAGTATATTGTAGGAGCCTAAAGGTTGACTATTTAATTAAACCTTTATATGTTGGTTTCCAACTTTGAGTGGACAGTTGGAAACTTTGGAATTAAATATTCATTTTTCTCCAATGGCTAACTATACTAGCCAAGGATTTTCAAACTTATGGCTCTATAAGTCACATTTTTCCACAATCTTGGGATTTACACATCTTAAACTAGCACCACGATCATCCAAAATATAAACAGAGTGGGAATACATCTTACCTTCTAGCTCTATCATGGTTGGTAGGTAATCCGCTTGCCAATATTAGAATGTAGTGGTTATTCTGGGTATATTTCACGTCACATCCCACATAGTGGATGCTTCTTGCACATTAGCTACAATTTTATTTCCTCCATGCTGAGGAAAATTATTATACTAATGCGCCTCACCACATCCCCAAAATTTTAATGGCATTTTCTAGGTATGTCCATGATTTGGTCTACTTGGTGCTTCATGGGGTTGGTATTCTGTTGGCCACTTGGTTCTCTGTTGGTTTCTTAGTGTCTGTCTATTTGTTGAATTTCTAATTGCACCCTTGAAATTACTAGATCTTCTATTTTTAAAATTTGAATTACTTCTATGCCCTTTCTTAGGCATTAAACTCCATCTAGATTCTCCTTTTACCTTGGATCATTGATAGAACATACATTCTTTTCAAATCACTTCATCCATGGTCTATGAGTTTAAAAATTATATCTTCTCCTTCATATGAGAAGGTAGCCTACTCATGAATCATTGTAATTTCGCCTTTTGAGCCCTCAGATATGGCACATATCACAACAAGGAATTAAATTTAGTTACAAATTCATCCATGGCTAAGTGTCCCAACCTCAAGTCATGGAACTCCTGGCATTTTTCATCATAAAAAAAATTTGTTAGATATTTATCTTTAAATTACTGTTGGGATTTGTTTCATGTCACATTCAAGTCCTCGATACCTCGTACATTTTTAACTTCTTCCAACCATAAGGTCATTTTTTCCTACAATTTATAGATGGCTAAACAAGCCTTTAGTTTTCTTCTATACTCTTCAACTTGAAAATATTTATTCATGTTTATTATCCATGCTTCCTCTACTTATTCAGCTTCTCCATCAAATGTGGGAGGTTTAATGTTTCAGAATTGACCTTGCAATTTTGCCTTCTGTTTCTTTATCTCTTGTTAGTCCGAGACATTTCTCAATTGTGCTTCAATATAAGAATTATGTTTATTACTCCGTTGGGTTTGGCTACCTTCCAGATTGTCATTTGTTGTTCGTTGGTGTTCACCCTCTTCTTGGGTGTTCTGTTCCTGGCTTGGTTGAATTATCCCTTGAATTTTTTTATCTCAGAGGCTTTTAAGGATCTTCTCCTACGCCTGCATGAATCTCTCATTATGACATTTTACTCGCACCATTTCTTCTTGTAACTATTGTATAGTACCTAGAGGCCTCCTACTTTTCCATTGCTGCTCCTCCAAAAATCTGCTGGTTTGTTGATGTTGATCTACACTCAGTTTTACCCAAATTTCTGGATTTATCTCTTGGTAAAGAGGGGGGTGAATTGCTCCTGCAGTCCTAAGTGTTTGATGTATAGACCCCCTCCTCATCGTACTCGGTTAACTCTTCCTCGCAATTTTGTGCACATTTTACACACCAATTGTTATTTAAGTGACCCATTTTGGTCCCAGCATTTCAATGCTACTTTGATACCACTTGTAATGTTCATTCAAAATATTTACCTTTCACAATAGGAAAAAAATTACTCTCAACAGTCAAGAATCATAATACCTCTAATAATCCACATCATAAAATGGATTAAATACTATGTTATGGATTAGAATTTTCTTCCAACAATAGCACTTTGTTACAATATTTGAGACCTATACTACTCTAGTTATACCATATACATTCACACTAAAAATGTTTATTTCATCAATGGACATTCAGTTAGCCGTCGTTTCTTATATATATAACCATTAACGTTTATATGGTTTTAGAGCCCCTTTATTAATATTTCTTCCCCATCGAGGTTGATCTGCAATCATATAAACATTGGGTTTCGTCATTATACATATAGTAATTATGAGTTTGATTTATTTGACGCTTGGTATAATTTAATAAATGATTAAATATTCATTTATCTATGCCCGAATTCATTGTATCTTGATGAAACAAGGCATTGGTTATTGAGACATGCTGTCATACATCCACGATCAATTTGAGCTTTGATCAATCTCCTTCACGCTATGATCTGTATTTAATGCTTCCTACTATGTGTGCCACCTTTGCATAGGGTACTGATGGTTTAATGGATTTATTTTCGGGCCCCATGTGTAATCCACCTGCCTGACAATAGCATAACCATGGAATCTACGCTCATGATGTATCTTCTGCACAATTTGCAATACCGGAAGGGTTTGCTTCACAGGTTTGAAAAAGGTAAGGTTTTCTTGTAACTTCATAGTGTTTCTATTGTTTAATTTTGTTTTCCTCTTTTAGTTTTATTTTAAATTTTTTCTTTGATGGAAAGGCGCAAGGAATCCTGCTACCTAAAAAACCCGAGGTAAATGATTTATTTACTTGTCAAATCAATTATATTGTCCTGCGTTGTGTCACAATTTTTCTTAGTTTTGTGCTAATGGAAGTTATAATGTTATACAAGAAAAAATCGACCTCTGCACCCTCATTATCTCGAGTTGTCTACGAAATACTTTGCCTAATAATTTCTCACTTCCACACATGTGCACTTTATCAATCTGGGGTAGCCTCCCTTATACGTCTCAAAAATTTCTCTTATGGGTTTATTGGTAAGTTTGTAATGGCTATGTACTGTTAAATCTTTGAATACCTCCCCTTATGAGGGTTTTTCTATAATATTTGAGACTGTCAATTAATTTAATGTTTCAGACATAATGCTTTAGTTTTCCCTGCGCACAGCTTGATTTCATTAGTATTTCATTTTTTCTCAAGTACCCGTAAGGGTTTATCACAGTTTAATTCCTTTGTATTTAATTTATTTATGGAACATTCCTATTTTTCGTTCACAGTTGTGACCTATCCATGAGTTGACTCTATCACCAAAATAAAATTTGGGATGTAGGGTTTTAATATTTGTGTTTGATATTTGTATATATATACATATCCATTTTTATTTTTACTTCTTATTTGTATATATATACATATCCATTTTTTGGTTCCTTCCCAAGGGGACTAACTATCCAACCAGATTTAAAGATCACCAATTCTTTTATATATTAATTAAAAACTCTCTAATACACACTCTCTAAGGGAACTCATTTTACAGTAATGATTTTCAGGAAAACAAAAATTCTTTGAATAAACATTCACAGAATCTTTAATCCTCCTATAATCTAGTTAATCTAATGCACATAATTATATTTCTTTCTCTACAACAAATATTCACATTCTCAGAAATTCTATTTCAAAGACTCAACATATTAAGAATATTTGTTTCCCTTCCTATATAGTATTTTTACTTATCTCTAACAAGTATAGTTGATGACATCTTCCCAAACTTGAGTGAGGCAAAGACGTCCTCATCTCCCCACATGCTCCTCACCAAAGTAGGATTTCACAACAGTGTTTCAAGGAGGTAGGCGTCATGAATCCTGTCCAATCTCGTCTCCTATAATAGGCATCATAGTTCCACTGGTTTTCCACCATCTCTGGATACTCTCTCTTTTCATCTCGCTAGTTGTTTCGTATCACCTGCGCATAACCCCTTTCCTGCTCTAGGCTTTTCCTTTTATCCCCAGAGGAAAAGTAACTGCTAATAGCTGCTTAATCTACTACTTTGGAGTCTTGGAAAACTTTTACCATCATACTTATGGAAAGATACCATTATTAAATCTTTGTTAAAAAAGAAAAGCTTTTATTTCATAACTTGATTAACATGCTTGTTAATCCTATTAATTAAAATAACTTCAATGTCTAAATTAAAAATGTCTTTAAGTTAAATGACATTTAAATTAAGGTATTAAAACCAACTTGGACAAGTGTTAACGTTGTGCCATATTAAGTCTTCATCCTTCCCTTGTGCATCTGGTGCTTTCATTATTCCAAAGGACATCTAGTGACACATTAACTTCATTATTTCCAAAAAGGATAAATCCGAAAGGCTTCTACTTACAAATTTCCACGCCCTTATCAAAGACAACATTAAGAACTAATATAAACTACCCTTGATGGAGGATTTGTTTACAAATATAATTGGGTAATCAAGAAAGTTGTGCCACTTCTTAGGAAATTTGTAATGGGAAGGGAACATATAGTCATGCATTTGATGGCATTTGATGTTTCTAAAATATGTATTTTTTTTCCTCATGCAAATTAGTTGGGGAACTTGAAAAATTAAATATCCAAATAACATTTTGTTGTTTCTGTGCAAAACAATTTGTAATAAATTTAATAAGAAGGCAACTTACTTATGAAAATCCACCTCCCACTCTTAATTGAATGGTGATATAATTTCCATGATATTGTTTTTTATATCCTTCTATAATGTATGATCAATAATTTCCAGATCTCATTGGAACATAAACTATACTTCCTAGTCTCATTAGTGTGCATATTGGACATGGAAATCAAATTTATTACGAAATAATCTTGAAGAAATATATATATATATATATATATATATATATATATATATATATATATATATATATATGGCTGGAATAATATAATTCCTCAAATTCTTCTTTAAATTGTAAATATATGTGTATATATAATAAGTTTAGAAATCAATACCTTTCCTATTTGAGAAAATAAAAGTATTAAATAAAAATACAGAATCATTTATAAATTAATTATTAAAAATATCACAATAATGACTTTAAAAAAATAAAAAATTAAGCAAACACATGATGTGTAATCCAAATAGGTATGTAACATACTTTTTTTATAAAATAAAACTTACTTTTAAATGAAAATACTATAAAATCAAAATCATAAAAACATCACACTAAGAAGCCAAAATGATGACTTTATTATATCAAATCATCATGTGGGAAATGTTGTTACATGACTGCAAAATGTTAGGAAAAAAATCATGCATACATAAAATCGGCCGTATAATAGATATTAAGTCAGTACTTTGCACTTTTTCACCATGGTTACCATTCATTTTTCCAATCCCATGTAGCCCACCATCTCACGGTGCCAGAGTGGTTCATTACATCATAACCATTGAGCCGCAAATCTTGTTAATGCTATTCAACAGTTTTCAGATGGGGATTTCTATAAAAAGATTAAAATAAAGAAAAAATTCCATATATATGAGCATTAGCATAATTTCAGAAGATGGTGATGGAACCATAGATTTGGAAACCTTTCCGCGACTATTGGAGAGGACCGACATTCTCATGGAAGTAACAAGAATTTGGAAAGCCCTCCCACAGGATATGCTTATTAATATTTTATCCATGTTTCCCATGCATGTTTTTGCCAAAATGAGAAGTCTTTCACAAGAATGGAAAGAATTACCATCTTCCCTGGATGCCCTCCTGAGAATTTAATTTAATTTTCCCATTCACTCCTTGCCTGGAATTTTGGTTCAGTTGCAATGGGACACACATCATATTGTGGCAACTTGGTTCATAGAGTATTTAGGAGACGATAGTTCAGACATTAACATTTACACACCTCATCGTGGATGCCTGCCAAAATATCTACTGCTCTCATAACAAAGGAGATCGATTGGATCTTTCCATTGGACACCTATCGCATCTGTAGTTTATCCTATGGAGCTTCATTGATATGGATATTGATGCTACCAGGAGGCGTTGCACTATTCTTGTCAGGGAAAAAAATATTGGATGGGGACAAGAAGCTCACAATAGTATGGTGACGAGAATTATGATTTAGAATCCAATGTATCGACTATGGTTTCCATCACAGTCCTGCTGGAAATTTGGAATACCGGAAAGGGTATCTACTCTAATGGAAAATTTTATTGGTTGGGTGTTAGTATAATAATATCATTCTCTATAGCAAAGATGCGTTGGGAAGAAAATGGATTGCCTCAGGTTTTCTCATGTGAAAAACTACTAAAACTGGTAGAATTAAGTGGAAGTGATTGGAGAGTGGTTCTAATAGTTTATAGTCATGGTTGTCTATGTTGGAATTAACTCCCAACCACTGCCATCAATAAAGATCGGAAGCAGCCCATACTTCATAAATTTTGTAGCAGAGAAGGACACGCCTCGGTTTTCAAATCGTAGGCATTTCACACAAAATATCAGAACAGATTACCCATGGCCATCCTCTACATTTTCAGCCATGCATTACTTACGTTTTTGCCTTGTTTTACCATTTAAGCCATTCACCATATGTTATTCTAATTTTGATGCGATATCTGGCAGGACCCACCTTATACCTTACCACATTGCAAAACTGTGAAATTACTATGTATTCCTCAAATTTCCCTTACCTTCCTAAGTATTCCACTGAGCACACTTCACAGAGATTACCACTTACCTTTTTGCAGCCACAAGTTATGTTATTCATCGTGTGATGTGATTGTGCTATCGCACATTGCATTCGCAACCATTTGAGTTTACCGGTTAGCGCCAGACAGTTAAGATGTTTGATTTGCGATGCGATCGTGCCATCGCACATCGCGCCCACAAGGATTTATGTTTGCCTAACTTCACACTATTTAAAGTTTAAGATCGCTGATCTGTGATCTACGATAAGGAGCCAGGTGCAATCAGGACTCAGAGCCAAAGAAAATGATATTTGAGATCCGCCAGTTTATGTTTTGAACATGTTCTTACATGTTTTTTTGTATAAACTAGAATACGGCCTATGTGTTGATTTCATGAAGATATGGGTCTTTTGACAACCCAATGACAAATGGTTGTTGAACATCTACTGATCAATGAATTTCATTAATTATAATTAGGTTTTCAGGCTTCGACCATTTGTATTAAAATACATTTAATTTCATTTTGTAAAGGTGATGGAATAGAAAAATGAATTTCGTTCTGCTCCTGTGTTGTGGGGGAAGCATCCCTCTTTGTTATTAATTTCGTTAAATATTTTCAACATGGTATTAGAGAAGTTCTAGGCTCTCAGTGAGAGAATCATAATATTTCTCTTTACTGAATAAGCTGTAAGGTTGGTTTGAGAAGTGGAATTCTCCAGCAGCGAGAAAGCTTCTGTTTTACACAGTCAAGAAGATTGTTTGTTTAACACAGTCACGATGGCAGCAGCAGGCACAAGCGTGAAAAATCCCAAACTACCACAGTTTAATGGTAAGAAATATTACTATTTGGCCTTTACAATGAAGGTGTTGCTTTCCTCACAAGTTATATGGGAGCTCGAGGAACAAGGTTTCCAAAAACCAGCAGATCCAGTAGCGCTTGCTACTTTGACAAAAACAGAAAGAGACTTGTTGAGAGATAATAGGAAGACAGACTCCAAATCCCTCTTCCATCTCTATGAAGAAATAAATGAGAGTATTTTCCAAAGTATTTCAACAACAATAAAGTCCAATGAGGTGTGGGATATTCTCAAGACAACCTATCAAGGCATGGAGAAGGTGAAGACGGGAAAGCTAGAAATGCTGAGGAGAGATTTTGAAACTCTCTGTATGAAAGAGTATGATAACATAGACTCATTCTTCACACATGTAATTATGTTGGCTACCCAAATAAGATCTCATGGAGAGACACTTGAGGAAAGAAGAATAGTGGAAAAAATCTTGAGAAATCTACCATTGATATTTGATGCCATAGTAGTAGCAATAGAAGAGATAAAGGACCTCTCACAATTTTCAGTGGATGAGCTTTGGGCATCCCTGATGTCTCACAAAATATACTAAACGGAACAACGAACTCCTCATTGGAGAATGCATTCAATATACAAATATCTTGTGGTCGAGGTAGAGGACAAGGAAGATCGAACTGCCAAGGAAGACGAAGAAGCCCACCGAGAGTTGGAAGAAATAGCCCTGCAAGCACAAGTGGAAGGGGAAACAATTAGAATCAAAGTGAAGGCTCGAGCCAACACCAAGCACAAGGACAAAGGTATGAAAAATTTCAAGTCCAATGTCATTATTTTAAAAAGTATGGGCATTATGCCAATGAATGTAGAAAGAAACAAAATGACATGATTAATAGGAAATTCAGAGCTAGAGTAATGTGTTTTTAACATGTAATGTAGCACAAGAGAAACATGAAGATGTGTGGTTCTTAGAATCAGGTTGTAGTAACCACATGACTAGAAACATATCAATGTTGCCAATCTCGATGAAAATGTGAAGTCTGAAGTGACAACGGGGACTGAAAGCAAAGTATATGTTATGGGAAATGGAAGAGTCTGTATATCGACAAGGAAGGGAGAAAATAAGTTTGTGCCAAATTTCTATTATGTACCTGGACTGAAATGTAACCTTCTGAGCATTGGACAACTTGTGAATAAGGGCTACAATGTATTCTTTAATAATAATGTGTGTAATATCATGGAAATACCTCCATGTAAAAGGGTCATTGCAGAAGTGCATATGAAAAATTATAGGATGTTTCCTCTCAAGCTCCAAACAGACTTGAAGGAAGGAGGTGTGGTAGCAACAGTCACACAAGAGGTCTTTCAAGAAGAAGTGAAAGATGAAAATTGGTTATGGCATTTGAGATTTGGACATATCAATTTTGAAGGTTTGAACCTCTTGCATAGAAAAGGAATGGTAAGAGGATTACATCTCATTGAGAAACCAGATAACCTATTTCAAGGCTGCATATTGGGCAAACAACATAGAGAAGAATTCCCAGTAGGGAAGGGTATAAGGGAAAAAGCACCCTTAGAGATTTTCCACTCAAACATGTGTGGACCAATGCAAACGCCTTCATTAGATGGAAGTCACTATGTAGTGAAATTTATAGATGATTCTAATAGAAGAGTGTAGTATTTGAACAGTTCTACCACTTCAAATATCTTTTTGAGAAGCAAAGTGGGCACTACATAAAAGTGCTAAGAACTGACAGAGGTGGAGGATACATTTCCAAATATTTCCTATGTTTCTGTAGGGAGAATGGCATACACAAGCAGTTTACCACGAGGTACATGCCACAAAAAAGTGGTGTAGCAGAAAGAAAGAATAGGAACATCATGGACATGGCCAGAAGTATGTTGAAGGAAAAGAACTTGCCAAATGAGTATTTGGTAGAAGTTGTAAATTGTGTAGCTTATATTTTAAATAGATGTCCAACCAAATTTTTTATGAACAGAGTTTTGGAAGAAGCATGGAGTGGAACAAAGCAGTTTGTCTCTCACATGAGAGTATATGGATGTGTGTCATATGCACATGTCCTAGATCAGCTAAGGAAGAATTTCGACAGCAAGAGGGAGAAGTGTATATTTTTTAGATAGAGTGATGAATCCAAGGCCTACAAACTCTATAATACATCCACCAAGAAATTAATAATCAGTAGAGATGTTCATTTCATTGAAGAAGAAGCTTTGGATGGAATCGTAGAGAAAAAGGTGAAAGTGAATACATGTATGTCTCACGAATAGAAAGAGGAATCCACAACAACAAATAATTCCTCCATGGTGGCTCCTCCTCCACCTACACAAACACAACAAGCCACACCACAAGAAAGAAAGAAAACATTCATTAGAAATCAAGGAAGTGCTTCTTCAAGCACACCATAGGGATCAACAACTCCCTCAAGTTCTAGTGAAACTCCAAGCACACCAAGAAGTCAAATATTTAGGAATTTAAGTGAAATTTATGATCAAGAAGAAGCTAATAATAATGTTGGTATAAAATATTTATTTTCTTTGTTTTTTCATGTTGATGACCCAATCCATTTTGAAGATGTAGTAAAAGAATAAAAATGAATGAAGAGATTGGAGCAATATAAAGGAATGATACATGGGATTTAGTGGACCTCCCACAGGGTAAAGAAGTTATTGGAGTAAAATGGGTCTATAAGACCAGGAGAAATGTTAAAGGCAAGATAGAAAGGCATAAATGAACAATTTTTGTGAAAGGATACAAGTAGCAGAAAGGAAGAGACTATGAAGAAAACTTTGCACCTATTGCAAGGATGGAGACAGTGCAGACAATGTTTTCCATTGCAACACAACAAAAGTGGAAACTCTACCAAATGGATGTAAAATCAAAATTTCAGAATGGAGTGTTGAAAGAGGAGGTATATGTTGAGCAACCTCTTGTCTATGAGATAGAAGGCCAAGAGGAAAAAGTATGTAATTTGAAGAAATGTCTTAATGGGATGAAGCAAGAACTAAGAGCATGGTACAACAAAATTGATGCTTACCTGTTGGATAATGGGTTGGAAAAATGTGATGGGGAACCAAGACTCTACATTAAAGAAAATGACGGTAAAATCCTTATTGTGGTTTTATATGTAGATGATTTAATATTTACTGGAAATGATGTTTCTCTCATTACAGCTGTCATGACGAATTAATTTGAGATGACTAAGTTTTATTTAGATACTTCTTAGGCATAGAAGTAAATAAAAATGAAAACGAAATTTTTATTTCCCCAGCAAAATACGTTGAAGAAGTGTTGAAGAGATTTGACATGCAGAACAAAAAAGTTGCAGTAACTCCAGCTATTATGGGGTTAAATTTAAGTAAAGAATATTACAGCAATAATGTCAATCCGACATTGTATAAGAGCATAGTTGGAAGCCTCATGTATTTGACTGCAACTAGGCCTAATATTATGTATGTTGAACCCTTTGTTAAACTAAGAGGGGGGGTGAATCAGTTTAATGAACTCACCGTCTTTTAAAACTTTCTTTTACACATATTTACATCTTCATTTCATGATCAACTTAATGTATAATGGAACAAAAATCTTAACAAGTGAGCAACATGTATTAAGAAGATTAAATATAGAATATCAACACATAATCATTATGCACATAGACAACAGATATAAGTGCAAACCCATAAGTTATAAAACCACATCCTATTATTGTTGTGATGCAAAGGCAAGCTCCAACTCCCTCTCACCACTGATTTTATGTAGGCTCCAATCTACAGGAGCCTAGTACCTCAAATTATGAAGCTCCAAATCCCATATATTTTCTGCAGGCTACAACCCACAGGAGGCTCCTACCTCAACCAACTCCAGCTTGACATCTATCAAACTACAACTTGAAATGGAAGCACCAACTCCCATGTATTTTTTGTAGGCTACAAACCACAGGAGGCTCCTTCCTCGACCAGCTACAAATGGACATATATCAAGCTACAACTTGAAATGGAAGCACCAACTCCCATGTATTTTCTATAGGCTTCAACCCACAGGAGGCTCCTACCTTAACTAGCTCCAACTAGACATCTATCAAGCTACAACTTGAAATGGAAGCACCAAATTCTATGTATTTTCTGTAGGATACAACCCACAGGCAGCTCGTATCTCAACTAGGTACAACTGGACACCTATCAAGCTACAACTTGATATGGAAGCACCAAATTCCCCACTCTACAATAAAATAATATGCTGATTTACCTGGATATCAACTCTGTTTTTCTCCTTCATCATTGTTGTCCTTCCATCCTTCATATATTCTTTAAATCATCTATGTATCTTCACAGCTTCTCTGTCTGCTCCTTCTTCTTCATCCACTCTCTAACCTCTTAATGCATATGACAGTAACATCATTCATAGCGATAACCCTCTCATTTTTTTCATTCCACATGGGAATATGAAATGAACTGGCACAACTCTTTGCCTTCCACCTTCTCATTTTCTTGCTCATCATTTCAAGAGGTTACAACACTGTGCACTCATTTCAGAATTAAATTGGAGTTTTTCTTTGCCTACGGGACATGCCTTTGCATAAAAAACAATATAAAAATAAATAATACATTTCCAGTTACAATAAATTATTTACTCAGCCCGTTAGTTTCTTCTCTTTTTTTTTGCGTTTGTACTCTCCTGCTTGCTATCTTTGTGTCTTTTCTACTTCTGTCGTTATATTCCACCTTTGCTTCATACCTGCCCCTTTTAGCCCGACTCTTCTTATGCGTTCAACCCCTTCATTAGCTTTACTCCCATAACACCGTTCTACCCGAGCTCCCGGTCCTTTGATTTGCATTCAGATCATTTCCTTGTGACCTGTGGCATATGGCCCACTTATAACTCCCTTTATACACGCGGTGGACTACAAGTCCGAGCTTTAATCAACATACATACATTTATCGATAAAAAAGGCATATATATATATATATATATATATATATATATAGACACACATACGGTTAGCAATCAACATCGTAAACTTTATAATATGGTGCATATAACATACACAGAACAAGGGCTATTGGGTACCAGAATACTTGACCAATGATATCTCATCGCAAATTCTTGCCTGCAGGTTTCCCACTCTATCGTTAGCGATAAACCTTAAACCATGTGATCTGCGATCTGCGCTCATGCATGGTGCTGCCACGTGGAATCCCTTCATTGCATCGTGTCACTTGATCCTTACCGCATCACAACCAAAACAACATATATTTCAATGTCTTAGAAGTTAAATCTTATTTCTTGCGGGATGCGATCTTGCACAAGGTCGACACGTGTCCCTTTGTTTCGCATCTCAAAAACTTTAACTTAACTCGCGGTCACCTTCCTACTATCCCTTAAGCGCTGCGATGTGCAGTCTCATGATTCGTCATTCGTCGTTGATCTGCCCCCAGATCTAATGGTTCTCATATGATCGCAGTTCAGACTTTATAGGATTTACTTTGTGGTTATACTCTATTTCCTGCAATGTACGATGTTGCACCATGCGAACACATGTCTTCTCCATTTTGCATCACAAATTCTTTAACATACCATGTGACGCCTTATTGCTAAACTCTTAAATGTTTCAATTTGTGAAATCACTCATGATGCAATTCGATCTCTGTCGTCCATCTCTCACCTTCACTTTTGCGATATAATCTTGACCGTCCGTTCACTTCCCTTGGAAAGAATTCTTTTCCTTAGTTTATTTTTTTTTGGTTTACACTATCCCGCTCTGTAACATAAATTTCTACAAGTTTTTCCTCCTATGCTTGTCTTTTTTAATGAATGTCATCCCAAGTTATCACACTTGACATATACTGATTAAAGTCCTCTCTTTCTCTCGAATCTCACCTCTCTCTCTTGGCTTAATCATATTTGTGTAAGATCTCCGGTCCTCATTGTGTCTGGAAAATATGAATTCCTTCATCTATCTCTACCTCTTTACTGTCTCTGCTCTATTTGTTGCCTCCGCTGTGTTGGCTACTTCTCTGTTGCATTTTCTACCTCTGCGGTAATTGCTACATCTCTCCTATTTTTTCTTCTTTGTTTCCTTTACTGCCTTTCTTCCTTTGGTGCCTTCTTAACTGCATTCGCTACCTCTCTGATTTTGTTGATTCTATGTCTTTTTTGTATCTCTACTGCATTCAATTCCTCTCTACATTCGCTGCCTCTATGCTTTTGCTACTTCTCTGTCTTTTTTGTATCTTTGTTACCTTTGGTACCTTTCATTTCCTTTCGTTTCCTTAACTGCCTTGATTGCCTTTGTTATTATGTTGCTTCTTTGCATTAAATAATCACGCTAAATATTCTGCATGTTTCTCCTTTGTCTCTTTTCTTCTTTTGTCTCCTTTAGGTCATACTTTTATTTCTTCTCCTTTGCCTCTCTCCTGCACATTGCTGCACAATGCCTGATCTACTCCTTTTCCTTATAATCGTTGCTTCTCTGCTCTTTTTCCATCAACAATGATTCTGGTGTTGCTCCTTTATGTACCTTTGCCATCAATGAAAATGTTTCCAATGGTCTGCCCCTTTGGCATTGATGGCAACATATCCACCAATACTCCAATAATTCCTCCAAGACTTCCTCCACTTCTCATTCTGAGAAGTGTCTTGTCTTCCTCTGCCTACTTTTCAGAAGTGCCTTTCTTCTTATGCTTGCTTTTCCTCCCCCTTTGACATCAATGGAAAAAAATTTCACATTTCCCAATGTGGAAAAGGGTTTCACATTTCCTCTCTCTGAGTTGTGTTTAGGGCTTCTTCTTCTGACTTTGTACCATGCTACACCAAACTGGTGTACAATAGTTGTTGGGAGAATACTTTGAGAATCATTGAATTTGCATGTAAGTTGATACCATCCCAAAGCTCAGACTCCTTGCCATTGTATAAAGCTGAAAGTGATGATAAGGACACTTCATAGAATAATCAGACTCCTTGCCATTGTATAATCATAGTCATATAATCAAAGATGCATCATTGGAACAATACTAAAAGACTGAGAATGCTCCATACGACATATAAAGTTTGCTCCAAATATATTTCATTACATATTATGATCTTCATGTGAGATAGATATCTGTAGTACACATGTTTCCAAATATGATGATGCCAATATATCTTTTATAGTTGAGGCTCAGCTTTATTACCTATGGGTGGTGATATGTGTTGCACTGCTGATAGGGATATTACACTACCAGTCGAAAGGCCCTTAATATTGATGTGAACAATGAGTCAAACTAGAACTTACAACTTATTGTAACATTATACAATACCTTTCGATCTAAGAGACTGAGTGAATTTACTACTTGTACCAAGTAATTTTCAAAAATAACCCTTGAGGCTAGATACATTAAATGTATTAGTTAGTCTCACTTATCAACTATCCAATTTTATTTATGATATAAGGGGGTATGTATGTCAATGACCAATCTCTCTTCAATGGTGAATTACCAACCAATCCTTTCTACTGAAGTAGGCTTTAGATGAATCAATAAGAGACTTTTGAGCTTCAAATGGTAAGATTAACACAACTAGTCCTTCATACTTCAGATACTTTAAATTTTCTATTATGATGATCTTCAGCAAAACATCTTCAAGTTGTTTAATTAAAATCTCAAAAAACAGACATCACACATTTTTATGAATGATCTTAAGAAAGAGGCCTTGAAGATATATATGTACTGACTTGAGGAAGGCATGTAATTATATCTAGAAATATAAACTGCTTCAATGCTTAATATACTACTTCAAGTGTAAACAAGATAATGATCCTTTTTCACTTTCATTGAACTTTTTATGCTTTAATAATGTTGATAACACTGGGTATACTACCTTGATGTACTTCTGCCATAATACTATAATCCCGAGGACCTGTACCATACCACTGGTTCACTGATAACAATTGGTATTTTGATGATAGGCAAGCCACTTGTTCCAAATACCAATTGTTACTACTTTGATAAACCAAGCAATAATTTCACTTCAGCTAACACATGCACCCATAGTTAAGACAACCTTTATATTTTCTATTATTGAGCTCTCCACTATTCTCAACAGAAATTATCAATATACTGAATCTGATCTTGACATCATTAACATTTTTATTATTCTGTCATTCTGGTTTAAAACAATTTCATATTTCTTTCGAGGACTTCCCCATAAACATTGATTCTCTATAAACACTTCAAATGTTCTAACATAATGATCTTCAGGAAGACATCTTCACATTCTTTACTCGGAATCTACAAGGGCAGACCACACATAGTGTTATCACTCATTTAACTGCTTTCCTCTAAGGGGACATTCTACAGATGAAAGATGTAATTATATCATGATGATAAGGATTTATCCTACTCATCCTTCTTAAATTTGATTCATTGTTAACTCTTGTAGTGATGCACAGTGTGATCATCCTCTATGGATATTTCTAGTTCTATATCTCAAAGCATAATTTTTGTGATTTTAACCATGCATCACTTAGTGTGATGTTGTCTTCTTATCTTACATGTTCATGTTTGATGATCCCTCTACCACCATGGCTTCTTGCCACCTTCTCTCCTTCCATCAATCCTTTTGGCTATTGAATGCTTCAGGTATCCTTCTTCCTTTATTGGCTTTTGTCTCAGGAATTTTCCTTTCCCTTCTTAAACTTTTAGCTCTTATTATTCCAAGGAGCTCTTCTTAGACTACTTTTATGGGGACTATTCACAAATTGATCTCCCCCTGGGATGTTGCTTCTTGTCTATTACTGGATGGATATTTGCGTTGCTTACTAGAGTAGCTCCCCCTGAGACTATTATGGTTTCATTATGTTATTGAGGTAATAGGCTCCCCCTTTCTCTTTTATTTCCATACTTTATTAGGGTTCTTCACAATGTTTGCACTTATTTTTTATTCACAGTTTTGTCTGATTTGATGGGATTCCATCACTTGTCTAGAGTTCTTTAATGTATATGGAAACTCATAGTCTTTTGGTTTGTGACCAAGCTTGAGGCATACATAACATTTTATTTTACCAAGGTACGTTTGAGCTGATGTATAATATTTTATGCTCCCTTTTGAACATAATTTACATTCAACAAGTTTATGTTCAAAATTATTTCATGCATAACAGTAGCCATGGAAATAATTTGTGTACCTAGCGATATATTGTCTTCTCCATTGTTTGCTTGAGGTAGTCCTTTCAATGGATGCATCTTTAGTTGGTTGGACGAGATTTTCTTTGTCTTACACTATGCTGAAATATGTCCAGGTTTTTGCGAGGCAAAATAAGTGATATTTCTCCTAGGAGGAAAGAATCTACTTTGGCAGCTTCCAAATTTATTCAATTCATATTCAGGAGTGTAAGATGCTTTTTCAGCTCACTGTTTCTTCATTTCTTTCTTTGTCATTTTAGGTTGTTTCTTGTTTATGTTTACTTCATTACAAGTCATGTTCTTGTTGCCTTATACTTCTATAGGAATCTTTTGAGTTGTTTCATTATGGTTTACAACTTTTACAAAAATGATATTCCTGTTATTTTCTACCTTGGACTTACTTATTTCTCCTTCATATCCTATCCTAGCCTTTATGAGAGGAGATATTTGAGCATTTAGTATTTTGTCCAACTTTTCAAAGCTTTTCATTCGTGGAGTGTTCATAGATAATTCCATTTTGGTGTTTTCTAGTTTCTTTCTCAGGAATACCACTTCTTCTTCCAATTTCTCTTTCTCCTCATGTTTATCTTTAATTTGATTTAGCAGAATGTCTTCCACCTTCTTAGCTTCTCCAAGTTCTAATTTCAACTGAATGAGGTTTTCCAAATCTTCTTCTTCCTTTACATATTTGAGGATAATGCCTTTTTCCTTTCTGCACTTGAGTCTAAGTCTATCTATTTCCTCCAGGGCATTCCTTAGCTCCCCTCAAGATCTACCTCAAATTTTTCCTCATCTTCCAAAAGGAGTCCTTCAGGCTCTTCCTTGGTCATCAACACAAATTCAGAGGTTCCTTCTTCATTTGAGGATTCATCTAAGCTTTCAGATGCACTGCTATCTTGCTGAGCATAAAATGATTTTCTATTGTCTCTTTTCCCTTTATGCCATTTATTTATTTTAATTTTCTCTATCTCTTGTGGCTGGTTCTCTTTTTTCTTATGAGGACATTTAGATGCATGGTGCCCCACTCTTCCATAGCTAAAGAACTTAAATGGAAGTTTACCTTTGTATTGATGTGTGCATTTATCCAATCTTCTGATGAATGTGGCCTCTTTTTCATATGAGAATGAACATGTATCTTCTTTCTCTTTCATGCACTTGTCTACCTTAAATGTTGCTCCCTCACATTGGACTTCCCTTGTGGAAGTTTCATCTCATAAGCTGTTAAGTTTTCAAGCAATTTGTTGGTGGTCAAGGTTTCCCATTTGTTGTTTCTTCTATGGCTGAAACCTTAGGATTAAACCTAGATGGTAAAGATCTCAATATCTTTTTCACAATTACACATTCCTTAATGGGTTCTCCTAGAGCTTTCATGTTATTCACAATTTTTACAACCTTTAAGAAGAAACTTGCTATATATTCATCTTCATTCATTTTTACATTTTCAAACAGAGCTCTATAGGTTTGAAGCTTGGCCATATTCACCTTTTTATATTCCTCATGGATAATTTCTAATGTATCCCATATTTCTTTGGCAGTCTTTCGGTGCATTAATTTCATAAATTATGCCTCACACAGACCACTTAAGAGTGCATTTGTGGTTTTTGCATTAGCTATAAAACCTTGTTTTGCTTATTTCTCTGTGTCAGAATACTTTGGGGCATATCCTAATTCCACAATAGCCCAAACTTCGATTCCTAGTGACATTATGTATGTCCTCATTGTTATTTTCTAGAAGGCATAGTTTGTGCCAATAAACAAAGGGGCTTTATTTGTTGAGCATCCTTCTAGACTAGTCATCTTGGGGAACTAGGATCTCCTTCAAGTTGTTAAAATGATATAAAAGGAACTTGCCATGATACCAATTGTTGAACCCTTAGTTAAACTGAGAGTCGGGGTTAATCAGTTTAATGCATTCATGGTATTTTAAATCTTTATTTTACACTTATTTACACCTTAATTTCACGATCAACTTAATGTATAATGGAACAAAAATCTTAACAAGTGAGAAGCAGGTATTAAGAAGATTAAATACAGAATATCAACACATAATCATCATGCACATAGACAACAGATATAAGTGGAAACCCATAAGGGAGAAAACCACATATTATTATTGTTATGATGCAAAGGAAAGCTCCAGCTCCCTCTCACAACTGATTCTCTATAGGCTCCAACATACAGGTGGCTACTAACTCAAATTTTGCAAGCTAGAACTTTCAAGGAAGCTCCAAATCCCATCTGTTTTATGTAGGCTACAACCCACAGGAGGCTCTTACCTCAACCAACTCTAGCTGGACATCTATCACGCTACAACTTGAAATAGAAGCAACAACTCCCATGTATTTTCTGTAGGCTACAATCCAGAGGAGGCTCCTACCTCAACCAACTACAACTAGACATCTATCAAGCTACAACTTGAAATGGAAGCACCAACTCCAATGTATTTTCTGTAGGCTACAACCCATAGGAGGCTCCTACCTCAACCATCTCCAACTGGACATCTATCAAGCTACAACTTGGAACGAAAGCACCAATTCCCATGTATTTTCTATAGGCTACAACCCATAGGAGGCTCCTACCTCAACCAGCTACAACTAGACATCTATCAAACTACAACTTGATATCGAAGCACCAACTTCCTCACTCTACAATAAAATCATACGCTGATTTACGTGGATATCAACTCTGCTTTTCTCCTTCTTCAATGTTGTCCTTTCAGCCTTCATATCTGCTTTAAATCATCTCTGGATCTTTACAACTTCTCTATCTGCTCCTTCTTCTTCTTCCACTCTCTAACCTTTTAATGCATATGACAGTAACATCATTTATAGAGATCACCCTCTCACTGTTTGCATTCCTCATGGGAATATGAAATGAATAGGCATGCCTCTTTGCCTTCCACCTTCTCATGTTATCACTCATCACTTCAGGAGGTTACAACACCGTCTACTCATTTCAAAATTAAATTGGAGGTTTGATTTTCCTATGAAGACTTGCCTTCATATCACAAACAATATAAAAATAAATAATACATTTTCAGTTACAATCAATTATTTACTCATCCCATCAGTTTCTTCGCTTTGTTGTGTGTTTGTCCTCTTTTGCTTGTTGTCTTTGTGTCTTTTCTGATTCTGCCGTTAAATTCGACCTTTGTTGCATAATTGCCCCTTTTAGCCTGACTCTTCTTCTACGTTCAACCATTCCGTTAGCTTTACTGCTGTAACACTGTTATGCCCAAGCTCCTAGTCCTTTGATTTGTGTTAAGATAATTTCTTTGTGACTTGTGGGATATGGCCCACATACAACTCCCTTTATACATGCAACGGATTATAAATACGAACTTTAATCAACATACATATGTTTATCGACTAACAGTGCATATATATATATAAATATATATATATATATATACACGATTAGAAATAAACAACATAAACTTTATAATATGGCGCATATAACATACACAGAACAAGGGCTATTGGCTCCCACAGTGCTTGAATAATCATATCGCCTTGCAAATTCTTTCCCACCGGTTTCCCACTCTACTGTTAGTGATAAACCTTAAATCATGCGATCTGCGATTTGCGCTCATGCACAGTGTTACCAGGTGCACTCCCTTCATCGCATCGCATAGCTTGATCCTCACCGCATCACAACCAAAACAACATACCTTGCAATGTATTTGAAGTTGAACCCTATTTCTTGCGGGATGCGATGTTGCGCAAGGTCGACACATGTCCCTCCATTTCACATCTCAAAAAATTTAACTTAACTTGTGGTCGCCTTCTTTCTATCCCTTAAGCGTTGCGACGCGCGGTATCGTGATTTGCCATCCGCCGTTGATCTGCCCCCAGATCTAACGGTCCTTATCTGATCGTACTTCGCACTTTATAAGATTTACTTTGTGGTTTTACTCTATTTCTTGCGATTCACGATGTTGCGCCGTGCCAACATGTGTCTTCTTCATTTCGCATTGCAAATGCTTTAATTTACCATGCAACGCCTTAATGCTAAACTCTTAAATGTTGCAATTTGTGAAATCACTCTTGATGCGATTCGGTCTCCGTCATCCATCTCTCGTCTTCAATTTTTTGATCTAAACTAGACTGTCTCTTCGCCTCCCTTGGAATTCTTCATATAATTCTCTTCCTTAATCGATTTTTCATTTATTTACATTTTCCCTCTCTGTAACTCTGTTTTCTGCATGTTGTGTCTCCTGTGCTTGTCTTTGTTAATGAATTTCATCCCGAGTTAGCACACTCGACAACTAATGATTAAAGCCCTCTCTTTCTATCGGTTCTCGCCTCTCTCTCTTGGCTTAATCATATTTGTGTAAGATCTTTGGTCCTCGTTGTGTTTGGAAAATACGAATGACTTCATCTTTCTCTGCCTCTTTGAGGTCTCTGCTCTATTCATTGCCTTCGTTGTCTCGGTTGCTTCTCTGCTGCATTTGCTGCCTCTGTGGTAATTGTTGCATTTCTGCTATTTCTGCTTCTTTATTGCCTTTGCTGCCTTGCTTCCTTTACTTCCTTCTAAGTTGCATTCACTACCTCTCTGCTTTTGCTGCTTCTTTGTATTTGTTGTATCTCTATTGCATTCAGTGCATCTATACATTCGTTGTCCATCTGCTTTTGCTGCTTCTCTGCCTTTGCTGTATCTTTGCTGCCTTTGGTACCTTTCGTTTCCTTTTGCTGCCTTAACTGCCTTGACTCCCTTTATTCTTTTGTTGCTTCTTTGCCTTAAATAATCATGCTAAAGCTTCACCATATTTCTCCGTTGCCTATTTGTTTCTTCTCTCTACTTTAGGTTATACTTCCATTATTGCTCCCTTGCCTTTCTTCTGCACATTGCTACATAATGCCGATCTGCTCCTTTTCCTTATAACCGCTACTTCTCTGCTCTTTTGCCATCAACACTGATTCTTGTGTTGCGTCTTTTTGTACCTTTGCCATCAATGACAATATTTCAAACAATGTATGCTGTGAGTTTAACTTCCAGATTCATGGAAACACCAAAAGAGACACATTGGCAAGTAGCCAAGAGAATATTGAGGTATGTGAATGGAACAAAGGAGTATGGTGTTCCATACTCCTCAACTGATAATTTTAAGTTGATTGGTTACACTAAGATTGATTGGGCTACAAGTGTAGAATATTTCACATCGCTTTCACAACCATTTGAGTTTACTGCTTAGCGCCAGCAAGTTGAGTCGTTTGATTTGTGATGCGATCATGCCATCACACATTGCACCCGCAAGGATTTATGTATACCCGTGTTTGAGCCAGTTAAAGTTTAAGATCGTCGATTTGCGATCTGCGATAAGGAGCCAGATGCGATGATGACTCAGAGCCAAAACATATAATATTTGAGATCCGTCAGTTTATGTTTGGAACGTGTTCTTACGTGTTTTCGTGTATAAACTAGAATACATCTCGCATTCCGATTTAATGAAGATATGAGTATTTTGATGGTCGAAGGACAAATGGCTATTGAATGTCTTTTCAACAATGAATCACATTGATTAGAAATAGGTTTTTAGGCTTCGGCCATTTGTATTAAAAGAAATGTAATTTCATTTTGTAAAGGTAATGGAATAGAAAAGTGAATTTCCATTTGTATTAAAAGAAATGTAATTTCATTTTGTAAAGGTGATGGAATAGAAAAATGAATTTCGTTCTGCTCCTGTGTTGTGGGGAAGCATCCATCTGTGTTATTGATTTCGTTCAATATTTTCAACAGTCTCTGTACTTACATCTGGAAGTTGAAGGAAGGGCTAGGGGCTCTAGAATGGTGTGCACTGAAGAGAATCCTCTAACGTTTATTTTTTTGGAGCAAATAGCAGTGGATGGACGATGATATTCGACTCGGAATTGAAAATAACAATCTGCAACCCTGAGGCCATATCCCTCTCGAATTTTTCTGTCAAACTTCGAATCCAACAATGTTTATTGGCCTTTGGTAGAAATCTCGGGATTAGATAGTTTAATCGATAATGAGTAAGAGAGGCATTCAACCTTCAGTTATTTACGCTGTTTATAAATTTGGCTGCCTGTAATCATTTTGTATTAAGCTGTTTATAAATTTAGCTGCTTCTCATCATGTTGTAATAAGGCTCTTAAATTTGAGGTTCTCCAGTTTCTCTTTCTATAAATTTGGACGGTTTTCATTCGTGTCTTATATAGGGTTTTAAATGATAGGATTCCGGAGATTTTCCACTCAATATTTATTTTAAAAAATGTGTAGCTATTGGAAATAATTTTTAATGCCATAATTTTTGTTTTTAGAGTGAATTAATTTTGTATTCTAGTTCTTTTAAAATTTTGCTTTTTTTTTCTTTCTTAAATTAATTTTGCTTCAGTTTTTATAGGAAAATTAGGATATTTATATTTGTCAAGTAGATGATCAATACAGTTTACATGTATTTAAAGCTATTTATATATTAAAAATGAAATCAGTAAAATTCAGGTGTATTAAAATTATTTATATATTAAAAATGCAAGCTATAATTAAAAACAAAAATCACCTAATTAAAAAAAAAAATCAAAACATAAAATAATAAAATACCATTTTTTTATTCAAAACGTAAAATAATAAAATATCAATTTTTCGGTCAATTTTTGAACGATTAAGACGTAAAATTGATTTCCTGGGATGTGGAAAGATAAAATGGATTGAAATTGTGGTTACCGTTGAAAATCTCCTCGCAACACGTAACAAGAAACTGGGCCCTCGTGTTTGGCCGCGGGAAGAACGGAATTGTGTTAAAACATAGTTTCCGTTAATTTTGTAAATTAAATATTGATCATAATATGAATTAATTTAAATTTATTAATATGGATAAATTTATATTTATGTTTATAAAATATTTTAAACCTTAAAAAACAGATAGGATGTAATATACCGTTTATATGTCTAAAAATATTTTAGAGAAAAAAGAGGTTTGTATTTAAAATATATAGAGTATATATTAATATATTTATATTATAAGTTTTATTGAAACTGTAAAATTATATTCCTCATAATAATAAAAATATTAAAATAAAATTTTTATTTACAAATTCAAAATAGTAATACATTTTTTTTTTAATCAAATATAATTATTATTTACAAATTCAAAACCGTAACAACAATTTAAAAATATTAAAATAACAATTTTAGTTACAAATTCAAAAGGGTAACAACATTTTTTTATATTAAATATAAATAAGCATATATTTACATTTATTTTAGTTTGCGATATACCAATTACATAAAGGTGTATTATTATTAATTTTTTTTTAATTTAGAAAAGTTTTAGATTTGATTTATTTTTATTTTGTATTTTAAGAAATTTGATTTATTTTATTTCTCATTAGATATGGTATTAATATGGATCTATATTGGTTTTAAACATACTAATAAAATATTTTAGTTATAAGGAATTATTTCAAAAGACTTGTTTTATCTTGTTTCTCATTAAACATAAGGTTAACATGTACTTGATTTTGAACATATTAATAAATATTTCAATTACAAGAAATTTTAAATTTTGGGTTGCTTGTTTGATAATAGATGTGTGTAATTAATATATTTTGAAATATCATATATCAATTCTATATTAAACATTAAAGAGATCAGAAATCTCTATCATACATTGAACTGAAATAAATTTTTCATGGAATAATAGCATTCTCTCTCTATGTATATATACATGATATTAAAATATTTTACTCAATATATTGAAAATTTCTAATTCAAATTATTTTATTTTTCTCCATATAAATTTTATATAATTTTTTCTTTTCTTTTTTTCTAAGTAAAACTATATCTATTAAGCACTCAAACTAGAGTTATAATTCTCATCCTCGGAAATGGATGAATCCATGACGGAGGGAATAGGCAAAACACTACTGTCCAAAACTAGACTGCCCCTAGAGGGGAAACCAACCTTGAAAATCCAACCATAATATGCTGCCCATAGCGGGAAACCAACCCTTAGTAGCAGTAGAAAAAGAGATAAACAGAGCTAAACAAAGATAGCAGATAAACCAGTAAATGGAGAAATTCAAAGAGTGAACTCTATGGAGAACCTTCATGTGAGTCGCTGGGGGGAGGCAATTCTTCAAGAATGTGGAAGTTATATCCATAATCAAGAGTGTACACGCCTTGGTTCACATCCTCAAGTGGTTCATGTGGAGAAGAAGGAAGACTCAGGCGCTCCTCTGGTGAGTCCGTAGAGGCGATATCTTGCAAGATGGCTGGATTGTCCAGAGAGGCCATCACATTGTGGTCATATTTCTTCGAGGGGGTGCCCGAACTGCTCAACCCTGGAAGTTGCTTCTCCGCAGCTAGCTCAAAATCACTGTCATCTAAATTAGAGTTGGAAGCAGGCTGCACGGGGAGGGCTTTAATTTTGTGGGGGAGGAAGGCGGGCTCAGCAGCAATGGTGGATTTACGAGCCCTCTTCTTGCAACGGGAGGAGGAGGGCAGAGCATATGAATCAGAGAGCTGCGCGGGAGGAGCCAAAGGGTCGGACAACACAGTGGGAGGCGAGGCCGGAGCAAGGATGGAGGGTGACAAGTTTTCCATATCCCTATCGACAGGAGGATTCAAGTCCGTGTGGAGAGCATGTGGCAGAGGGGGCCACACAGGGAAGTCCCTTCCCCCCGGTCGCCTGCAACGCTGCCGATGGCGCCATGGCATCTTAGCGATCCTGGGTAAGGCGCAGTATTGTTGCAGAGTCAAGACAAAAGATGGAGCCCAAAGGCTTCTTACCATAGCTGAGGGGGGCTGAAGCCACAGAAGCATAGGGAAGGCAAGAAGAGCAAGCTGAAGAGCTAAGGGAGGAGTGGGAATGGTGAACCTCATAGTGCAGGAAGGAGTAAATAAACATGATGCTGAGTACGTCGAGGGAAGGGTGGCGAATGGGACTTTAAAGCGCAGCGCACGCGAGAAATTAACGCTTCGGGTATCCCCAGGGCATGGCACATGGGCACGCCTTATGTTGAGCCACATAGCCACCCCTTGTAGTCCATCAAGACTATATAACACCCGCATTCAAGGAATTTTATAGAAAATTTTATTTATAAATAATAGTAAAATAATTTTTGTCTTTAATATTTTTTTTTTGCTTGAAATGTTACATATCAAGTGAATATAAAACAAATTAAACAAAATGTAGTATGAATAATATTATTTTTACATGTCATTTGTCAACTCTATATAAAGCACTAAATGAATTACATATATCCTCATATTAAAAGCTAATTTGTTTTTTTTTTTTCATTGCTTCATATTTCTCTAAAAAATTATACATAAAATAAAAATAATAGTGAAAATTGAAGCATTGTATTTATAGCTTACACTAACATCTCGATGAACTTTGAACTACATAAATTTTTTAGATGCAATAATATACTTTATTTTCCACTTTTCTAGGTTGATTTTATACATAATCCTAAAATAATTAAAAGTAAAATAAAAAAATTTATACTTCACTACCTATAGAGTTGAAAGATAACATATACAGAAATAATATTATTGATATTATAGATATTCAAATTATTCTAATAATAAAAAGAAATTTAATATAGTTCATAAATTAACCAAAACTTAATTGAGTAAAAATTTTTAATATCAAATACAAAATAATAAATTATATTATGCATTTATATTTACTACTTTCAAATATGAAAACATGTGCATTAACATGTATGAGCATTCTAATTCGGAGAATTTAAATAAAAAATAAAATATTTCAGCTATGCAATAATAAGGTTTCATAAAGATATGGAGTACTTCACCAAATAAATAAAAAATGAATGATGTGATTCGGTACAAGTTTGACACTCCAAAGATTTGGTATGTGTTTTATTTTATTAGATAAATTTAATGTTATTGTTTTATGGTGTTAATATTAAATTTAAATTGTGATTGCAGTTGTTTATGGGTTTTTGGATAAATGGTGATTGGGTGTTTTTAAGAGACTCTTGATGTGAAGTTAAGGATTCATCACAGGTTCACTTCTTTGTTTTGATAAGAATGATATATTAGACACAATAAGGATATAGTCTCATCAAAATTACAAAACAATCTAATATTTTTAGATTTTTTTGAAAAACAATAAAGATTTTGATATGATTTAAAAAAAAATATTTGAAAATTCAAATATTAAGTTCCTTAATAGTACTAAATCCATTTTCACCAAATGCAAGAAAATTTTCATCATCCAAACAAAATTGTAAGACAACGCCGTTCCATATTTTCCGGACGTCGGAGATGTGGAATTGCTTTATATTGGTGTCAGTGCCATCCACAGCCTTGTTGAATTAGTTTATCGGAGAAATTGTTGTTGGATACCAGCGTAGACGCAGCTAAGGGAAATGAAATAGTGGCAAGTCTTAGACACTTTTCTATAAAGAGATCGTTCAATTTAAATGCATTAAAATCCGGTAGTCTTCACACTAGACACCACCCATAGTAGAAAGAGCCCGAGCCCATATTTTGTTAATAAACGTTATCGACGTTATTAAATTTAAATGGAACACAGGTTCAACATGACCATTATTAACAGTATTTCCAGAGTCCTTTAAGCTTTATACTTCACTCACTTGGTAACTTTCTATAATTAGCCATGTAAAAGGTAAACATAATATCAAAACATTGATTGATTCAGAGCCTAGTGAAATGAAGTAATCGAATCCAAATCCAAAAAAATGCCTCTACCCAGTCTACCATTCAATTTCGACGTATCTGTTATCACCCTAGTAATTCTCAGGTTGTGGGATGAGAATTTTTGTAGTTAGGAAAACCAGGGGTAACCAAGAACCACTTTGGGAATTCAGGATCTAGCCTTCCTGAGCTCCGGAGAGGGATCTCTCCTAAAGATTTAGCTTTGTTCTGGAAAAGGCTTTTAGGCTAGCTATGAATGAACATTGGGACTTGTTTTATAAGAGTGGTGGGAATAAAAAGTGTTTCAAGGTAAACCAGAAGGATCTAACAGAACATCGGGATATGGAGTCAACTTTCTAAGCAAGCAGAGCTAGGAAATAAGACTTAAAGATGAAATTGTATTAAGGGCAGGATAGATGACCTTCTAAGGCTTTGAATAGGCTTTGTTGATGAAATGGGTGAAATTTGAACAAAAGGGCACTTAAGAATCCTTAAGTTAAAAAAAAGAGGATTGAAGGAGGGGATCAAACTGGGACCTAGAGCAATTAAGAATTCTATAGTCCGGTTATCAAGCAGAAAACATAAAAATGCCAACTAGTTTAAAATAGGTAGATTATTATCACTAATACTGTTTAAATTCTCCTTAGTTTATCATTTAAGAATAGAAACACATTAAATGAATGTATGTAAACTTTTAAAGAAAAACACTGAAAATAGGAAAAAGATGAGACTTATCTTGTCACCATGAGAATCCTTAGTTATGATGTTTCTAATCCCGTTTCCAGTCTATTGCTTCGCTAATTGACTCACACCAGCCTCAATATGTCCAGCAAAATGACCATAGTAGTCTTGAGAAATTTTATTCCACACTGAATAATTCGAATGATGAAGTATTTATACAAATAAATTTTTTACAAAATATCTCAAAGTTTTAGATAATGTTTTAAGGAAAAATAGGAAATGTAACATAAGAAGAGGGAAAACAGCAAAACAGTTTGCAAGTTGTTCTCTTTTACAAGGAAATATAGAACTGATTATTCTAATTAAAATTTTTTTATGATGTGCTGTAAGCATTGCTGGCATTGGATGCACTATCTAGTAGAAGATAGCTTGTAGATCAGTCTTTCTTTTCACTTTAGGACTCTGATACTCTTTATCATCTGATTTTCATTGTTTTACAGCTGTAATTGAAAATGACCAGTAGTAACATTCTTTTTACTGATACTTTTTGACAATCTGATACACTTTGACCCTGAATTTGTACCCTAAGGTAACAGTAAAATATGCTTTCCTCATGTGCTTTTCCTACTCTTTTACTTGTCAGATTCACATCAGATCTGTGAATTCTTGCCATTGTTGGGCTGTAGGGATCTTTATATTCTTCATTTTTCTGTAGCTTTCATCAGCCTCTGTGTATTTAGAAAAGTTTGGCTTTTCTATGAACATATACTTAATCTTATTTTCCAAAAAGAACAAATTCCCAAAATATTGAATTAGTACTTTGCCACTTGGGGATCCTTGTGGAAAAGGCTTGCTAGTCTACTCTTTAGCATGGGCTCTAATTTTCTAGTCATAGTCCTTCTGTGGCATTAATTTTTCATTCAGTGCATGAAAATCTGGAAGTCCCGCTTCTATCAGCAAGTCATACTTGGTTTTGAATTTACTGATTGATATGTTCATATTATCACATTTTTCTTCCAGATTGTTCATAACGTTTCTTTTTGTTAGGACTTTTCTGATCTCAAGAATAGCCTCTGTCCTGTCTAGAATTTTCATTTCTTCTAGTTCTTCCTTGTTTTTACTATTCGAAAATGATATGAGTTGAACTACTTGTGGTGGTTTGTTGCCAAGTTCCTTCTTTGTTTTATCAATTTCTGCTAGGGCAGCTTGTAGCAGATCTTTTTGTTCATATATTATTTGAATAGAAGGCCATTGTGAGTGAATGCCTTCAGTGATTCTTTTCCACAAATGATTTTTTATGTAGGAAACCTATTCAGTAAGATTTACCTACTGTTGAATAATTTTCACTTGTTCCTGTAATCTATCAGCCCTTTGTTCATGTCCTTTGGAAGTGATTAAGGCATATCTTTTAGATGTTTCCAGATCTTTGATGGTGCCTTTTAAACTGAGTATTTCTTTGTCTTTTATAGACATATCTTCCATGGCTTTGATTATTACAGCCTTTTCCTCTACTATGCTTATCTGTGAGGTCGATGAAGAAGAGGCAAAGATGTCATGAGAAGTGATTGGCACTACAGTTGCCAATACTCCTTACGGTGCCAAGTGCTCTGCCAATGTAGATGGAATAGTTGTACTTACAGCTGGGATCACTGTAGGAATGAAAACATGTTGAAATTTCTTCAAATTTTCATTTTCTTGCATGAAAGCTTCTATTTGGCTTTCCATTTCCTTTATCTGGGCTGTCATTTTTAGAACAATTTGTTTTAGTTCATCATTTTCTATCTTCTGCTGAAGGATTTCTTCTGCCTGGGGATTTTCACTTTAAGGAAAGTTTAGTTGCTTTATGAGAGCAGCTATGTCTTCATTTTTCTGTTTGATTATAACCTTTTCCCCTTCAATGTTTGCTGGGTAAGCTCCTGCTTCAATCACTATGTCCTCCAATGCTTTGATTCTTAAGTTATTGGAATATAATGAGGCTTTATACTCGTTCACTGGAAGGCTCAGAAAATGGTGTTGGGAAGCTTCGTAATGGGCTTGCGAAGGTTTTCAATGGTTTAAATGGTGAAACAGGAGGAAAAATAGACTCTACGGAGGTTTCAAATTCTTACAAGTATGAATAGGTGAAAAATTAATGAAAATTATAAGTTTTATGAATAAACCACGTTTTAGACCATAGTCAAATCATATTTAACTATAGGTTGGGTGGAAGTGGTTTCAGAATACCACTGGGTGGTATTCGCGTAGCTCCAGAGTGGTAAGTGGTAAATCGCTTTTTGAATGTGATCGAATTGTTTTGTGACACGTCAACGCAGGGTGGTTTGGGAAAACCACCCATATCGTGCGACTTTTCCAAAACATCGGTCGGGCATTTTAGAAGTGCGAAAATGAACTGGCGCCGTTGGATTTGGGTTTTAAAAGCAAAGGGCCCAGATCAATTGAAAATATGCGGGGAAAGGACATCGTCGGGCTTATTTTGGGCCATAGGATCTTGAAATAAAAGAAGATCGGACGGTTATTATTGTACGCAATGGGGGAGGGATGGAATCACATTACATGGTCGTGTCGATTTTTTAACCATTGCATTAAATGGATCAAGGGGATCGTAGGGCTGGCATTAACCCCGATAATGAAAGGGATTTGGTTAAGTTTTATATAAAAAAAACAACTTTTTCAAAGAAAAAAATGATCGGGAGGGGTTTTAAACTGGGATTTAACTGAGATTAGGACTGGAAGTTTAGGGAATATGGGGTATATATGGAGGATTTTAACTCAGATTATGGTTTTAACCTTAGGTTAGGGAGCCGGGTAAGGGAAAATATACAAGGAGATAGGGTTATTTATTTGAAGTTTAGTTTAAATGAAACTTCTGGAAATTTTGGTTTTAAACACATCTAAACATGTTTAAAGGTTTTTTCATATATTTTTATTATATGGTTAATTAAACCAAGGTGATTTAACTACCATAGGGGCGGGATATATATGAGGATAGTTTTAGCCAAAGGGGTTGTTTTTGGGTATTTTATTTAAACATGTGGGGATTAAATAACTTTGGCTAAAGTTATAATAAGTGGGTTTTTGGGTTTATTATATAAAAATGAGTTATATATAATAGGAGAAGGTTATTTATATAGGGAATTAATACATAAGTCAAAATTAATATGGAAATGGGATAATGTATACTCAAAAAACATAAAGATAATAAGTAAAGTGGAGTTTAAAAGACAATTTGCATTAATCTTATCACTTTAACTTAAGATATAATGTAATTTTGAGGGTTCAATGTTTTCAAATGATGTAGGAATTTAATTAAATGGCAATTATAATGCCTTTAAGTAAAAAATGGAGTTTTACTTATGATTATTCATGGGGATGAATGCATGAAATAGAAAAATGATGTGAGTTTAGGGATTAATAGAGACATTTTACACTTTCAACTGATCAACCATAGAGCCTTGGGTCCGGTCCCAACAAAAGTCAAGGAAATGCCTTGAGATTTTCTGACTGATAGTTTAGAATGTTTCATGACTATGGGAAGGGAGTTAGTTATTTGGCAGCCCATGATGAATGATATTTACATTGAGACTTTTCACCTTCTTCTACCTACCCAGCTTACCATGCTAACATTTTTTCTTCCTTTCTTGTAAGGTGCATTTAAGCTAGCAACCTTCACAACATTTATTCTTTTTTAAAGTAAGTAAAAATATCTAGTTCTACACTTATTTCATCCATGAATCTAGATTAAACCGTTGGATTCACTTTATTTTTCTAACTAACTATTGAATTTTCATGATTAAACTATATGACAACTCATTATTCTCTATCTACAACAAGTGGAATTGAAAAATGATAAGTTAATATTAAATTGTTTAACTCATCATGGACTATGGCATTTATTGACACTCTGCCATAGTCAAAATGTAAAAAGTAGTGGCATTTATGCTTGCACACTTTCATGTTTTATTCATTTTTCTTTTGGGGTCTTTTATTTTCTCTAAGTCCTTTGATTTTTATTTTAGGACTTTTTACCCTCTTTTTTTATTTTTTTGAATTTTTTGATTTTTTTACAAAAATATGTGAATACAACTTGCAGAAGGGAAAGTATGTATAGATTTACAGCATTATCAACGGTCAAGTAAAAATTATGACCCCTATATTATAGGTTGCTAACATCAGCTTCACTTGGGGATGACCTTTCCTTGTGAAATGCCAAGAACTCTGAGATCAGTAGCCTTATGCATTGACCTTGGTGATCCTGTAAATGTCTTCTGTTTTTTGCAACAATCATATTTATGACATCTTATACTACAAATATTAGGGCCTTCTCTTCGGGCTTCAACTTTGTAGATAAAATATCCAATCCAATCTACACACAGACTATGAATATTTACAATGATAATGTAAATGAATTTAACTGTTCCTTCTTGAAGCTCGGTTCTGTCCAAATTCCTGATGAAAAAGGAATTATTACCTCTGTAACCATATATTACATAGGGTGCTTGCCATAGAAAGTCAAACTTCCCATGTTTACCTTTATCCTCTCTTCGTGAATCCAATCTTAAAACTTGATCTCCTACGAAAAAATCATCATCTTTAGCTCTCTTATCAAAAATATTTTTGATCTTGTCCTCTAAAACTTGTGAATTTTCATAAACTTCATCTTTGGTTTGTTGAAGGTGTATGGTCTCATTAATTCTTCTTTGAATATCATTAGTTTCCACCTGTAATTCATGGATCATCTTAATGACTGGAACACCCAAGGAAGAGGGGAAAACTGCATTTGCACCATAAAAAATCTAATATGGTGAAGTTCCTATAATTTTTTTTGTATTAAGTCTATCAGCCCAAAGGTCATAGACCAACTTCTTATTCCATGTCTTTTTATTGTATAGGAGTAGTTATTTAATTATGTTGACTAAGCTTTTATTTGAGGATTCGGCTAGACCATTACCTTGGGGATAATATGTTGTAGAATGACCTAAGGTAATATGGTATTTATGGAAGAAATAAATCATCTTCTTAGATTTGAAAGCAGCAGCATTGTCTGTGATAATTTTGTGTGGGCATCCAAATCTAGACAAAATATTACTTTCTATGAATGAGATAATAACTGAGTATGTAGCTTTCCTAGTGGAAATTGCTTCTATCCACTTAGTAAAGTAATTAGTAGCAGTTAGAATCCATTTGTGTTGACCTGAAGATAGAGGATGAATTTCACTTATGAATTCTGTCTCCCATAGTTGAAATGGTTTTTCAATGGATATTGGTTTCAGAGGTAATGGTAACAGTTTCTTTTTACCTTCATAAATTTGGAATTTATGGCAAGAGGTAACAAAATTTTTAACATCAGAAAAATAAATATGGCCAGAAAAAACCAGCTCTAAGTATTTTATCAGCTGTGCTCTTCCAGTATAAATGGCCTCCACAGTCACCTGCGTGAAATTCCTCAAGGATATTGTCAGCCTTAGATTTCAATAAACAATTAAGTAAAATTCCAGTACTTTCTCTCCAATACAGTGCATTATTTAAGATACAGAACCTCATTGCTTTAGCCTTTTCATCAAATGGTAAATATTTGTAAAGTTTGATTGTTCTAGGTTTTTCATCTGTCCCTAGGTTATACTCTTCTACATCAGACTTAACTGGCTCCATTTTTGGCCTTTTGGGCACATCATTGGAGTCAAATAAATCTTCTAGAGGAGATAAAACTTTGGGTAAAATGTTATTCTTTAAATCAATCAAATCTATTTCATCTTCTATCAATTCCTCTATATCTACTTTTTCCATTTCATCAATGTCACTTTGAGTAAATATGGTTGGTTTTTGAAAATTATGTACATCTAAATTATCTAAATCATCTATTTGACAAAAATTTAAATCTATATCACAAGGTGAATCTATGTTACAGTCGTTATCGATTAGACAATTTTGAAATTCATGTACATTATTCAAAAAGTGATAAATTTGTTGATCCTCTGAAAAAGTTTGCCAATATTTCACATTATCAGGAAAAATAGGCCTATCTTTGATCTCAGCCGTGTATTTTTGTAATGGTGAAAAAGGAAATTTACAACTGCTGGCAAAATTTTCTAAGAAATGGGCCTGTATGTTCTGATTTCGAGGGATGATAGCAAAATTACCTTCTAACAATTTCTCAAGCAGTTACAATACTATTTCTCTGTATCTTGCAAGTTTGGGATTGTGAACTGAATACTCTGAGTTTATTTGCTTTATAACTAGTTCAGAATCACCCATGACCATTATTCTTTTTCCTCCCTTTTTTCTAATAGTTTGCAAACCTAAGATTAAAACTTCGTATTAATCCATATTATTGGTACATTTGAAGTTTAATCTTAAGGCATGTCCTTCAGAATGGCTTGTTTCAATGTTTGTAATCCAAACACCAGCTCCAGCTCCAAATTTATTAACAGGTCCATCAAAATCTAAATGCCATAAAGCTTCATGACCAATATAATCGTCCATGATTTTATGTTTTTTATCAGTAAGTTCAGTTGGATTTTCATTTTGATCAGAGTTACTGAGAATAAAAGAATCAAGATTAGTGGGAGTAGCATAAACTGGATAATTTGTAGGTCTGTCTGCACTACTAATCATGTACTTCATCAAGGTTTCTCTGTAAAGCTTTTTAGGCTGTCCAAATACCGAGATAGTAAAATAACTCGTATCAAGTTGTAGAGATCCCTGCAACTTTGCTCCCCATGAGCGAGAAAGAAGCATGCCATAATTTGGCGGGATGTCAGCTACTACAACATCCATGATCATACTCTTACTAGGATATTGGACTAGATTAACACACAGATCTTTAATCAAACCTATACATTGGACTTTAGATGAATCTGGTTATATCTAGATTTAGGGTTTTTATTATAGCTCTAGGCATTAAGTTGTGGGAAGCTCCAGTATCTAGCATAGTATTGTGTAATATTTGGTCATGTACAGTAAGACTTACATAAAATGGGGGTACCGACCCATCTGAATTATTTCCATATACGTTGGGACCAAAAATCAATTCAGGTCTATCTTCATTCATGTTAACTGTATCTTCATTCTCATTCACATTCAATGCATCAAAAATCATAGATCTATACAAATCATTTTTAGCTAGTTCTACTAAGGGAATAGCTATTTTTAACTTGGATATTTCAGACTACATATTAAATGTTGGCTGAGATCTAATGGCTTGAATCACTTATTCTTTGGGAACTGTGGTTTGTGATGACTTTTCTTGAGTTTCTACTATTTTACCTTTGTTATGGGCTTTTCTCTTGTCTTCAGTCTCAGTTTCTTGGTTTCTTCTATCTTTAACAGTTTTTTCACCAATATTTTGAGGGTTAGAAGAAGATTTTTCAATTTTATGATTCTCAACAGAAGGTTTAGGATCTGATATTTTAAAGTCAATAGGATTCTTTCTTGGCTCAATGACTTTTGTTGAATTGGTGGCTTTCGGAGTATTAGCTTTTGGAATATCCTTAGAAGATTGAGCCACCTCGTCAGTAATATCTACAATCTTTGGGCCTTGCTGCTTTTTAGGGCTATTCGGGTTCGAACTCTACTTATTATCTCTAGGAAGATTCTGCAAGAATTTTGTTTTAGAAGTATCAATCTTCCTTTTGTTTTGTTCTTGTTGGGTTGGAGCATTTTTCTTTATGGAAAGTTCATTGTTTTTCTTGCTCCTAAGATTGTATTGACTCTGAATCTCATTAATTGCAAAATCGTAACCTTGTTTATAATCATGGGATTCTCTAGATTCTACCTTGAACTATTTTAGTTCAAAGAGTTGCTGGTCCTCTTGTGTGAGGAAAATGGTATTTTTTTCATTGATCCCCATAACAATGCTGATGTCTTCCTCCTCCTCAACATTGTTTTGTGAACTTTCTGCAAAGTTTTCCTGGAATGGAGTTCTTATATTTTGATTAGGGGAAGGCCCTTTACCTTTCCCAGGTTTGTTGTTTTTCCTATAGTTGGGATTCCAGATCTGGGATTGATTCTCCCATTGTGGTTTTCTTTCAATTTGATCTAGTCTCTCAACTAATTTTTCTAATGTTTTTGTAATGAAATCAAACTTACCATCTAAGTGAGAAGCTTCTTCTTTAATAGTAACCCTTATTTCATTTCACAGTCTATCTTTCTTAACAAGTATATTGATTTCTACACCTACAGCGTTTTGTTGCATTTTTTCTAAAGTCAACATCAAAGCAGTCAGGGAATTTGAGTAGCACGGAATATGGAGTGGGTTTAAGGTCTGCAGGAATGGCGCTATAAACACTATTATATCTGGTGTAGAGGTCTTGGACAGACTCATTTGGGGCTCTCTCGACAACATCAAACTCAGATTTTCATAGGGTTCTTCTTTTTCTCCCATTTATTTAGGAAGGCTCTATGGAATGCAGCTAGGTCTGCTATGCTACCATCTCCTAAACTTTTAAACCAGGTTTTTACTTCTCCAATTAAGCTTTGAGAAAATAACCTCATTTGGACATCGGTTTCATCTATCTCATAGACTTCCCAGAAATCATTCATTCTAGTAATATGTTGTTGTGCAGTAATCTGTGAAATATTATCAAACAGTGGAATATCTTTTTGATAGTTCTAGGGCATGTCATGAAGATTTTGAGGTAAGACCAAGGGAGCATATCGGGCTGCCATGGCTTGGATTTTGGCTAAACTGGGAGGTACAGTTGTAGTGATAGGGATAGTGTTGGTTACTGCAATGGATGTACTTGAAGAGCTCAGCAAATAGGATGAAAAAGAAGTAGTGTGGCTAATGGTAGTTGTAATGGGCTGGGTAAATGATGGATATACAACTTTGGGATGCAAGGGAAACTCAGGGATGAATGGATCAGTTGATGAAATTGCAGTGGATTGTCGATATGATGAATATATGATTCTATGGTGCAGAGGCAACTGAGGGATTATTGGCTCTTGAAGTGAACTGACAGTAGAATCTATGAATGATGTGGCAGCATACATAGTAGAATCTGATGCTGGAAAGACTGTTGTATATAGCTCAGAAACTGGGGGTTTAAATTTAGACAAAAAATTTGCTAACTTAATAGCTTCTTCAATGTCTTTAATTTTCGAGACACTTACCCTTTTTGTTGGACTTTTACTTTCAGCTTGATTTGATTTAGTAGAAATGAAAATAATGAGGCAGGGATGGAATTTTATTACACGGTTGTGTTGATTTTTTAACTGTTGGATTAAATGGATCAAGGCGATTGGAGGGCTGGAATTAACCCTGATAATGAAAGGGATTTGGTTAATTTTTATATAAAAGAATGATTTTTTTCAAAGAAAAAAAGATCGAGGGGGGTTTTAAACTGGGATTTAACTGAGATTAGGACTGGCAGTTTAGGGAATATGGGGTATATATGGAGGATTTTAACTCAGATTATGGTTTTAACCTTAGGTTAGGGAGTCGGGTAATGGAAAATATACAAGGAGATAGGGTTATTTCTTTTGAAGTTTAGTTTAAATGAAACTTTGGGAAATTTTGGTTTTAAACACATATAAACATGTTTAAATGTTTTTTCATATATTTTTATTATATGGTTAATTAAACCAAGGTGATTTAACTACCATAGGGGTGGGATATATATATATATATATATATATATATATATATAAGGATAGTTTAAGCCAAAGGGGTTCTATTTTGGGTATTTTATTTAAACATGTGGGGATTAAATAACTTTGGCTAAAGTTATAATAAGTGGGTTTTTGGGTTTATTATATAAAAAGGAGTTATATATAATAGGAGAAGGTTATTTCTATAGGGAATTAATACATAAGTCAAAATTAATATGGAAATGGGATAATGTATACTCAAAACACATAAAAATAATAAGTAAAGTGGAGTTTAAAAGACAATTTTCATTAATCTTATCGCTTTAACTTAAGATATAATGTAATTCTGAGGGTTTAATGTTTTCAAATGATGTAGGAAGTTAATTAAATGGGAATTATAATGCCTTTAAGTAAAAAATGGAGTTTTACTTATGATTATTTATGGGGATGAATGCATGAAATAGAAAAATGATGTGAGTTTAGGGATTAATATAGAAATTTTACACTTTCAACTGATCAGCCATAGAGCCTTGGGTTTGGTCCCAACAAAAGTCAAGGAAAGGCCTTGAGCCTTTCTAACTGATAGTTTATAATGTTCCATGACTATGGGAAGGGGAAGTTAGTTATTTGGTAGCCCATGATGAATGATATTTACATTGAGACTTTTCACCTTGTTCTACCTACCCAGCTTACAATGCTAACATTTTTTCTTCCTTTGTAGTAAGGTGTATTTAAGCTAGCAACCTTCACAGAATTTATTCTTTCTGAAAGTAAGTAAAACTATCTAATTCTACACTTATTTCATCCATGAATCTAGATTAAACTGTTGAATTCATTTTATTTTTCTAACTAACTACTGAATTGTCATGATTAAACTGTATGACAACTCATTATTCTCTATCTACAACAAGTGAAATTGAAAAATGATAAGTTGAGATTAAACTGTTTAACTCATCATGGACTATGGCATTTATTGACACTCTCCCATAGTCAAAATGTAAAAAGTAGTGGCATTTATGCTTGCACACTTTCATGTTTTATTCATTTTTCTTTTGGGGTTTTTTATTTTCTCTAAGTCCTTTTATTTTTTATTTTAGGACTTTTTACCCTCTTTTTTATTTTTATGACTTTTTTGATTTTTTTACAAAAATATGTGAATACAACTTGCAGAAGGCAAAGTATGTACATATTTACAAGATTATCAACAGTCAAGTCAAAATTATGACGCCTATATTATAGGTTGCTAACATCGGCTTCACTTGGGGATGGCCTTTCCTTGCGAAATGCCAAGAACTCTGAGATCAGTAGCCTGGTCCATTGACCTTGGTGATCCTATAAATGTCTTCTTTTTTCTGCAACAATCATATTTATGACATCTTATACTGCAAAGCTTAGGGCCTACTCTTCAGGATTCAATTTTGTAGATAAAATATCCAATCCAATTTACACACAGACTATGAATATTTACAATGATAATGTAAACGAATTTAACTGTTAAGTGACTTTGTGGAATAGTAATGTTTCAATATCCTTCCATTTACTGGTCCTTCTTGAGGCTCGGTTCCATCCAAATTCCTGATAAAAAAAGGAATTATTAGCTCTGTAACCATATATTACATAGGGTCCCTGCCATAGAAATTCAAACTTCCCATGTTTACCTTTATCCTCTCTTCGTGAATCCCATCTTAAAACTTGATCTCCTATGAAAAAATCATCATCTTTAACTCTCTTATCATAAACTTCATCTCTGGTTTGTTGAAGGTGTATGGTCTCATTAATTCTTCTTTGAATATCATTAGTTTTCACCTGTAATTTGTGGATCATCTTCATGACTAGAACACCCAAGGAAGAGGGGAAAATTGCATCTGTACCATAAACAATTTGATATGGTGAAGTTCCTATAGAATTTTTTGTAGTAAGTCTATCAGCCCAAAGGGCATAGACCAGCTTCTTATTCCATGTCTTTTTATTGTCTTGGAGTAGTTTTTTAATGATGTTGACTAAAATTTTATTTAGGATTCGACAAGACCATTACCTTGGGGATAATATGTTGTAGAATGACCTAAGGTAATATGGTATTTATGGCAGAAAGAAATAATCTTCTTAGATTTTAAAGGAGCATCATTGTGTGTGATAATTTTGTGTGGGCTTTCAAATCTAGACAAAATATTACTATCTATGAATGAGATAATAACTGAGTCTCTAGCTTGCATAGTGGGAATTTCTTCTATCCACTTAGTAAAGTAATTAGTAGCAGTTAGAATCCATTTGTGTTGACCTCAAGATGGAGGATGAATTTCACCTATGAATTCTATCCCCCATAGTTGAAATGGTTTTTCAGTGGATATTGGTTTCAGAGGTAATGGTAACAGTTTCTTTTTACCTTCAAAAATTTGGCATTTATGGCAAGAGGTAACTAACTTTTTAACATCTGAAAATAAAGATGCCCAGTAAAAACCATCTCTGAGTATTTTATCATCTGTGCTCTTCCAGTATAGATGTCCTCCACAGTCACCTGCATGAAATTCCTCAAGAATCCTGTCAGCCTCAGATTTCAATAAACAATTAAGTAAAATTCGAGTACTTTTTCTCCAATACAGTGCATTATTTGAGATATAGAACCTCATTGCTTTTTTCTTGATGAATCTTGCCTTAGTTTTTGTCAGTCCAGGAGCAGCTTGTAAGTTTGTTAGTACAAACATTATATTAGAGTACCATGGTGAGTCTATATAGGCCTCACTGATCAATGGAGTCTCTATCTCCTCCTGTTCATCTACTTGTGCAATGAAATTAATATCTAAGGCATTGCAATTTGATTCAGCCATCAGTCTGGCTAAACCCTCTCCTTTAATGAGTTTAGTTGGTTTCATTTCTAGATCATATTCAAGGATTGTGGCTATCCACTTTCCTCTCCTACTACCTGGTCCATCTTGAGTCAAAATGTCTTTGACCACTGCATTAGGGACATATGCAATTATGTGTGAATGAAGTATATACACTCTGAAATCTTTGATAACTTTAACCAAATCCAAAATCTGTTTTTCTATTATGTTGTATTTTAGTGGTGCATCTCTGAGAGATTTACTAAAAAATGCAATGGGTTGTTCAAAGCCTTGATCATTTTTCTGCAGAAGAACTACAGCTATGGTGTGTTCGGATGCAAAGGAAAATATTATGAAATCTTTTGTGTAATCTGGACTGATAAGGACTGGTGCTTTAGTTAAGGCCTGTTTGATAGATTCAAAAGACTGTTTGGCCTTTATTTTCCATTTAATTGAGAAGTCCTTTTTAAGCATGTTATTAAGATCTTTTATAATCTCAGCCAGATTAGATATGAATCTTCTTAGAAAATTGATCTTTCCCAAGAATGCTTGGAGTTCTTTAATTTTCCTTGGTGGCAGAATGTTTTGAATTGCTTCAATTATAGCAGGGTCTATTCTAATGCCTTCTTTTGAAATGATGTGACCTAGAAATTTGCCTTCTTCTAGCCCAAAAAGAGTCTTTTTAGGATTAAGAGATATGCCATATTTCCTACATTTGATAAAAAATTGTCTCAGATGATCCAAGTGCTCATCATTTGTTTTCGAAAAAATAGTAATATCATCCAGATAAATGACTAAAAACTCATGGATTTCCTTGGCAAAGGAAATATCCATGGCCCTTTGAAATGTAGCTCCTACATTTTTTAACCCAATAGGCATTTTCACATACATGAAAGTGCCCCATGGAGTAGTAAATGCAGTTTTGGTTTGGTCACCTTTGTGAGCTAGAATCTGACTGTAACCAGAAAAACCATCTAATAAAGAGATTCTTGAAGAACTTGATACTCTCTGCAAAATATGATCCATTTTTGGCAAGGGGTAGTTATCCTTCAAGTAGGCTTTATTAAGATTTCTAAAGTATATGCATATTCTAATTTCTCCTGTATTTTTTCTGGTTGGCACTAAATTAGATACCCAGTCAGAATATTTGACTGGTAACAAAAATGGATTAATCCTTCTAAGTTTCTGTTGAAAAGGTTTTTATTTTATTTTAAAGGGATTTTATGTTGGATAATGTCTATGTTGTAAGTTTTTAATTCTTCATAGCTCCATGCAAAGACATCCTAATATTCCTTTAAAAGTTCTATATAGTTAGCCTTTTCATCAGATGGTAAAGATTTGTAAAGTTAGATTGTTCTTGGTTTTTCATCTGTCCCTAGGTTATACTCTTCTACATCAGACTTAACTGGCTCCATTTTTCGCCTTTTGGGCACATAATTGGAGTCAAATAAATCTTCTAGAGGAGTTAAACCTCTGGGTAGAATGTTATTCTTTAATTCAATCAAATCTATTTCATCTTCTATCAATTCCTCTATATCTACTTTTTCCATTTCATCAATGTCACTTTGAGTAAATATAGTTGGTTTTTCAAAATTATGTACATCTAAATTATCTAAGTCATCTATTTGACAGAAATTTAAATCTATATCAAAAGGTGAATCTATGTTACAGTCGTTATTGATTTGAAAATTTTGAAATTCATGCTCATTATTCAAAAAGTGATAAATTTGCTGATCCTCTAAAAAAAATTTCCAATATTTCACATTATCAGGCACAATAGGCCTATGTTTGATCTCAGCAGTGTATTTTTGTAATGGTGAAAAAGGAAATTTACAACTGCTGGAAAAAGTTGCTAAGCAATGGGCCTGTATGTTTTGATTTCGAGGGATAATAGAAAAATTACCTTCTAACAATTCCTCAAGCAGTTCCAATACTGTTTCTCTGTATCTTGCAAGTCTGGGATTGTGAACTGAATACTTTGCGTTTATTTTCTTTTTAACTAGTTCAGAATCACCCATGACCATTATTCTTTTTCCTCTCATTTTTCTAATAATTTTCAAACCTAAGATTAAAGCTTCGTATTCAGCCATATTATTGGTGCGTTTGAATTTTAATCTAATGGCATGTCCTTTAGAATGGCTTGTTTCAATTTTTGTAATCCAAACACCACCTCCAGCTCCAAATTTATTAACAGATCAATCAAAATCTAAATGCCATAAAGCTTCATGACCAATATAATCATCCATGATTTTAAGTTTTTTATTAGTAAGTTCAGTTGAATTTTCATTTTTATCAGAGTTACTGAGAATAAAAGAATGAAGATCAGTGGGAGTAGCATAAATTGGATAATTTGTAGGTCTTTCTGCACTACTAATCATGTACTTCATCAAGCTTTCTCTGTAAAGCTTTTTAGGCTGTCCAAATACCAAGATAGTGGCATAACTCATATCAAGTTGTAGAGATCCCTGCAAATTTTCTCCCCATGAGCGAGAAAGAAGCATGCCATACTTTGGAGGGATGTCAGCTACTACACCATCCATGATCATACTCTTACCAGGATATTGGACTACATTAACACACAGATCTTTAATCACACCTATACATTGGACTTTGAATGAATCAAATGAGAATAGGTCCTTATATGGTCTGGTTATATCTAGATTTAGGGTTTCCATTATAGCTCTAGGAATTAAGTTGTGGGAAGCTCCAGTATCTTGCATAGTATTGTATAATATTTGGTCATGTACAGTAAGACTTACATAAAATGGGGGTACCGACCCATCTGAATGCTTTCCATCTACATTGGGATAAACAATCAATTCAGGCCTATCTTGATTCATGTTAATTGTATCTTCATTCTCATTCACATTCAATGTATCAGAAATCCCAGATCTATACAAATCATTTTTAGCTAGTTATACTAAGGGAACAGTTATTTTTAACTTGGATATTTCAGACTACATATTAAATGTTGGCTGAGATCTAATGGCTTGAATCACTTCTTCTTTGGGAACTGTGGTTTGTGATGACTTTTTCTGAGTTTCTACTGTTTTACCTTTGTTCTATGCATTTCTCTTGTCTTCAATCTGAGTTTCTTGGTTTCTGCTATCTTTAACAGTTTTTTCAGGAATATTTTGAGGGTTAGTAGAAGATTTATCAGTTTTAGGATTCTCAACAGAAGGTTTAGGATCTAATATTTTAAAGTCAGTAGGATTCTTTCTTGGCTCAATGACTGTTGTTGAATTGGTGGCCTTGGGAGTATTAGCTTTTGGAACATCCTTAGAAGATCGAGCCACCTCGTCAGTAATATCTACAATATTTGGGCCTTGCTGATTTTTAGGGCTGGTTGGGTTTGAACTCTGCTCTTTATCTCTAGGAATAATCTGCAAGAATTTTGTTTTAGAAGTATCAATCTTTTTTTTTTTTTGTTCTTGTTCGGTTGGAGCATTTTTGTTTATGGTAGGTTCATTTTTTTTCTTGCTCCTAAGATTGTATTGACTGTGAATCTCATTAATTGCAAAATCGTAACCTTGTTTATAATCATAGGATTCTCCAGATTCTACCTTGAACTGTTGTAGTTAAAAGAGTTGTTGGTCCTCCTGTGTGAGGAAAATGGTATTGTTTTCATCGATCCCCATAAAAATGTTGATGTATTCATCCTCCTCAACATTGTTTTGTGAACTTTCTGCAAAGTTTTCTTGGAATGGAGTTCTTATATTCTGATCAGGGGAAGGTTATTTACCTTTCCCAGGGTTGTTGTTTTTCCTATAGTTGGGATTCCGGATCTGGGATTGATTCTCCCATTGTGGTTTTCTTTCAATTTGATCTAGTCTCTAAACTACTTTTTCTAATGCTTTTGTAATGAAATCAAACTTACCATCTAAGTGAGAAGCTTCTTCTTTGATAGTAACCCTTCTTTCATTTCTAAGTCTAGCTTTCTTAGCAAGTATATTGATTTATACACCTACATCATTTTGTTGCATTTTTTCTAAAGCATCTTCATCCCCTTCTCTAAGTTGGTAAGCCATGTCGACATCAAAGCAATCAGGGAATTTGAGTAGCACGGAATACAGAGTGGCTCTAAGGTCTGCAGGAATGGAATTGTAAACATTGTTATATCTGGTGAAGAAGTCTTGGATAGACTCATTTGGGGCTCTCTTAATAGCATCAAACTCGGATAGTATTTGCATAGGGTTCTTCTTTTTCTCTCATTTATTTAGGAATACTCTATGGAATGCAGCTAGGTCTGCCATACGACCAGCTCCTAAACTTTTAAACCAGGTTTTTACTTCTCCAATTAAGCTTTGAGCAAATAACCTCATTTGGACATCAGTTTCATCTATCTCATAGACTTCCCAGAAATCATTCATTCTATTAACATGTTGTTGTGTAGTAATATATGAAAGATTATCAAATAGTGGAATATATTTTTGATAGTTCTGGGGCATGTCATGAAGATTCTGAGGTAAGACCAAGGGAGTATATCAGGCTGCCATGGCTTAGATTTTGGCTGAACTAGGAGGTACAGTTGTATTGATAGGGATAGTGCTGGTTACTGCAATGGATGTTCTTGAAGAGCTTGGCAAAGAGGATGAAAAAGTAGTAGTGTGGCTAATGGTAGTTGTAATGGGCTGGGTAAATGATGGATATACAACTTTGGGATGCACGGGAAACTCTGGGATGAATGGATCAGTTGATGAACTTGCGGTGGGTTGTGGATATGATGAATATATGATTCTATAATGTAGAGGAAACTTAGGGCTTATGGGTTCTTGAGTTGAACTGATAGTAGAATCTGTGAATGATGTGGCAGCATACAGTGTAGAATATGATGCTGGAAAAACTGTTGTATATAGCTCAGAAACTGGGGGTTTAAATTTAGACAAAAAATTTGCTAACTTAACAACTTCTTCAATGTCTTTAATTTTCGAGACACTTACCCTTTTTATTGGACTTTTACTTTCAGTTTGATCTTGATTTAGTAGAAATGGAAATAATTTTGTGTTTTTCACTCACATAAGAAGTAAAAATTGGATCTAAAACAATTTCTTTTAAATCAGATTCAGATTTTGTTCTAAATAAATATTTTTCAAACTTTAAGTCAAAATCAATGTCTGATAAGCTTACCAATTCTTTTGGTAAAGAATCAGCTCTTGTCAGAGGTATCTCAGTTTCAGAACTATCAATTTTTTTTTTCTTTTTTCCAATATGGTATGGATTGTCTACTATATTTGGAGGATTAGGATCGGGGTTGGATATAGTGTAGTAGACTTTCTTGGGAGCCAGAATGTTTATTGGGTAAATACCCACAACCTTTAAACTTAATCTTAAAGTAGAAAAGATACAGTTAAAGATCTTTCTTCAAGATTAAACTTAAAACTGGAGAGTGCTTAGTTCCCATTATGGTCACCAGTATGTTATCACCCTAGTAATTCTTAGGTTGTGGGATGAGGATTTTTGTAGTTAAGAAATCTAGGGGTAGCCAAGGACCACTTTTGGAATTCAAGATCTAGCCTTCCTAAGCTTCAGAGAGGGATCTCTCCTAAAGATTTAGCTTTGTTTTGGAAAAGGGTTTTAGGCTAGCTATGAATGAAAAGTGGGACTTATTTTTTTAAGAGTGGTGGGAATAAAAAGTGTTTCAAGGTAAACTAGAAGGATCTACCAAAACATTGGGCTATGGCATCAACTTTCTAGGCAAGTAGAGCTAGGAAATAAGACTTAAAGATGAAAATGTACTAAGGGCAGGATAGATGACCTTCTAAGGCTTTGAATAGGCATTGTTGATGGACTGGGTGAAATATGAACAAAAGGGAACTTAAGAACCCTTAATTTATAGAAAAGAGGATTGAAGGAGGGGATCAAACTGGGACCTATGGAAATTAAGAATTCTATAGTCCAGTTATCAAGAAGAAAACATAAAAATGCCAACTAGTTTAAAACAGGGAGCTTATTATCACTAATCCTGTTTAAATTCTCCTTATTTGATCATTTAAGAATAGAAACACATTAAATGAATGTATGTAAAATTTTAAAGAAAAACACTGAAAACAGGAAAAAGATGAGACTTATCTTGTCACCACGAGAATCCTTAGTTATGATGTTTCTAATCTTGTTTCTAGTTTGTTGCTTCACTAATTGACTCACACAAACTTCAATATGTCTAGAAAAATGACTATAGTAGTCTTGAGATATTTTATTCCACACTGAATACTTCGAATGATGAAGTATTTAAAAAATAAATTGTTTACAAAATATATCAAAGTTTGAGATAATGTTTTAAGGAAAAATAGGAAATGTAACATAAGAAGAGGGACAGCAGCAAAACAATTTGCAATTTGTTCTCTTTTACAAGGGAATATAGAACTGATTATTCTAATTAAAAAGGTTTTATGATGTGCTGTAAGCATTGGTGGCATTGGACGCATTATCTAGTAGAAGATAGCTTGTAGATCACTCTTTCTTTTCACTTTTGACTCTGATACTCTTTATCAACTGATTTTCACTGTATTACTGTTGTAATTGAAAAATGATCAACAGTAACATTATTTTTACTGATACTCTTTGAAAATATGATACACTTTGACCCTCAATTTTTACCCTAAGGTGACAGTAAAATGTGCTTTCCTCATGTGCTTTTCCTGCTTTTGTTCTTGTCAGATTCACATTAGATCTGTGAATTCTTGCCATTGTTGGGCTGTAGGGATCTTTATAATACTCAGTTTTCTATAGCTTTCATCAGACTCTGTGTATTTAGAAAATTTTGGCTTTACTATGAACATATGCTTAATCTCATTTTCCAAAAAGAAAAAATTCTTAAAATATTGAAGTAGTACTTTGCCACTTGGGGATCCTTCTGGAAAAGGCTTTTTAGCCTACTCTTTAGCATGGGCTCTAATTTTCTGGTCATAGTCCTTCTGTGGCATTAATTTTTCATTCAGTGCATGAAAATGTGAAAGTCCTGCTTCTATCAGCAAGTCATACTTGGTTTTGAATTTACTGATTGATATGTTCATATTATCACATTTTTCTTCCAGATTGTTCATAATGTTTCTTTTTTTTAGGACTTTTATGATCTCAAGAATAGCCTCTGTCCTGTCTAGAATTTTTATTTCTTCTAGTTCTTCCCTATTTTTACTTTTCAAAAATGATATGAGCTGAACTGCTTGTGCTGGTTTGTTGCCAAGTTGCTTCTTTGTTTTATCAATTTCTGCTAAGGTAGCTTGTGGCAGATATTTTTTTTCATATATTATTTGAATAGAAGGCCATTTTGAGTGAATGACTTCAGTGATTCTTGTCCACAAATGATTTTTTATGTAGGCAACCTGTTCAGTAAGATTTACCTACTGTTGAATAATTTTCACCTGTTCCTATAATCTGTCAGCCCTCTGTTCATGTCCTTTGGAAGTGATTAAGGCATATCTTTTAGATGTTTCTAGATCTTTGATGGTGACTTTTAAATTAGTATTTATTTATATTTTATAGACATATCTTCCATGTATTTGATTATTGCAGCTTTTTCCTCTATTGTGTTTATCTGTGAGGTCGATGAAGAAGAGGCAAAGATGTCATGAGAAGTGATTGGCACTGTAGTTCACAATACTCCTTGCGGTGCCAAGTGATCTGCCAATGTAGATGGAACAGGTGTACTTACAGTTGGGATCACTGTAGGAATGAAAACATGTTGATATTTCTCATGATTTTCATTTTCTTGCATGAAAGATTCTATTTGGCTTTCCATTTCCTTTATCTAAGCTGTCATTTTTAGAAAAAAAAAATTTAGTTCATCATTTTCTGTCTTTTGCTGAAGGATTTCATTTGCCTAGGGATTTTCACTTTGAGGCAATTTTAGTTTCTTTCTGAGAGCAGCTATGTCTTCAGTTTTCTCTTTGATTATAACCTTTGTCCCTTCAATGTTTGTTGGGTAAGCTCCTGCTTCAATCACTATGTCCTCTAATGCTTTGATTGTTAAGTCATTGGCATATAATGAATATTTATACTAGTTCACTCGCAGGCTCAGAAAATGGCATTGGGAAGCCTCGCAATAGGCTTGCAGAGGTTTTGAAGGGTTTAAATGGTGAAACAGGTTGAAAATTAGACTCTGCGGAGGTTTCACAGTCTTACAAGTGCGAATAGGTGAAAACTTAATGAAAATTATAAGTTTTATGAATAAACCAAGTTTTAAATCATAGTCAAATCATATTTAACTATAGGTTGGCTGGAAGTGGTTTCAAAATACCACTGGGTGGTATTCACATAACTCCAGAGCGGTAAGTGGTAAATCGCTTTTTGAATGGGATCGAATTTTTTTGTGACACATCAACGCAGGGTGGTTTGGGAAAACCACCCATATCGCGTGACTTTTCCAAGACATCGGTCGAGCATTTTAGAAGTGTGAAAATGAACTGGCGCCATTGGATTTGGTTTTTAAAAGCGAAGGGCCCAGATCAATTGAAAAGATGTGGGGAAAGGACATCGTCGGGTTTATTTTGGGCCATAGGATCTTGAAATAAAAGAAGATCGGGCAGTTATTATTCTACGCGATGGGGGAGGGATGGAATTGTATTACACGGTCGCGTTGATTTTTTAACTGTTGGATTAAATGGATCAAGGGGATCGGAGGGCTAGCATTAACCCCGATAATGAAAGTGATTTCGTTAAGTTTTATATAAAAAAAATGACTTTTTCAAAGAAAAATTGATCGGGAGGGGTTTTAAACTGGGATTTAACTGAGGTTAGGACTCACAGTTTAGGGAATATGTGGTATATATGGAGGATTTTAACTCAGATTATGGTTTTAACCTTAGGTTAGGGAGTCGTGTAAGGGAAAATATACAAGGATATAGGGTTATTTCTTTTGAAGTTTAGTTTAAATGAAACTTCAGGAAATTTTGGTTTTAAACACATATAAACATGTTTAAAGGTTTTTTCAAATATTTTTATTATATGGTTAATTAAACCAAGGTGATTTAACTACCATAGGGGCAGGATATATATATAAGGATAGTTTTAGCCAAAGGGGTTGTTTTTTGGGTATTTTATTTAAACATGTGGGGATTAAACAACTTTGGCTAAAGTTATAATAAGTGGGTTTTTGGGTTTATTATATAAAAATGAGTTATATATAATAGAAGAAGTTTATTTCTATAGGGAATTAATACATAAGTCAAAATTAATATGAAAATGGGATAATGTATACTCAAAACACATAAAAATAATAAGTAAAGTGGAGTTTAAAAGAAAATTTGCATTAATCTTATCACTTTAACTTAAGATAAAATGTAATTTTGAGTGTTTAATGTTTTCAAATGATGTAGGAAGTTAATTAAATGGGAATTATAATGCCTCTAATTAAAAAATGGAGTTTTACTGATTATTATTCAGGGGGATGAATGCATGAAATGGAAAAATGATGTGAGTTTAGGAATTAATATAGACATTTTACATTTTCAACTGATCAGCCATAGAGCTTTGGGTCCGGTCCCAACAAAAGTCAAGGAAATGCCTTGAGCCTTTCTGACTGATAGTTTAGAATGTTTCATGACTATGGGAAGGGAAAGTTAGTTATTTGGTAGCCCATGATGAATGATATTTACATTGAGACTTTTCACCTTCTTCTACCTACTCATCTTATCATGCTAACATTTTTTCTTCCATTGTAGTAAGGTGAATTTTAACTAGCAACCTTCACAGCATTTATTCTTTCTGAAAGTAAGTAAAACTATCTAATTCTACACTTATTTCATCCATGAATCGAGATGAAACTGTTGGATTCACTTTATTTTTCTAACCAACCACTGAATTGTCATGTTTAAACTGTATGACAACTCATTATTCTCTATCTACAACAAGTGAAATTGAAAATTGATAAGTTAAGATTAAACTATTTAACCCATCATGGACTATGGAATTTATTGACACTCTACCATAGTCAAAAAGTAAAAAGTAGTGGCATTTATGCTTGCACACTTTCATGTTTTATTCATTTTTCTTTTTGGGTCTTTTATTTTGTCTAATTCCTTTGATTTTTCTTTTAGGACTTTTTACCCTCTTTTTGATTTTTTCGATTTTTTTACAAAAATATGTGATTACAACTTGCAAAAGGAAAAGTATGTACAGATTTACAATATTATCAATAGTCAAGTTAAAATTATGACCCCTATATTATAGGTTGCTAACATTGGCTTCACTTGGGGATGGCCTTTCCTTGTGAAATGCCAAGAACTCTGAGATCAGTAGCCTTATCCATTGACCTTGGTGATCCTGTAAATGTCTTTTGTTTTCTGCAAAAATCATAGTTATGACATCTTATACTGCAAAGCTTAGGGCCTTCTCTACGGGCTTCAACTTTGTAGATAAAATATCCAATCTAATCTACACACAGACTATAAAAATTTACAATGATAATGTGAATGAATTTAACTGTTAAGTGACTCTGTGGAATAGTAATGTTTCGATATCCTTCCATTTAGTTGTCCTTCTTGAAGCTCGGTTCCATCCAAGTTCCTGATGAAAAAGGAATTACTAGTTCTGTAACCATATATTACATAGGGTCCCTGCCATAGAAATTCAAACTTCCAATGTTTACCCTTATCCTCTCTTCATGAATCCCATTTTAAAACTTGATCTCCTATGAAAAAATCATCATCTTTAACTCTATTATCAAAAATATTTTTGATCTTGTCCTGTAAAACTTGAGACTTTTCATAAACTTCATCTCTGGCTTGTTGAAGGTGTATGGTCTCATTAATTATTCTTTGAATATAATTAGTTTCCACCTATAATTCCTGGATCAATTTCTTGACTGGAACACCCAAGGAAGAGGGGAAAATTGCATCTGTACCATAAACACTCTGATATGGTGAAGTTCCTATGGAATTTTTTGTAGTAAGTCTATCTTCCCAAAGGGCATAGACCAACTTCTTATTCCATGTCTTTTTATTGTCTTGGAGTAGTTTTTTATTGATGTTGACTAAAATTTTATTTGAGGATTCGGCCAGACCATTACCTTGGGGATAATATGTTGTAGAATGACCTAAGGTAATATGGTATTTATGGTAGAAAGCAATCATCTTCTTATATTTGAAAGCAACAGCATTGTCTGTGATAATTTTGTGTGGGCATCCAAATCTAGACAAAATATTACTTTCTATTAATGAGATAATAACTGAGTCTGTAGCTTTCCTAGTGGGAATTGCTTGTATCCACTTAGTAAAGTAATTAGTAGTAGTTAGAATCCATTTGTGTTTACCTGAAGATGCAGGATGAATTTCACCTATGAAGTCTATCCCCCATAGTTGAAATGTTTTTTCAGTGGATATTGGTTTCATATGTAATGGTAACAATTTCTTTTTACCTTCGAAAATTTGGCATTTATGGCAAGAGGTAACAAACTTTTTAACATCAGAAAAATAAAGATAGCCAGTAAAAACCAGCTCTAAGTATTTTATCAGCTGTGCTCTTCCAGTATAGATGGCCTCCACAGTCACCTACATGAAATTCCTCACGGATCTTGTTAGCCTCAGATTTCAATAAACAATTAAGTAAAATTCCAGTACTTTCTCTCTAATATAGTGCATTATTTAAGATACAGAACCTCATTGCTTTTTTCTTGATGAATCTTGCCTTTGTTTTTGTCAGTCCAGGAGGAGCTTGTAAGTTTTTTAGCATGAATATTATATCAGAGTACCATGGGTAGTCTAGATAGGCCTCACTGATCAATGGAGTTGCCATCTCCTCTTGTTCATCTACTTGTGCAATGAAATTAATATCTAAGGCATTGCAATTTGATTCAGCCATCAGTCTGGCTAAACCCTGTCCTTTAATGAGTTTAGTTGGTTTAATTTCGAGATCACATTCAAGGATTGTGGCTATCCACTTTCCTTTCCTACTATCTGGTCCATCTTGAGTCAAAATGTCTTTAACCACTGCATTAGGGACATATGAAATTATGTGTGAATGAAGTATATACACTCTGAAATATTTGATAGCTTTAACTAGAGCCAAAGCTTGTTTTTCTATTATGTTTTATTTCAGTGGCACATCTCTGAGAGCTTTACTAAAAATTGCAATGGGTTTTTCAAAGCCTTGATCGTTTTTTCTGCAGAAGAACTGCAGCTATGGTGTGTTTGGATGCAAAGGTAAAGATTATGAAATATTTTGTGTAATAAGGACTGATAAGGACTGGTGCTTTAGATAAGGCATGTTTGATGGATTCAAAAGAATATTTGGCCTTTATTGTCCATTTAATTGAGGAGTCCTTTTTAAGCATGTTATTAAGATCTTTTATAATCTTAGCTAGATTTGATATGAATCTTCTTAGAAAAATTATCTTTCCCAAGAATGCTTGGAGTTCTTTAATGTTTCTTGGTGGTAGAATGTTTTGAATTGCTTCAATTCTAGCAGGTTCTATTCTAATGCCTTCTTTTGAAATGATGTGACCTAGCAATTTGCCTTCTTCTAGCCCAAAAAGAGTCTTTTTAGGATTAAGAGATATGCCATATTTCCTACATTTGATAAAAAATTATCTCAGATGATCCAAGTGCTCATCATTTTTTTTCGAAAAAATAGTAATATCATCCAGATAAATGACTAAAAAATCATGGATTTCCTTGGCAAAGGCAATATCCATGGCCCTTTGAAATGTAGCTCGTACATTTTTTAACCCAAAAGGCATTTTCACACACATGAAAGTGCCCCATGGAGTAGTAAATGAAATTTTGGTTTGGTCATCTTTGTGAAATAGAATCTGATTATAACCAAAGAAACCATCTAATAAAGAGATTCTTGAAGAACCTGCTACTCTCTACAAAATACGATCCTTTTTTGGCAAGGGGTAGTTATCCTTCAAGGAGGCTTTATTAAGATTTCTAAAGTCTATGCATAGTCTAATTTCTCCTATCTTTTTCCTGGTTGGCACTAAATTAGATACCCAGTCAGAATATCTGACTGGTGCAATTATCTGAGCATCAAAAATTCTTTTAACTTCCTTTTCGATTAATGGTAAAAAAACTGGATTAATCCTTCTGAGTTTCTATTGAAAAGGTTTTTGATTTTCTTTTAAAGGGATTTTATGTTGGATAATGTCTGTGTTGCAATTTTTTAAGTCTTCATAGTTCCATTCAAAGACATCATGATTCCTTTGAAAGTTCTATATATTCAGCCTTTTCATCAGATGGTAAAGATTTGGAAAGTTTGATTGTTCTTGGTTTTTCATTTGTCCCTAGGTTATACTCTTCTACATCAGACTTAACTGGCTCCATTTTTCGCCTTTTGGGCAGATCATTGGAGTCAAATAAATCTTCTAGAGGAGTTAAACCTCTGGGTAAAATGTTATACTTTAAATCAATCAAATCTATTTCATCTTCTATCAATTCCTCTATATCTACTTTTTCCATTTCATCAATGTCACTTTGAGTAAATATAGTTTGGTTTTCAAAATTATATACATCTAAATTATCTAAATCATCTATTTGACAGAAATTTAAATCTATATCACAAGGTGAATCTATGTTATAGTCGTCATCGATTTGACAATTTTGAAATTCATGCTCATTATTCAAAAAGTGATAAATTTGCTGATCCTTTGAAAAAATTTGCCAATATTTCACATTATCAAGAAAAATAGGCCTATGTTTGATCTCAACAGTATATTTTTGTAATGGTGAAAAAGGAAATTTACAACTGCTGGAAAAACTTGCTAAGAAATGGGCCTGTATGTTCTGATTTCGAGGGATGATAGAAAAATTACCTTCCAACAATTCCTCAAGCAGTTCTAATACTGATTCTTTGTATCTTGCAAGTCTAGGATTGTGAACTGAATACTCTACGTTTATTTTCTTTATAACTAGTTCAGAATCACCCATGACCATTATTCTTTTTCCTACCTTTTTTCTAATAATTTGCAAACCTAAGATTAAAGCTTTGTATTCAGCCATATTATTGGTGCATTTGAAATTTAATCTAAAGGCATGTCCTTCAGAATGGCTTGTTTCAATGTTTGTAATCCAAACACCAGCTCCAGTGCCAAATTTATTAACAGATCCATCAAAATCTAAATGCCATAAAGCTTCATGACCAATATAATCATCCATGATTTTAAGTTTTTTATCAGTAAGTTCAGTTGGATTTTCATTTAGATCAGAGCTACTGAGAATAACAGAATCAAGATCAGTGGGACTACAATAAATTGGATAATTTGTAGGTCTGTCTGCACTACTGATCATGTACTTCATCAAGGTTTCTCTATAAAGATTTTTAGGCTATCCAAATACCGAGATAGTGGCATAACTCATATCAAGTTGTAGAGATCCCTGCAACTTTTCTCCCCATGAGCGAGAAAGAAGCATGCCATACTTTGGCGGGATGTCAGCTACTAAAACATCCATGATCATACTCTTATCAGGATATTGGACTAGATTAACACACAGATCTTTAATCGAACCTATACATTGGACTTTGGATGAATAAAATGAGAACAGGTCCTTATATGGTCTCGTTATATCTAGATTTAGGGTTTCCATTGTAGCTCTAGGAATTAAGTTGTGGGAAGCTCCAGTATCTAGCATTGTATTGTGTAATATTTGGTCATGTACAGTAAGAATTACATAAAATGGGGGTACCGACCCATCTGAATGCTTTCCATCTACATTGGGACCAAAAATCAATTTAGGCCTATCTTCGTTCATGTTAATTATATCTTCATTCTCATTCACATTCAATGCATCCGAAATCATATATATATACAAATCATTTTTAGCTAGTTCTACTAAGGGAACAACTATTTTTAACTTGGATATTTCAAACTGCATATTAAATGTTGCCTAAGATCTAATGGCTTGAATCACTTCTTCTTTGGGAACTATGGTTTGTGATGAGTTTTCTTGAGTTTCTAATGTTTTACCTTTGTTCTACGCTTTTCTCTTGTCTTCATTCTGAGTTTCTTGGTTTCAGCTATCTTTAATAGTTTTTTCAGGAATATTTTGAGGGCTAGTAGAAGATTTATCAGTTTTAGGATTATCAATAGAAGGTTTATGATTTGATATTTTAAAGTCAGTAGGATTCTTTCTTGGCTCAATGAATGTTGTTGAATTGGTGGCCTTGGGAGTATTAGCTTTTGGAACATCCTTAGAATATTGAGCCACCTCGTCAGTAATATCTACAATATTTGGGCCTTGCTTCTTTTTAGGGCTGGTCGGGTTCGAACTCTGCTTGTTATCTCTAGGAAGAATTTTCAAGAATTTTGTTTTAGAAGTATCAATCTTCTTTTTGTTTTGTTCTTGTTGGGTTGGAGCATTATTCTTTATGGTAGGTTCATTTTTTTCTTGCTCCTAAGATTGTATTGACTGTGAATCTAATTAATTACAAAATCGTAACCTTGTTTATAATCATAGGATTCTCCAGATTCTACCTTGAACTGTTGCAGTTCAAAGAGTTACTGGTCCTCTTGTGTGATGAAAATGGTATTGTTTTCATCGATCCCCATAACAATGTTGATGTCTTCCTCCTCCTCAACATTGTTTTGTGAACTTTCTACTAAGTTTTCCTGGAATGGAGTTCTTATATTCTGATCAGGGGAAGGTTCTTTACCTTTACTAGGGTTGTTGTTTTTCCTATAGTTGGGATTCGAGATCAGGGATTGATTCTCCCATTGTGGCTTTCTTTCGATTTGATGTAGTCTCTAAACTACTTTTTCTAATTCTTTTGTAATGAAATAAAACTTACCATCTAAGTGAGAAGCTTCTTCTTTAATAGTAACCCTTCTTTCATTTCCTAGTATAGCTTTCTTAGCAAGTATATTGATTTCTACACCTACAACGTTTTGTTTCAATTGTTCTAAAGTATCTACATCCCTTTCTCTAAGTTGGTAAGCCATGTTTACATCAAAGAAATTAGGGAATTTGAGTTGCACGGAATACAGAGTCAGTTTAAGGTCTGCAGGAATGGCATTGTAAACATTGTTATATCTGGTGCAGAAGTCTTGGACAGACTCATTTGGGGATCTCTTAACAGCATCAAACTTAGATAGTATTTGCATAGGGTTCTTCTTTTTCTCCCATTTATTTAGGAATGCTCTATGGAATGCAGCTAGGTCTGCTATGCTACCAGCTCCTAAACTTTTAAACCAGGTTTTTACTTCTCCAATTAAGCTTTCAGCAAATAACCTCATTTGGACATCAATTTCATCTATCTCATAGACTTCGGAGAAATCATTCATTCTAGTAATATGTTGTTGTGCAGTAATCTGTGAAATATTATCAAATAGTGGAATATCTTTTTGGTAGTTCTGGGCATGTCATGAAGATTCTGAGGTAAGACCAAGGGAGCATATCAGGCTACCATGGCTTGGATTTTGGCTGAACTGGGAGGTACAGTTGTAGTGATAAGGATAGTGCTGGTTACTGCAATGGATGTACTTGAAGAGCTCGGAAAAGAGGATGAAAAAGAAGTAGTGTGGCTAATGGTAGTTACAATGGGCTAGGTAAATGATGGATATACAACTTTGGGCTGCAAGGGAAACTCAGGGATGAATGGATCAGTTGATGAAATTGCAGTGGATTGTGGATATGATGAATATATGATTCTATGGTGCAGAGGCAACTCAGGGCTTATGTGCTCTTGAGGTGAACTGACAGTAGGATCTATGAATGATGTGGCAGCATACAGAGTAGAATCTGATGCTAGAAAGACTGTTTTATATAGCTCAGAAACTGGGGGTTTAAATTTAGACAAAAATTTGCTAACTTAACATCTTCTTCAATGTCTTTAATTTTCGAGACACTTACCCTTTTTATTGGACTTTTACTTTCTGATTGATCTGATTTAGTAGAAATGGAAATAATTTTGTGTTTTTAACTCACATAAGAAGTAAAAACTGGATCTAAAACAATTTATTTTAAATCAGATTCAGATTTTGTTCTAAGTAAATATTTTTCAAACTTTAAGTAAAAATCAATGTTTGATAAGCTTACCAATTCTTTTGGTAAAGAATCAACTCTTGTCAGAGGTATCTCATTTTCAGAACTATTAATTTGTTTTTTCTTTTTTCCAATATGGTCTGGATTGTCTACTATATTTGGAGGATTAGGATTGGTGTTGGATCTAGTGTAGTAGACTTTCTTGGGAGCCAGAATGTTTATTGGGTAAATACCCACAACCTTTAAACTTAATCCTAAAGTAGAAAACATATAGTTAAAGATCTTCCTTCAAGATTAAACTTAAAACTGGAGAGTGGTTAGTCCCCAATATGGTCGCAAGTATGTTATCAGCCTAGTAATTCTTAGGTTGTGGGATGAGGATCTTTTTAGTTAAGAAAACCAGGGGTAGCCAAGAACTACTTTGGGAATTCAGGATCTAGCCTTCCTCAGCTCCAGAGAGGGATCTCTCCTAGAGATTTAGCTTTGTTTTGGTAAAGGGTTTTAGGCTAGGTATGAATGAAGAGTGGGACTTGTTTTGTAAGAGTGTTGGGAATAAAAAATGTTTCAAGGTAAACCAGAAGGATCTACCAGAACATTGGGCTATGGAGTCAACTTTCTAGGCAAGCAGAGCTAGGAAATAAGACTTAAAGATGCAAATGTACTAAGGGCAGGATAGATGAAATTCTAAGGCCTTGAATAGGCTTTGTTGATGGAATGGGTGAAATCTGAACAAAAGGGAACCTGAGAATCCTTAAGTTACAATGATTGAAGGAGGGGATCAAACTGGGACCTAGAGAAATTAAGAATTCTATAGTCCGGTTATCAAGAAAAAACCATAAAAATGCCAACTAGTTTTAAACAGGGAGCTTATTATCACTAATACTGTTTAAATTCTCCTTAGTTGATCATTTAAGAATATAAACACATTAATTGAATGTATGTAAAACTTTAAAGAAAAACACTGAAAACAGGAAAAAGACGAGACTTATCTTGTAACCACGAGAATCCTTAGTTATGATGTTTCTAATCTCATTTCTAGTCTCCTGCTTCACTAATTGACTCACACCAACTTCAATATGTCCGGAAAAATGACTATAGTAGTCTTGAAAATTTTTATTCCACACTGAATACTTTGAATGATGAAGTATTTATACAAATAAATTGTTTACAAAATATCTGAAAGTTTGAGATAATGTTTTAAGGAAAAATAGGAAATGTAACATAAGAAGAGGGAAAACAGCAAAACATTTTGCAAGTTGTTCTCTTTTACAAGGAAATATAGAACTGATTATTCTAATTAAAAAGGTTTAATGATGTGCTGTAAGCATTGTTGGCATTGGATGCATTATCTAGTAGAAGATAGCTTTTAGATCACTCTTTCTTTTCACTTTCAACTCTAATACTATTTATCATCTGATTTTCACTGTTTTACTGTTGTAATTGAAAAATGACCAGCAGTAACATTATTTTTACTGATACTCTTTGACAATCTGATAAACTTTGACCCTGAATTTTTACCCTAAGGTAACAGTAAAATATGTTTTCCTCATGTGCTTTTCCTGCTCTTTTACTTGTCATATTAACATCAGATCTGTGAATTCTTTCCATTTTTGGGTTGTAGGGATCTTTATATTCTTCATTTTTCTGTAGCTTTCATTAGCGTCTGTGTATTTAGAAAAGTTTGGCTTTACTATGAACATATTCTTAATCTCATTTTCCAAAAAGAACAAATTCTCAAAATATTGTAGTATTTTTCCACTTGGGGATCCTTGTGGAAAAGGCTTTTTAGCCTGCTCTTTAGCATGGGCTCTAATTTTCTGGTCATAGTCCTTCTGTGAAATTAATTTTTCATTCAGTGCATGAAAATCTGGAGGTCCTGCTTCTATCAGCAAGTCATACTTGGTTTTGAATTTTCTGATTGATATGGTCATATTATCACATTTTTCTTCCAGATTTTTCATAATGTTTCTTTTTGTTAGGACTTTTCTGATCTCAAGAATAGCCTCTTTCTAGTCTAGAATTTTCATTTATTCTAGTTCTTCCCTATTTTTACTATTCAAAAATTTTAATATACCTCGTGTAAGCCACCGTAAAATCTCTCATAAAATGAGAGTCATTAAATAATTAAATATTATTAATTATTATATTGATATTACATGAAGAATATTCTTGTAATTCTTAATTATAAGAATATTGGAAGAATTATTTCTTAATTATTTTATTTAGAATAATTTAAATTCTTCTATGGAAATAAATTATATTTCCAAGTTGGAATATTTTATGAGTTTTAGAAATAATGAGTAATAGTTTGGTTTTAGAAATAATGAGTAATAGTTTTGGAGAAAAATATGGATAAGTGTTATTTTTCTCATAAGGAAAAAGAAAATCTACTTTTAAAAATAAAAGCATGAGAGATTTATGGAGTGCTTTTCTGAATTAGGAAAAATCAGATTTATGGAGGCTTTATGGAATTCTTTTATGATATAGAAAAGATGGAATGCTTTTATGATTTAGAAAAGCTGGAATTCTTTTATGATTTAGAAAAAACTAGAATGCTTTTATGATTTATAAATGCTATTTCATTTTATTAATTCTATTTATTATATGCCTATGAGAGAAATAGAAAAGGGGAATGGGAGAATACATGGAGAATGGAGCCAAGGAAGAGGAAGATAGTATTTCAAGCATGCATCAAGAGATAAATAACCATATTCTTTAAAAAACCTTTTGTTTGCATATGGGCCATGATGATATAATGAATGAATTTATTTGCAAGAAAAATTTCATGTGATAAAAAATTAACATTAATTCTTTAGTAAACCTCTATACAATTTTGTTCATAGAGGAATAAGTGTCTTATTCATTGAATTATGAGAATAATTCATGTGTTTTGAATTAATAAAATATTTTCATGGCTAAATAGTTCAGTGAATTGCATGAATTACTGGAAAATAGGGTCTAAGTATGACTTTGTATCTCCCAAACCGAAATAGATATGAAAAAAGTGAAAGAGGTTTTTGTAAAAGAGAATGTTAGGACCAAAAGTCTCTTTTAGATTTTAAAAATTCATTTCCCATGTCTCGAGAACCATGTCCTAAATGGATGTAAAATAACAGGGAATTAATTATTATTTAAATCTAGAAAAATGAGCTCCAAATCTTCATTTGAATCTTCCAAATCGTAACACCTGCTTAAAAAACAGGAGAGGTTATTTTTAATGAACCCATTAGAAACAAAAACCTCTTTGGGTTTTTCAAAAATCGTTTCCATTTGGTTGGAAACCGTGTCTAAATTTGATGAAAAAAATAGGAAATTATTAAATATTTAAATTTGGAAAAATGTGCATCAAAGATTCATTCGAATCTTAAAAACCATGACACCTGTGACAAACATGAGAGAGGTTATTCTTATTATCTATGTTCCAAACAAAAAAATATTTTGGTCTTATGAAATTCTTTTCCATATGTTCACAATACGCATCCAAATTGGATGACTAAAACAGGAAAAACAGAGTGAAACATAGTACTTCCATTTCATTTTTCAATGAGATAAGAATAATTGTTTATGTACATATATACATAACAATTATGCTGATGATTATTTACAATAAATTAATTTATATAATTACCAAGCATATGCATTAAATGTTTTAAATATAAATATTTGACTCTTGAAGAGAGTATGTGCTTAGGTGCACATGAATAATATCTAGTATATTTGCTCTACTAGAAATTATTATGTGATTTTACATGCATGAGGAGTTTGAGCCATGTAAAAATATATAAATAACTTATGTGAGAGGTATCTCACATAAAACCTTTGCGTAAAATGCAATTGGTTGTGTTATTTGAGAAGGATTTGTTATTCATGTTATTCTTGAGGAAATATTACAAATCTCTCTGTTATGTGAAATGATAAGAAAATATTATCTATTTCATGCATAATATCTATTGAGTTATCTATCTTTTGGAAAATGAATAATTAATGTATTAAATTCCTTCAAAAATAAATATATATAATCGTATGCAAGGAAGTAATAATTGTGTTAAAAAATGTCCAAAAAGAACAGAAGAGAAAAATATATCCTTGTATGCATTATTGTATTAGATTCTTAGAGAGGAGAAAGAGTAATCACATGCTTTATTATGTAATATTATTTAGAGAAACATATATGCTTGCATGCATGGGAAAAATATATTTTTTAGTATTAGATTTCTAGAGAAAAGGAAGATGCAATCTCATAATATTTATTTTGTTAGCCTTCTTTTGGGAAAATTAATATGTATTTTGCAAACCTAAAGGGATTAGCTATGGTATTAACTTTATCTTAGGAGAATATTATGCATAGTTATTGGTTATATATTTTGGATGAGAGGAAAATGTCCCTTTGCATGCATGAAATAATAAGTGGTATGCGTTTAACCCCTTGAAAAATAAATGTGTTTATTTTTCCATGAAATATTTATTTAGTTTCTTTTGGAAAGAAATATATGTTTTACATGCAAGAATAAAAAGGCTATGTTATTGCATGCACAAAATTATAACTAGTATGTTAACTTTGTTTGAAATAAGGCTCGCATTGTTATACGTATAGCCAATGTGAATAGCTCTTGTATGGAAAATATGTCTTTAGAAAAGAACATGTGTTCATATACATAAGTATAAAATCTATTGTGCTAATTCCTTTGGAAAAGAAAACATAAAAGTAGACAAAAAGGAAATTGCTTTTTGGGATAGTTATCTTGAAAGTTTGTTATGCATTTTCATGCACAACATTATTATATAATATGTTATATTTCATTTGGAAATAATATGAAAGTGCATGCGAGATTTTTTTAGCGGTTGATAGAAAGATGAGGCTTGATAGTGATTTATTTGTTACTAATGCATCTGAAATGATGTTAAATAAGGCATTTCATATGAACTTGGTTATGTTTTATACATGCATATAAATATTTTTTGAAGTGTCACAAATAGAGATTGATTATTGGTTTATTAATATTTTATCTAATCATGATATCAAGTGTGCTGACGACAACAATGGCAGGAAAGAAGGATAACTTGAGAAAATGATTTTTCAATTTTAACATTGTGTAAGATAAAGATTTGTTATTCCATGCAGGCATGCAGGTTTAGTAGTTCCAACTGCACAATGACCCACTGAAGGAAACAGTCTGACTACAAAGATAGAGATTAAGGATTCGTGGGTAAATGGTATCATGATAATTGTAATAGCTTATAGCTAGTTATGTTTCATTCAAGGTTATTTTTCTATGTAATTTTTATGACAATTGTCAATGGATGGACTCCCTTACAATCATTGAGTGAGGGGTGACAACCCTCATGATCGTTTAAAAATAAAATTAAACGTTTGCTGGTTTTCACCCCACAAGGTTTCCAGGGTATATCGGTGTCTATTTATTTGATTGTTCATTGTGTCATTTTCATGATGTGATGGTTATATTATCAATTAAGTGATGTACTAATTGAATTAAAATGACCATGGGATTGATACATAGTTATAACAGGAAATTTAAGTTAATATGCTACAAAAAGGACAATTAATGGTTGTGTAAGTCACTATGATTTTTGTTAAATATTTCTCTAAGTGATGATGATGGGTATTTAAATGGTTAATGTAGAAATATATAAAGTGATTTATAAGGTTACACATTCGTAAATGTTGAAAACAAGTCCTAACTCCATGCACTTTTCCTGCGAGGTTATCAGGGTATGTTACAAATGGTATCAGAGAAAACGGTTGCAACACTGGCGCCTTTTGGGAATCGTTATGCAAAAAGAATAAGTAGAGGTATGATTCTAGTGGGCATCATCTCAGGTATGATTTTAGTTAAACTTGTAGTATACTAAAATTAACATGAGATGCATGATGCCTGATTAATGACCACATGAAAGAGTTTATATGAACCATCCTGAACACTCACCGGCTATAGTGTGGATTAATTACCAACATTTGCATGCATAATATTATAAAAAATTATTATGGTGCATGGTAAAAAAAAGAGATAAAACATGACTAAAGTTACCATGCATTGCTTATAAATAATGAATGCATATATGGTTGGTGTGATAAATATATAATTCAGAAGTAGGGGTTGACCCTAAAAAGCAAAATGGAATGTTGAAAATAATATATATATATATATATATATATTTGAACGAAACTCCTTAGTTGTTAAAAATAAGCAATGAGTCAAGTAGAACTCACATAGTAAACTTAAAGTCAATGAAAAAATCATAGTAGCATAATTTTGGGTTCTCTTTCTTCATTTAGAGTTGTAGAGGAAAGTTTTCATTCCATGTGTTCGACAAAAAGTGGTAATTGAGATCCACAATTTTGTTGTTTTAAATAATTGCATCCGCAAAAGTTTTGGATGTGATTCATCTTAACATTAAGGGGTATTCATACCTTGAGATCATGTAACCCTCGTGTTGATACCAATAAAAATATATGTTCAGACTTGGATCCATAATTTGGTCGACTTTCCTTATTAGACTCTCCTGTAGGGATTGTTGGTTGTGTTGTTGGCATAAATTTTACCATTGATAATATGAATATGATTCATGCTATTCTATAAATTCTAGTTTTAGTATCTCTCTAATAGTTTAAACATATTTATGGAAATTTATTCCATGACTGCTAACTAGTCCTTGAATGGCAGTAGACTATATGCTTTCCAACTATTTGGTAGAATGTCTCATTAACCATAGATTGCATGCTTGCAAATTGTTTTTATAATTTCGAGATGGATGTAGATTGCATGCTTGCAAATTGTTTGTTGGAATATCGAATTGGTTGTAGATTGCATGCTTGCACACTATTTGATAAAAGTATACAGTGGTTGTAGATTGCATGATTGAAAAATTATTTTCCGAAAATTCCTTAATGGTTGTTGCTTACATGGCTGCAAGCTAATGGTAAGGAAAGAAAAAAATCACATTTTATGTCCTAGTGTTCTATCGGACTGTTAGTTCTCTACAATATTGATGTTTCTAAGGTGAGACCTTAAATGAAATATAAAGCTATGGTATGCAAGATATGTTAATGTTTTTTTTTCTAAGTTACATGATTATTATTATGTGGAGATTTGGTTTGTATAACACCTATATTAGATGTGATGAATTATTGTCAATGTACCTTGACAAATCGTGGGACCCATGTTGAGGGTCAAGTATAGATGCATGGTATACATAAATATTCCTTTGCCTTAATGATAATATTCAAATGGAAAATTATGTAAATTACAGTGGATTTGTAGACATTGAATTTTTATTGGATTTAATGGCTATGGAAGCTATGATGGGATTGATGTAATGAGGTAATATTTTATTTTATTATTGAGTTAATGAATAATTTGGTTGGGGTATTCAGGAAATAACCCTAGAGTTTTAGAAGACTTCTTGCCAGCTTATGAAAAGCTATGGGTGGTTAAGTTCAACTTGGACCTTCCCTAAAAGTCTCCTAAAAATCCCTAGGAGAAAATAATAAAGAGGAAATATTAACATAATGGGAGAGAAAGATTATGTTAACGAATTAGTTGGAGATAAATAATAAGTGGGGTAAAATAAAGCATAGAGGGAGAGAAAGGCATGCTTTAAAGAAAAATAAGAGTATCTTTTTCGAAAAATATAAAGCAAAAGGGCCTAAGCAAAAAGGTTGGCAAACCTTAAAGCAAGACACTGCTAAAAATCTGCTGGGAAGAAATCACCAAGGAATCAATGAGGTTGTTGATTCTAGTGGCAGTAGATCTTTGCTTGGTGGGTAACTATTGGAAATAGTTCACAGTTGGGTGGAATATGCTCGGTTCCTCAATAACTCCCATAAATTAAGTACGGTTAGATGAAATTATGCCTATTCTTTGTTACTGATTTTAAAATTGTCTAAATATGTTGTATGTTAGAATAGACTGTAAATTGCATGACTCAAATTCCTTGCATATCTTATAGTTTTGCATGGATGATATATTAAATTATCTTAGCAACAATTTCGATGAAATAGGTTGTGTTTTTATGAGTAAATGAACATGTCATAAATGAATTATCTATATCCATGCATAGAGGAAATAAATTGAAACATATAGGCGATTGAAATAACTCATGTTAGATAAAATAATGAGTTATTGAACTTTAAATTCCTAACACGCTAGAGGAAAATGGCTGGATATTAATGCCATGCGTTTGAATTTGAATGAAATTACTATGGGAGAGAAAGACAATAATTTGAAAACGAAATGGTTGGAGATCAATACCATGAGTTTGAATTTTATTGAAATTATTGTGGGAGAGAAAGACAGTAATTTGAAAAAACATTAGTGGGAGAGAAAGACTAGTGTAACTCCTAAATAAAATACAACATGCACTTGATAGAGTTTTTATTATCCTTTTGATGATTAAAGGGCTAAGTTCACCTTGATTTTTTGGTGGAATTATTATGATTTAAGTATTATTATACATTTCCTAAATAATTGGTAATGAAAATTAAAGCTTAATGTTCCAACAAGAGAAGAACATCGAGGACAATGTTCTCTTTAAAGGGGGGAGTTTGTAATATCCCTCGCATAAGCCACCGTAAAAGCTCTCATAAAATGAGGGTTATTAAATAATTAAATATTATTAATTGTTATATTGATATTACATGAAGAATATTCTTGTAATTCTTAATTATAAGAATATTGGAAGAATTATTTCTTAATTATATTATTTAGAATAATTTAAATTCTTCTATGGAAATAAATTATATTTCCAAGTTGGTACATTTTATGAGTTTTAGAAATAATGAGTAATAGTTTTGGAAAAAAATATGGATAAGTGATATTTTTCTCATAAGGGAAAAGAAAATCTACCTTTAAAAATAAAAGCATGAGATATTTATGGAGTGCTTTTCTAATTTAGGAAAAATCAGATTTATGAAGGCTTTATGGAATTCTTTTATGATTTAGAAAATATGGAATGCTTTTATGATTTAGAAAAGCTAGAATTATTTTATGATTTAGAAAAAACTATAATGCTTTTATCATTTATAAAAGCTATTTCATTTTATTAATTCTATTTATTATAAGACTATGAGAGAAATAGAAGAGGAGAATGGGAGAATACATGGAGAATGGAGCCAAAGAAGAGGGAGATAGTTTTCCAAGCATGCATCAAGAGATAAGTAACCATATTCTTTGAAAATATTTTTGTTTGCATATGGGCCATGGTGATATAATGAATGAATTTATTTGCAAGAAAAAAATCATGTGATAAAGAATTAAGATTAATTCTTTAGTAAACCTCTATACAATTTTGTTCATAGAGAAATAAGTGTCTTATTCATTGAATTATGAGAATAATTCATGTATTTTGAATTGATAAAATATTTTCATGGCTAAATAGTTCTGTGAATTGCATGAATTATTGGGAAATAGGGTCTAACTATGACTTTGTATCTCCCAAACCGAAATAGATATGAAAAAAGTGAAAGAGGTTTTTGTAAAAGAGGATGTTAGGACCAAAAGTATCTTTTATATTTTAAAAATTCATTTCCCATGTCTTGAGAACCATGTCCTAAATGGATGTAAAATAACAGGGAATTAATTATTATTTAAATCTGGAAAAATGAGCTCCAAATATTGATTTGCATCTTCCAAACCGTAACACCTGCCTAAAAACCAAGAGAGGTTATTTTTAATGAATCCATTAGAAACAGAAACCTCTTTGGGTTCTTCAAAAATCATTTCCATTTTGTTGGAAATTGTGTCTAAATTTGATGACAAAAATGGGAAATTATTAAATATTTAAATCTGGAACAATGGGCATCAAAGATTCATTCGAATCTTAAAAACCATGACACCTGTGACAAAAATGAGAGAGGTTATTCTTATTATGTTTGTTTCAAACAAAAAATTGTTTTGGTTTTATGAAATTCTTTTCCATATGTTCACAATACACATCCAAATTGGATCACTAAAACATGAAAAACAGAGTGAAACATAGTGCTTCAATTTCATTTTTCAATGAGATAAGAATAACTGTTTATGTACATATATACATAACAAATACGTTGATGATTATTTACAAGAAATTAATTTATATAATTTCCAAGCATATGCATTAAATGTTTTAAATATAAATATTTGACTCTTGAAGAGAGTATGTGCTTAGGTGTACATGAATAATATCTAGTATATTTGATCTACTAGAAATTCTTATGTGATTTTACATGCATGAGGAGTTTGAGTTATGTAAAAATATATAAATAACTTATGTGAGGGGTAGCTCACATAAAACCTTTGCGTAAAATGCAATTGGTTGTGTTATTTGAGAAGGATTTGTTATTCATGTTATTCTAGAGGAAATATTACAAATCTCTCTGTTATGTGAAATGATAAGAAAATATTATCTATTTCATGAATAATCGCTATTGAGTTATATATATTTTGGAAAAGGAATAATTAATGTATTAAATTCCTTCAAAAATAAATATATATAATCATATGCAAGGAAGTAATAATTGTGTTAAAACTCTTCAAAAAGAATAGAAGAGAAAAATATATCCTTGTATGCATTATTGTATTAGATTCTTAAAGAGGAAAAAGAGTAGTCACATGCTTTATTATGTAATATTATTTAGAGAAACATATATGCTTGCATGCATGGGAAAAATATATTTTTTAGTATTAGATTTTTAGCAAAAAGGAAGATGCAATCACATAATATTTATTGTGTTAGCCTTCTTTTGGGAAAAATAATATGTATTTTGTAAACCTAAAGGGATTAGCTATGGTATTAACTTTATCTTAGGAGAATATTATTCATAGTTATTGGTTATATCTTTTGGATGAGAGGAAAATGTCCCTTTGCATGCATGAAATAATAAGTGGTATACGTTTAACCTCTTGAAAAAGAAATGTCTTTATTTTTCCATGAAATATTTATGTAGTTTCTTTTGGAAAGAAATATATGTTTTACATGCAAGAATAAAAAGCTATGTTATTGCATGCACAAAATTATAACTAGTATGTTAACTTTGTTTGAAATAAAGCTCGCATTGTTATACTTATAGCCAATGTGAATAGCTCTTGTATGGAAAATATGTCTTTGGAAAAGAACATGTGTTCATATGCATAATTATAGAATCCATTGTGTTGATCCCTTTGGAAAAGAAAACATAAGAGTAGACAAAAAGGAAATTTCTTGTTGGGATAGTTATCTTGAAAGCTTGTTATGCATTTTCATGCACAATATTATTATATAATATGTTATATTTCATTTGGAAATAATATGAAAGTGCATGCAAGATTTTTTTTTAGCGGTTGATAGAAAGATGATGCTTGATAGTGATTTATTTGTTACTAATGCATCTGAAATGATGTTAAATAAGGCATTTCATATGAACTTGGTTATTTTTTATACATGCATATAAATATTTTTTGAAGTGTCACAAATAGAGATTGATTATTGGTTTATTAAAATTTTATCTAATCATGATATCAAGTGTGCTGACGACAACAATGGCAGGAAAGAAGGATGACTTGAGAAAAGGTTTTTTCAAGTTTAACATTATGGAAGACAAAGATTTGTTAGTCCATGTAGGTTTAGTAGTTCCAACTGCACGACGACCCACTGAAGGAAATAGTCTGACTACAAAGATAGAGATTAAGGATTCATGGGTAAATGGTATCATGATAATTGTAATAGCTTATAGCTAGTTATGTTTCATTCAAGATTATTTTTATATGTAATTTTTATGACAATGATCAAGGGATGGACTCCCTTACAACCATTGAGTGAGGGGTGACAACCCTCACGAGTGTTTAATAATAAAATTAAACGTTTGCAAGTTTTCACCCTACGGGGTTTCTAGGGTATATCGGTGTCTATTTATGTGATTGTTCATTGTGTCATTTTCATGATGTTAATTTCTTTCATGATGTGATGGTTATGTTATCAATTAGGTGATGTACTAATTGAATTAAAATGACCATGGAATTGATACATAGTTATAACAGAAAATTTAAGTTAGTATGCTACAACAAGGACAATTAATGGTTGTGTAAGTCACTATGAATTTTGCTAAATATTTCTCTAAGTGATGATGATGGGTATTTAAATGGTTAATGCAGAAATATATAAAGTAATTTATAAGGTTACACATTCGTAAATGTTGAAAAAAATTCCTAACTCCATGCATTTTTCCTGCGAGGTTATCGGGGTATGTTACAAAAATGATATGAGCTGAACTACTTGCGGTTGTTTGTTGCCAAGTTCCTTCTTTGTTTTATCAATTTTTGCTAAGGCAGCTTGTAGAAGATCTTATTATTCATACATTATTTGAATAGAAGGCCATTGTGAGTGAATTTCTTCAATGATTCTTGTCCACGAATGATTTTTTATGTAGGCAACCTGTTCAATAAGATTTACCTGTTGTTGAAGAATTTTCACCTGTTCCTGTAATTTTTTAGTCCTCTGTTCATGTCCTTTGGAAGTGATTAAGGAATCTCTTTTAGATGTTTCCAGATCTTTGATGGTGCCTTTTAAACTGAGTATTTATTTACCTTTTATAGACATATCTTCCATGGGTTTGATTATTGTAGCTTTTTCCTCTACTATGTTTATCTGTGAGGTCGATGAAGAAGAGGCAAATATTTCATGAGAAGTGATTGGCACTGCAGTTTCCAATACTCCTTGCGGTGCCAAGTGCTCTGCCAATGTAGATGGAACAATTGTACTTACACTTGGGATCACTATAGGAATGAAAACCTGTTGAGCTTTCTTAATATTTTCATTTTCTTGCATGAAAGCTTCTATTTGGCTTTCCATTTCCTTTATCTGGGCTGTCAATTTTAGAACAAGTTGTTTTAGTTCATAATTTTTTGTCTTCTGCTGAAGGATTTCTTTTTCCTGGGGATTTTCACTTTGAGGAAATTTCAGTTGCTTTCTGAGACCAGCTATGCCTTCATTTTTCTATTTGATTATAACCTTTTCCCCTTCAATGTTTGTTGGGTCAGCTCCTGCTTCAATCACTATCTCCTCTAATGCTTTGATTCTTAAGTTATTGGCATATAATGAGGCTTTATACTGGTTCACTGGTAGGCTTGAAAAATGGTGTTGGGAAGCATCGTAACAGGATTGTGGAGTTTTTCAAGGGTTTAAATGGTGAAACAGGATGAAAATTAGACTCTGCGGAGGTTTCCAAGTCTTACAAGTGCGAATAGGAGAAAACTTAATGAAAATTTTAAGTTTTATGAATAAACCACGTTTTAAACCATAGTAAAATCATATTTGACTATAGGTTGGGTGGGAGTGGTTTCGGAATACCACTGGGTGGTATTCAAGCAACTCCATAGCGGTAAGTGGTAAATCACTTTTTGAACACGATCGAATTATTTTGTCACACATCAATGCGGGGTGGTTTGGGAAAACCACCCATATCGTGCAACTTTTCCAAAACATCGGTCGGGAATTTTATAAGTGCGAAAATGAATTGGCACCATTGGATCTGGTTTTTAAAAGCGAAGGGCCCATATCAATTGAAAAGATGTGGCGAAAGGACATCGTTGGGTTTATTTTAGGCCATAGGATCTTCAAATAAAAGAAGATCGGACGGTTACTATTCTACGCGATGGGGGAGGGATGGAGTTGTATTACACGGTCACGTTGATTTTTTAACCGTTGGATTAAATGGATCAAGGTGATCAGAGGGCTGGTATTAACCCTGATAATGAAAGGGATTCGGTTAATTTTTATATAAAGAAAATGACTATTTCAAAGAAAAAATGATCGGGAGGGGTTTTAAACTGGGATTTAACTAAGGTTAGGACTGGCAGTTTAGGGAATATGGGGTGTATATGGAGGATTTTAACTCACATTATGGTTTTAACCTTAGGTTAGGGAGTCTGGTAAGGGAAAATATACAAGGAGATAGAGTTATTTCATTTTAAGTTTAGTTTAAATGAAACTTCGGGAAATTTTGGTTTTAAACACATATAAACATGTTTAACGGTTTTTTCATATATTTTTATTATATGGTTAATTAAAAAAAGGTGATTTAACTACCATAGGGGCAGGATATATATATAAGGATAGTTTTAGCCAAAGGGGTTGTTTTTTGGGTATTTTATTTAAACATGTGGGGATTAAATGACTTTGGCTAAAGTTATAATAAGTGGGGTTTTGGGTTTATTATATAAAAATGAGTTATATGTAATAGGAGAAGGTTATTTCTATAGGGAATTAATACATAAGTCAAAATTAATATGCAAATGGGATAATGTATACTCAAAACACATAAACATAATAAGTAAAGTGGAGTTTAAAAGACAATTTGCATTAATCTTATCACTTTAACTTAAGATATAATGTAATTTTGAGGGTTTAATGTTTTCAAATGATGTAGGAAGTTAATTAAATGGGAATTATAATGCCTTTAAGTAAAAAATGGAGTTTTAATTATGATTATTCAGGGGGATGAATGCATGAAATGGAAAAATGATGTGAGTTTAGAGATTAATATAGACATTTTACACTTTCAACTGATCAACCATAGAGCCTTGGGTCCGGTCCCAACAAAAGTAAAGGAAATTCCTTGAGCCTTTCTGACTGATAGTTTAGAATTTTTCATGAGTGTGGGAAGGGGAAGTTAGTTATTTGGCAGCCCATGATGAATGATATTTACATTGAGACTTTTCACCTTCTTCTACCTAACCAGCTTACCATGCTAAATTTTTTTCTTCCTTTGTAGTAAGGTGCATTTAAGCTAGCAACCTTCACATCATTTATTCTTTCTAAAAGTAAGTAAAACTATCTAATTCTACACTTATTTCATCCATGAATCCAGATTAAACTGTTGGATTCACTTTATTTTTATAACTAACTACTGAATTTTCATGATTAAACTGTATGACAACTCATTATTCTCTATCTACAACAAGTGAAATTGAAAAATGATAAGTTAAGATTAAATTGTTTAACTCATCGTGGACTATGGCATTTATTGACACTCTGCCATAGTCAAAATTTAAAAAGTAGTGGCATTTATGCTTGCACGCTTTCATGTTTTATTCATTTTTCTTTTGCGGTCTTTTATTTTTTCTAAGTCCTTTGATTTTTCTTTTAGGACTTTTTACCCTCTTTTTGATTTTTTTGATTTTTTTGATTTTTTTTTTATTTTTTTACAAAAATATGTGAATACAACTTGCAGAAGGAAAAGTATGTACAGATTTAAAATATTATCAATCGTCAAGTCAAAATTATGACCCCTACATTATAGGTTGCTAACATCGGGTTCACTTGGGGATGGCCTTTCCTTGTGAAATGCCAAGAACTCTGAGATCAGTAGCCTTATCCATTGACTTTGGTGATCCTGTAAATTTCTTTTGTTTTCTGCAACAATCATATTTATGACATCTTATACTGCAAAGCTTAGGGCCTTCTCTTCGGGCTTCAACTTTGTAGATAAAATATCCAATCCAACCTACACATAGACTATGAATATTTACAATGATAATGTAAATGAATCTAACTGTTTTAAGTGAATCTGTGGAATAGTAATGCTTCAATATAATTTCCATTTACTGGTCCTTCTTGAAGCTTGGTTCCATCCAAATTCCTGATGAAAAAGTAATTATTACCTCTTTAACCATATATTACATAGGGTCCCTGCCATAGAAATTCAAACTTCCCATGTTTACCTTTATCCTCTCTTCGTGAATCCCATCTTAAAACTCGATCTCCTATGAAAAAATCATCATCTTTAACTCTCTTATGAAAACTAGTTTTAATCTTGTCCTGTAAAACTTGTGACTTTTCATAAACTTCATATCTGGTTTGTTGAAGGTGTATGGTCTCATTAATTCTTCTTTGAATATCATTAGTTTCCACCTGTAATTCCTGGATCATCTTCATGACTACAACACCCAAGGAAGAGGGGAAAACTGCATCTGTACCATAAACAATCTGATATGGTGAATTCCCTATAGACTTTTTTGTAGTTAGTCTATCAGCCCAAAGGGCATAGACCAGCTTCTTATTCCATGTCTTTTTATTGTCTTGGAGTAGTTTTTTAATGATGTTGACTAAAATTTTATTTGAGCATTCGGCCAAACCATTACCTTGGGGATAATATGCGATAGAATGACCTAAGGTAACATGGTATTTATGGCATAAAGAAATCATCTTCTTAGATTTAAAAGCAGCAGTATTGTCTGTGATAATTTTGTGTGGGCATCCAAATCTAGACAAAATATTACTTCCTATGAATGAGATAATAACTGAGTTTGTAGCTTGCCTAGTGGGAATTGCTTCTATCCACTTAGTAAAGTAATCAGTAGCATTTAGAATCCATTTTTGTTGAACTGAATATGGAGGATGAATTTCACCTATGAAGTCTATCCCCCATAGTTGAAATGGTTTTTTAGTGGATATTGATTTCAGAGGTAATTCTAGTAGTTTCTTTTTGCCTTCGAAATTTTGGCATTTATGGCAAGAGGTAACAAACTTTTTAACATCTGAAAATAAATATGGCCAGTAAAAACCAGCTCTGAGTATTTTATCAATTGTGCTCTTCCAGTATAGATGGCCTCCACAGTCACCTGCATGAAATTCCTCAAGGATATTGTCAGCCTCAAATTTCAATAAACAATTAAGTAAAATACCAGTACTTTCTCTCCAATACAGTGCATTATTTAAGATACAGAACCTCATTGCTTTTTTCTTGATGAATCTTGCCTTGGTTTTTGTCAGTCCAGGAGGACCTTGTAAGTTTTTTTGTATAAAGATTATATCAGAGTACAATGGTGAGTATAGATAGTTCTCACTGATCAATGGAGTCACCATCTCCTCTTGTTCATCTACTTGTGCAAGGAAATTAATATCTAAGGCATTGCAATTTGATTCAGCCATCAGTCTAGCTAAACCATGTCCTTTAATGAGTTTAGTTGGTTTAATTTCCAGATCATATTCAAGGATCGTGGCTATCCACTTTCCTCTCCTACTATCTGGTCCATCTTGAGTCAAAATGTCTTTAACCACTGCATTAGGGACATATGAAATTATGTGTGAATGAAGTATATACACTTTGAAATCTTTGATAACTTTAACTAGAACCAAAACTTGTTTTTCTATTATGTTGTATTTCACTGGTGCATCTTTGAGAGCTTTACTAAAAAATGAAATGGGATGTTCAAAGCCTTGATCATTTTTCTGCAGAAGAACTGCAACTATGGTGTGCTCGGAAGCAAAGGAAAAAATTATGAAATTTTTTGTGTAATCTGGACTGATAAGGATTGGTGCTTTAGTTAAGGCTTGTTTGATAGATTCAAAAGACTATTTGGCCTTTATTGTCCATTTAATTGAGGAGTCCTTTCTAAGCATGTTATTAAGATCTTTTATAATCTCGGCCAAATTAGATATGAATCTTCTTAGAAAATTGATCTTTCCCAAGAATGCTTGGAGTTCTTTAATGCTCCTTGGTGGTAGAATGTTTTGAATTGCTTTAATTCTAGCAGGATATATTCTAATGCCTTCTTTTGAAATGATGTGACCTAGAAATTTTCCTTCTTCTAGCCCAAAAAGAGCCCTTTTAGGATTAAGAGATATTCCATATTTCCTACATTTGATAAAAAATTGTCTCAAATGATCCAAGGGCTCATCTTTTTTTTTCAAAAAAACAGTAATATCATCCATATAAATGACTAAAAACTCATGGATTTCCTTGGCAAAGGCAATATCCATGGCCCTTTGAAATGTAGCTCCTGCATTTTTTAACCCAAAAGGCATTTTCACATACATGAAAGTGCCCCATGCAGTAGTAAATGCAGTTTTGGTTTGGTCATCTTTGTGAACTAGAATCTGATTGTAACCAGAGAAACCATCTAATAAAGAGATTCTTGAAGAACCTCCTTCTCTCTGCAAAATATGATCCATTTTTAGCAAGGGGTAGTTATCCTTCAAGGAGGCTTTATTAAGATTTCTAAAGTCTATGCATAATCTAATTTCTCCTGTCTTTTTTCTGGTAAGCACTAAATTAGATACCCAGTCAGAATATCTGACTAGTGCAATTATCTAAGCATCAAACATTCTTTTAACTTCCTTTTCGATTAATGGTAACAAAACTGGATTAATCCTTCTAAGTTTCTGTTGAAAAGGTTTTTGATTTTCTTTTAAAGGAATTTTATGTTGGATAATTTTTGTGTTGTAAGTTTTTAAGTCTTCATAGCTCCATTCATAGACATCCTGATATTCCTTTAAAAGTTCTATATATTTAGCGTTTTCATCAGATGGTAAATATTTGGAAATTTTGATTGTTCTTAGTTTTTCATCTATCCCTACTCTTCTACATCAGACTTAAATGGCTCCATTTTTGGCCTTTTGGGCACATCATTGGAGTCAAATAAATCTTCTAGAGGAGTTAAACCTCTGGGTAAAATTTTATTCTTTAAATCAATCAAATCTATTTCATCTTCTATCAATTCCTCTATATCTACTTTTCCTTTTCATCAATGTCACTTTGATTAAATATAGTTTGTTTTTCAAAATATGTAAATCTAAATTATCTAAATCATCTATTTGACAGAAATTTAAATTTATATCACAAGGTGAATCTATGTTATAGTCGTTATCGATTTGACAATTTTGAAATTCATGCCCATTATCCAAAAAGTGATAAATTTGTTGATCCTCTGAAAAAATTTGCCAATATTTCACATTATTAGGAACAATAGGCCTATTTTTGATCTCAGCAGTGTATTTTTGTAATGGTGAAAAAGGAAATTTACAATTGCTGGATAAAGTTGCTAAGCAATGGGCCTGTAGGTTCTGATTTCGAGGGATGATAGCAAAATTGCCTTCTAACAATTCCTCAAGCAGTTCCAATATTGTTTCTATGTATATTGCAAGTCTGGGATTGTGAACTGAATACTCTGTGTTTATTTTCTTTATAACCAGTTCATAATCACCCATAACCATTATTATTTTTCCTCCCTTTTTTCTAATAATTTGCAAACCTAAGATTAAAGCTTCATATTCAGCCATATTATTGGTGAATCTCAAGTTTAATCTAAAGGCATGTCCTTTAGAATGGCTTGTTTCAATGTTTGTAATCCAAACACTAGCTCCAGCTCCAAATTTATTAACATATCCATCAAAATCTAAATGCCATAAAGCTTCATGACCAATATAATCATCCATGATTTTAAGTTTTTTATGAGTAAGTTCAGTTGGATTTTCATTTTGATCAGAGTTACTGAGAATAAAAGAATCAAGATCAGTGGGAGTAGCATAAATTGGATAATTTGTACGTCTTTCTGCACTACTGATCATGTACTTCATCAAGGTTTCTCTGTAAATATTTTTAGGCTGTCCAAATACCAAGATAGTGGCATAACTCATATCCAGTTGTAGAGATTCCTGCAACTTTGCTCCCCATGAGCGAGAAAGAAGCATCCCATACTTTGGCAAGATGTCAGCTACTACAATATCCATGATCATACTCTTACTAGGATATTGGACTAGATTAACACACAGATCTTTAATCAAACCTATACAGGACTTTGGATGAATCAAACAAGAACAGGTCCTTATATGGTCTTGTTATATCTAGATTTAGGGTTTCCATTATAGCTCTAGGCATTAAGTTGTGGGAAGCTCTAGTATCTAGCATAGTATTGTGTAATATTTTGTCATGTACAGTAAGACTTACATAAAATGGGGGTACTGACCCATCTGAATGCTTTCCATCTACATTGGGACCAAAAATCAATTCAGGCCTATCTTCATTCATGTTAATTGTATCTTCATTCTCATTCACATTCAATGCATTAGAAATCATAGATCTATACAAATCATTTTTAGCTAGTTCTACTAAGGGAACAACTATTTTTAACTTGGATATTTCAGACTGCATATTAAATGTTGGATAAGATCTAATGGCTTGAATCACTTCTTCTTTGGGAATTGTGGTTTGTGATGAATTTTCTTGAGTTTCTATTATTTTACCTTTTCTCTGCGCTTTTCTCTTGTCTTCATTCTGAATTTCTTGGTTTCTGCTATCTTTAACAGTTTTTTCAGGAATATTTTGAGGGTTAGCAGAAGATTTATCAGTTTTAGGATTCTCAACAGAAGGTTTAGGATCTGATATTTTAAAGTCAGTAGGATTCTTTCTTGGCTCAATGAATGTTTTTGAATTGGTGGCTTTGGGAGTATTAACTTTTGGAACATCCTTAGAATATTGAGCCACCTCGTCAGTAATATCTACAATCTTTGGCCCTTGTTTCTTTTAGGGTTGGTCAGGTTTGAACTCTGCTTGTTATCTCTAGGAAGAATCTGGAAGATTTTTTTTTTAGAAGTATCAGTCTTCTTTTTGTTTTGTTCTTGTTGGGTTGGAGCATTGTTCTTTATGGCAGGTTCATTATTTTTCTTGCTCCTAAGATTGTATTGATTGTGAATCTCATTAATTACAAAATCGTAACCTTGTTTATAATCAAAGGATTCTCTAGATTCTACCTTGAACTATTGGAGTTCAAAGAGTTCCTGGTCCTCCTGTGTGAAGAAAATGTTATTATTTTCATCGATCCCCATAACAATGTTGATGTATTCCTCCTCCTCAACATTGTTTTGTGAACTTTCTACAAATTTTTCTTGGAATGGAGTTGTTATATTCTGATCATGGGAAGGTTCTTTAGCTTTCCCAGGGTTGTTGTTTTTCCTATAGTTTGGATTCCATATCTAGGATTGATTCTCCCATTGTGGTTTTCTTTCGATTTGATCTAGTCTCTCAACTACTTTTTTCTAATGCTTTTGTAATGAAATCAAACTTACCATATAAGTGAGAAGCTTCTTATTTAATAGTAACCCTTCTTTCGTTTCTCGGTCTAGCTTTCTTAGCAAGTATATTGATTTCTACACCTACAGTGTTTTGTTTCATTTGTTCTAAAGTATCTGCATCTCTTTCTCTAAGTTGGTAAGCCATGTCTACATCAAATCAATCAGGGAATTTGAGTAGCACGAAATACAGAATGGGTTTAAGGTCTGTAGGAATGGCGTTGTAAACACTGTTATATATGGTGCAGAAGTCTTGGACAGACTCATTTGGGGCTCTCTTAACAGCATCAAACTCAGATAGTATTTGCATAGGGTTATTCTTTTTCTCCCATTTATTTAGGAAGGCTCTATGGAATGCAGCTAGTTCTGCTATGATACTAGCTCCTAAACTTTTAAACCAGTTTTTTACTTCTCCAATTAAGATTTGAGAAAATAACCTCATTTGGACATCGGTTTCATCTAATTCATAGACTTCCCAGAAATCATTCATTCTAGTAATATGTTGTTGTGTAGTAATTTGTGAAAGATTATCAAATAGTGGAATATATTTTTGATAGTTCTAGGGAATGTCATGAAGATTCTGAGGTAAGACCAAGGGAGCATATCGGGCTGCCATGGATTGGATTTGGGATGAATTGAGAGGTACAGTTGTAGTGATAAGGATAGTGATGGTTACTGCAATGGATGTACTTGAAGAGCTCGACAAAGAGGATGAAAAATAAGTAGTGTGGCTAATGGTAGTTGTAATGGGATGGGTAAATGATGGAAATAAAACTTTGGGCTGGAAGGGAAACTCAGGGATGAATGGATCAGTTGATGAAATTGTAGTGGATTATGGATATGATGAATATATGATTTTATGGTGCAGAGGCAACTCAGGGCTTATGGGCTCTTGAGGTGAAATGACAGTAGAATCTATGAATGATGTGGTAACATACATAGTAGAATCTGATGCTAGAAATACTGTTGTATATAGCTGAGAAACTGGGGTTTTAAATTTAGACAAAAAAAATTGCTAACTTAACAGATTCTTCAATGTCTTTAATTTTAGAGACAGTTACCCTTTTTATTGGACTTTTACTTTCAGTTTGATCTGATTTAGTAGAAACAAAAATAATTCTATGTTTTCCACTCACACAAGAAGTAAAAACTGGATCTAAAAAAATTTCTTTTAAATCAGATTCAGATTTTGTTCTAAATAAATATTTTTCAAACTTTAAGTCAAAATCAATGTCTGATAAGCTTACCAATTCTTTTGGTAAAGAATCAGCTCTTGTCAGAGGTATCTCAGTTTCAGAACTATCAATTTGTTTTTTCTTTTTTCCAATCTGGTTTGGATTGTCTACTATATTTGGAGGATTAGGATCGGGGTTGGATCTAGTGTAGTAGACTTTCTTGGGAGCCAGAATGTTTATTGGGTAAACACCCACAACCTTTAAACTTAATATTAAAGTAGAAAATATACATTTAAAGATCTTCCTTCAAGATTAAACTTAAAATTGGAGAGTGGTTAGTCCCCAGTATGGTTGCCAGTATGTTATCACCCTAGTAATTCTTAGGTTGCGGGATGAGTATTTTTGCAGTTAAGAAAACTAGGGGTAGCCAAGAACCGCTTTGGGAATTCAGGATCTAGCCTTCCTGAGCTCCAGAGAGGGATATCTCCTAAAGATTTATCTTTGTTTTGGTAAAGGGTTTTAGGCCAGCTATGAATGAACAGTGGGACTTGTTTTGTAAGAGTGGTGGGATTAAAAAGTGGTTCGAGGTAAACCAGAAGAATCTACCAGAACATTGGGGTATGGAGTCAACTTTCTAGGCAAGCAGAGCTAGAAAATAACACTTAAAGATGCAAATGTACTAAGGGCAGGATTGATGACCTTCTAAGGCTTTGAATAGGCTTTGTTGATGGAATGGGTGAAATCTTAACAAAAGGGCACTTAATAATCTTTAAGTTATAGAACATAGGATTGAAGGAGGGGATCAAACTGGCACCTAGATCAATTAAGAATTCTATAGTCCAGTTATCAAGCAGAAAACATAAAAATGCCAACTAGTTTAAAACAGGGAGCTTATTATCCCTAATACTCTTTAAATTCTCCTTAGTTGATCATTTAAGAATAAAAAAACATTAAATGAATGTATGTAAACTTTTAAAGAAAAACCCTGAAAATAGGAAAAATACGAGACTTATCTTGTCACCACGAGAATCCTTAGCTATGATGTTTCTAATCTCGTTTCCAGTCTGCTGCTTTGATAATTGACTCACACCAACTTCAACATGTCCAGCAAAATGACTATATTAGTTTTGAGAAATTTTATTCCACACTGAATACTTTGAATGATGAAGTATTTATACAGATAACTTGTTTACAAAATATCTCAAAGTTTGAGATAATGTTTTAAGGAAAAATAGGAAACGTAACATAAGAAGAGGGACAACAGCAAAACAGTTTGCAAGCTGTTCTCTTTTACAAGGAAATATAGAACTGATTATTCTAATTAAAAAGGTTTTATGATGTGTTGTAAGCATTGCCGGCATTGGATGCATTATCTAGTAGAAGATAGCTTGTAGATCACTCTTTCTTTTCACTTTTGACTCTGATACTCTTTATCATCTGATTTTCACTATTTTACTTATGTAATTTAAAAATGACCAGCAATAACATTAATTTTACTGATACTCTTTGACAATTTGATACACTTTGACCCTGAATTTTTACCCTAAGGCAACTGTAAAATATGCTTTCCTCATGTGCTTTTCCTGCTCTTTTACTTATCAGATTCACATCAGATTTGTGAATTCTTGCCATTGTTGGGCTGTAGGGATCTTTATATTCTTCAGTTTTCTGTAGCTTTCATCAGCCTTTGTGTATTTAGCAAATTTTGGCTTTACTATGAACATATGCTTAATCTCATCATCCAAAAAGAACAAATTCTCAAAATATTGAAGTACTACTTTTCCACTTGGGGATCCTTCTGGCAAAGGCTTTTTAGCCTGCTCTTTAGCATGGGCTCTAATTTTCTGGTCATATTCCTTCTGTGGAATTAATTTTTCATTCAGTGCATGAAAATCTGGAAGTCCTGCTTCTATTAGCGAGTCATACTTGGTTTTGAATTTACTGATTGATATGTTCATATTATCACATTTTTCTTCCAGATTGTTCATAATGTTTCCTTTTTTTAGGACTTTTCTGATCTCAATAATAGCCTCTGTCCTATCTGGAATTTTCATTTCTTCTAGTTCTTCCCTATTTTTACTATTCAAAAATTGTATGAGTTGAACTGCTTGTGGTGGTTTGTTGCCAAGTTCCTTCTTTTTTTGTCAATTTCTCCTAAGGCAGCTTGTAGCAGATCTTTTTGTTCATATATTATTTGAATAGAAGGCCATTGTGAATGAATGCCTTTAGTGAATCTTTTCCACAAATGATTTTTTATGTAGGCAACCTGTTCAATAATATTTACCTGTTGTTGAAGAATTTTCACCTATTCCTGTAATCTGTCAGCCCTCTGTTCATTTCCTTTGGAAGTGATTAAGGCATCTCTTTTAGATGCTTCCAGATCTTTTATGGTGCCTTTTAAACTGAGTATTTCTTTGTATTTTATAAACATATCTTCCATGGCTTTGATTATTGCAGCCTTTTCCTCTACTGTGTTTATCTGTGAGGTCGATTAAGAAGAGGCAGAGATGTCATGAGAAGTGATTGGCACTACAGATGCCAATAATCCTTGCAGTGCCAAGTGCTCTACCAATGTAGATGGAACAACTGTACTTACAGTTTGGATCACCGTAGTAATGAAAACCTGTTGAGCTTTCTTCATATTTTCATTTTCTTTCATGAAAGCTTCTATTTGGCTTTCCATTTCCTTTATCTAGGCTGTCATTTTTAGAACAAGTTGTTTTAGTTTATCATTTTCTGTCTTCTGCTGAAGGATATCTTTTGCCTGGGGATTTTCAGTTTGAGGAAATTTTAGTTGCTTTCTGAGAGCAGATATGTCTTCATTTTTCTATTTGATTATAAGCTTTGCCCTTCAATGTTTTCTGGATCAGCTCCTACTTCAATCACTATGTCCTCCAATGCTTTGATTCTTAAGTTATTGGCATATAATTGCTTTATTTTAGGTCACTGGCAGACTCAGAAAATGGCGTTGGGAAGCTTCGTAACAGGCTTGCAGAGGTTTTCAAGGGTTTAAATGGTGAAACAAGATGAAAATTAGACTCTGCAGAGGTTTCAAATTCTTACAAGTGCAAACAAGTGAAAACCTAATGAAAATTATAAGTTTTATGAATAAACCACATTTTAAACCATAGTCAAATCATATTTAACTATAGGTTGGGCGGAAGTGGTTTCGGATTACCACTGGGTGGTATTCGCATAGCTCCAGAGTCATAAGTGGTAAATAGCTTTTTGAATGCGATCGAATTGTTTTGTGACATGTCAACACAAGGTGGTTTTGGAAAACCACCCATATCGCGAGACTTTTCAAAAACATTGGTCGGGCATTTTAGAAGTGCGAAAATGAACTGGCGCCGTTGGATTTGGTTTTTAAAAGTGAAGGGCCCAGATCAATTGAAAAGATGGGGGGAAAGGACATCGTCGGGTTTATTTTGGGCCATACAATCTTGAAATAAAAGAAGATCGGACGATTATTCTTCTAGGCAATGGGGGAGTGATGGAATTGTATTACACGGTCGTGTTGATTCTTTAACCGTTGGATTAAATGGATCAAGGGGATCGTAGGGCTGGCATTAACCCCGATAATGAAAGGGATTTGGTTAATTTTTATAAAAAAAATTGAATTTTTCAAAGAAAAAATGATCGGGATGGGTTTTAAACTGGTATTTAACTGAGGTTAGGACTGGCAGTTTAGGGACTATGGGGTATATATGGAGGATTTTAACTCAGATTATGGTTTTAACCTTAGATTAGGGAGTCAAGTAAGGGAAAATATACAAGTAGATAGGGTTGTTTCTTTTGAAGTTTAGTTTAAATGAAACTTCATGAAATTTTGGTTTTAAGCACATATAAACATGTTTAAAGGTTTTTTCATATATTTTTATTATATGGTTGATTAAACCAAGGTGATTTAACTACCATAGGGGCGGGATATATATATATATATATATATATATATATATATAAGGATAGTTTAAGCCAGAGGGGTTGCTTTTTGGGTATTTTATTTAAACATGTGGGGATTAAATAACTTTGGCTAAAGTTATAATAAGTGGGTTTTTGGGTTTATTATATAAAAATGAGTTATATATAATAGGAGAAGGTTATTTCTATAGGGAATTAATACATAAGTCAAAATTAATATGTAAATTGAATAATGTATACTCAAAACACATAAACATAATAAGTAAAGTGGAGTTTAAGACAATTTGCATCAATCTTATCACTTTAACTTAAGATATAATGTAATTTTGAGGGTTTAATGTTTTCAAATGATGTAGGAAGTTAATTAAATGGCAATTATAATGTCTTTAAGTAAATAATGGAGTTTTACTTATGATTACTTAGGGGGATGAATGCATGAAATGGAAAAATGATGTGAGTTTAGGGATGAATATAGACATTTTACACTTTCAACTGATCAGCCATAGAGCCTTGGGTCTGATCCCAAAAAAATTCAAGGAAATGCCTTGAGCCTTTCTAACTGATATTTTAGAATGTTTCATGACTATGGGAAAGGGAAGTGATTTATTTGGCAGCCCATGATGAATGATATTTACATTGAGAGTTTTCACCTTCTTATACCTACCCAGCTTACCATGCTAACATTTTTTCTTCCTTTGTAGTAAGGTGCATTTAAGCTAGCAACCTTCACAACATTTATTCTTTCTGAAAGTAAGTAGAACTATCTAATTCTACACTTATTTCATCCATGAATCCAGATTAAACTGTTGGATTCACTTTATTTTTCTAACTAACTACTGAATCTTCATGATTAAACTGTATGACAACTCATTATTCTCTATCTACAACAAGTGAAATTGAAAAATGTTAAGTTAAGATTAAACTGTTTAACTCATCATGGACTATGGAATTTATTGACACTCTGCCATAGTCAAAAAGTAAAAAGTAGTGGAATTTATGCTTGCACACTTTCATGTTTTATTAATTTTTCTTTTGGGGTCTTTTATTTTTTCTAAGTCCTTTGATTTTTCTTTTAGGAGTTTTTACCCTCGTTTTTATTTTTTTTATTTTTTTACAAAAATATGTGAATAAAACTTGCAGAAGGAAAATTATGTACAGATTTACAATATTATCAACAGTCAAGTCAAAATTATGACCCCTATCTTATAGGTTTCTAACAGTATCTCTGAACGTTTTTTCAATAACTACTTAAAACCCAATCACATATATATACGGACCTTAAAAAATTGTGCTCCGCAATTATAGACACGGTACATGTTGTTGGCTTGGGCATGTCACATTTTAATGATACAATGTTGGTGGAGTTGAAATCTTAATTAATTTTGTGACATCTTCCTACAAATATATGAATGTGAATCAGTGATATAGATAATATTAGAAGATAACTTTGAAAGTCTAATGAAAGATAATTTTGAATTGAAATTTTAAAACTGAGATTGTAAGTTATTATTATTTAAACTAATTATAATTTTATTATATAAATAAATATAATTTTTAAAAATTTAAAGCACTAAGATTGTACAAATGCAAAAATCAAATTTACAATTTTAAAACAGCCTTACCACATTGGGGTAAAACCTATCAAAAAATGAAAACTATCTTCCAAATTTCAATAATAAAAACTTATTTAATTTAAAATTTTAAGAGAACATGACAATGTGATGTGCATTTTAATGGGTTTATGATCGCCTTTTATATGGATTTTAGCTTAAAAAAAATATTGAGATTTAAAAAAACGAGTTTCTAAATTGATATACATTAAATTTTCAAGAATTATAAAATAATATTAACTAGCAATTGCACCTAATGTTGCAAAGGAAACGCCGTAAGAAATAAGTTAGAAAGAAAGAAATTGTAATTAATTTGTGATTTAATTAAATATTTAACTTATAAAGATTAAATAAAGTACGATGGTTCATAGTTAAATGTGAGAGTGTATTGGATCTATTATTTTTATAAAATAGTGTAGAATATTCTTAATACATGTTCCTAAATTATGTTGAATGTGTGATAGTTAGGGCTTGACATATTAGTTATAGAAGTAAATTTACTGGACGCATTCTGATTGTTGATCCAAAATGTTGAATGTCTCATAGTTAATACTTGGGATTACGTTGATCCAGAATGTTGAATATTCTTAATTCTTATATTTTTAATTAGGTTGATAGTTACTAAGGATACGTGGGTGGGCATTTTCTGATCATTCGGTGATCGCATACAGAAAATCCAGTTAATAATACAAAATGAAAATTTACCCGTTGACATCTCATGTATTTATTATTCGAGCGTCTTTTTGGGTCTCTTGGTTCATTTTCAATATTCCGAGCTTCATTCCACGTATCGAATGTTCACGGTTCACAATAGCAGCATATACCAACCAAGTTTAATGCTGCTGTCCCAAATTTTACAATTATCTTTTTCAATCTCTTGGTTTCAGTTCCGCTTAGTAAATGTTCACTGTTCACAATAGCAACATATACCAACCAAGTTTCATGTGATTGTCCTAAATTTTATAATGTTATGATCATCTTGTTCCACCAATAATCTCTCAGGTATTCCCTTCACAAGAACAATAATCATGATCATATCATAACATGGGTGGTAAGCTAATCTGGGTGGAAAGAACCAGTGATTAATTCTGAAATTGGCCACAAAGGCTTGAGAGTTTTTCGTTTGTCAGAGAAGCTATATAGTATAAAAGTAGCAAGATAAACATGTATATTCAAGTCCGAGGTTCGATCGAAAAGTTGCAGCCCAACTCCGAAACCTACTTTTGCAAGTTGCTTCTCAACAATCGACAAGCGAGAGAGGAAGTAGTCATCTGCAAAGGACAAGTATTTCAGCAATCATGCCCCAAAAAAGTACTTGGAAATACAAAGGGCACCTTGATGTGAATTGATGAACATATCTTCTAGAACACTCGTTTGCTTCAACGTCTTTGTAAGCCCACTTGCAAGCAAGAATGATACTTTCATCTCGCATACTCGTTGTCGAAATTTAAATTCCAATAAATCATTAATGATTATGCCAAAGAAATATCAAATGGGTTAAATCATATAAAGAAAAGAATCATAGTTCATGGTCTATTCCATTAAGGTCCTAATTTAACTCTGAAATGGAACTACCTCCCTAAAAAAGCCTTAAGGGTGACCTATAAATTGCAAGAAAAATTATGGAGATCGATATGTTCTTGTCCGACACCACTGTACAATTCGAGAAAATTATATTGGAAACTTGATAAAAATCTAGTCGGAAAATCAATTAAGTATATGTTAATGTAGCAACCTATATATCGGTTTTTAGAAGGTCAATGCATGCATTGACGGTGTAGCTACACTGGAAGGAGATTGTAGTTGTTGTTTGTCTTCTTCTGCTAATTTATGTGTTCCCATAAAATCTTCTCTATTTCTCTGTGATTAATAATAGCTAAATGTCATGTTTTTTGTGCACTTTTTTTAATGAAATCTACATGTATTACAGCGGTTGGTATTAGTTAGAGTCAAATCACCAGCGCACTTGACAACGATACGTCCTAGAAAATGGAAAAATCATCAATGGTGACAGTCCTATCACAAGTTCCATCTCTTTATGCAATTGTGTTTGAGCCATGAGCTTTGCCAACTCAAAATATTGAAACTTTTCTTAGAATACAACTCTCGACCGTTCACCCAAAAAGAAAAACGCCATTTCCTTTGTTATAGAAAAGGAGGCATAAGTGATAAGAAACAACAACTCTAAATCATGACTTAGTGTCTAGTTACGTGTCTTAACGGGCATAAATTATGAGGAAGATCGTATATCCACTACACATCGGCTTACAAAAGTTTAATATAATTACTCTCTTGTTTTTTTCGTAACCGTTAACTTTGCTTTTACAAAATAAATTGACGACAATAAAAAAATGGCTTACCAAATTCATCAAGAACGTTATGTTGGTTAAATGTTAACAAAAATCATAAAAACAAAGATGGTGGTAGACTTCAGAATTTTAAGACTCACACTTTGGGGCGAAAGCTAGATCATGCCCATTGCATTTCTCCCATGTAGGTACTTCATCGAGACCAGCTATCTTGTTTTTGAAACAATATATAAATTTTATCATTGATGGAATTCACAATATACGAGACATAAACTATAAATTTTTTTCTTGTACAAGAAAAAAAACCGATAGTTCGTTGTGATATCCCTGAAGCACCTTATGATAAACTAAATAAGTAATCCACCAAGTCAATCTGCACTTTTGAAATGAGAGAGGAAGGCACATACGATGAATATTTCTGCGAATTGATGAGATCGAACCTCAAGGTCATCATCATAAAAATCTTTCATTGCACAATAACTTTAATCCAACTACGGGGCGAGAGGATATTGTATTTACTTACATGATGAAAATTACTCTTTTGCCTGTACCAGTCTAATATGATTGTATTTCCACCTTCATCCGTCATCGAATCCCACATGTAAAGGCTGCAAATATATTTTTCACTAATCGGTATCAATGAATAAGTTCCCAATAAATTATCCATATCGAAAATGTAAAAAATAGATAGGACATGACTCGATGAACATCTCCCATAAAATGAGAGAGAAATAGGAAAGCTACGTTAAGTTATCTCGCAAGTTGTACAAATGGGTATTAGCATCCACTGGTATTTGAATTATACCACACTCAAATATAATTCATCGTGAACGCACTTAAAGATGTAAAACACATGTCACGAGATAGAGAACATTGTAAGATGGTGGCAATACGGAGATAAAAATACATTTTTCTCTGTCGACTCTGTCGCCATAAGATTCAAGATGAGAAGTGTAATTTTTTTATGGCACCTTCAAGGCACATGCCTATTTCTCCTTGGGCATTAGGGCGGTCCCCTCTGTTTGCAAACAAATAGAAAAAATTATGAGATCTCTAATAAGGTTGTTCCTCAGATATTTCTTATATGTTGCACATCCTTCAGTTTATCACGAAGATGAGATAATTCTCTCGAGAAATCCATGTTATACCCATCTTATTATGGTAAAATCACAGATACATAAAAGTACCAAACTGATGGGAAATCAGAGAGTATTTCACTAAAAACAGAAGAAAAAAAAACTCAAATTAAGTTTATCTTGGATAGAATAACTTATTGGAATAAACATAAGAACACTTATTGTATTGCGTGTCAATGAAGTGTAATGGACTTGACGAGGGATAGTGGAATCGCATATGATCAGCCCATGAACAAAGAGAAGCAAGATCACCCTCTGCATACTCAGGGAGCAGTTTCTTCACTGCCATTGATGATTCTTCACTTGTCGGCTCTGCTGCCATAAGATTCAAGCTGAGAAGTGTAATTGTTTATGGCACCTTCAAGGCACATGCCTATTTCTCCTTGGGCATTATGGCAGTCCCCTGTTTGCAAACAAATAGAAAAATTTATGAGATCTCTAATAAGGTTGTTCCTCGGATATTTCTTATATGTTGCACATCCTTCGATTTATCATGAAGATGTTCTTGTGGAGGAATACCTCAATCGGATAACCTACATGATAATTTTATCTTGATTCATCTGCTACACGCCGGTATTCACACGACATGAGGGTGCCACTCGCTCTTCCAAACTCGTATAACACCAAAAGTACCTAAAAAAAATTAGATCTTAGGGGGAACAAACATAAAAGAAATGCCAAATGAAGTTGGATACTTGGGGGGATTTGGAGGTTCCGGGAAATAGGGAGCCCTTTGTTGCACGATCTACCACCTTCGATCGGTTAGTTGAAGATCTTAAAGGAATTGAGGCTCGAGAATTGCGGTGAATTGAAACATTTTCCGGTGACTGTTCGATCGTTGACTCAATTGACGGAGTTGAGAGTATTGAATTGCCCGTTGCAAACATTAAGAACATGGAATAATTTGGAATCATCCAATGACAATCGCATGCCTCGGCTTGCAAGTCTTGGAACCGTACAACATGAAATTATCGGAGGTATCATTTGCTACGGGCGTTTGCCCCCATCCTTCAATATTGCACCTTTTTTCAAGTTGGCCCTCGCAATTTCAACTACGTTTTCAGTATGCAGGGGCCTCCGACCCCATTTCTTGCACTGAGAATCGATCTTGGGCCACCTCATATGAAAGCCCCCGCCATTGCGGAGTTGAATCTCATGCGCAGTCGTCGAGACCCACCCGACCTCCAATCGGGAAACCAACTCCCATAGGGACACCTTGTTGCAAAACAGCTCACCAAGGTCGAACCCACGACAGAAACACATGGCTCTTATAAACAAAAAACAGAGGATTGCCCTCGAAAGACCGGGAGAGGATGGGATATAGCAATGGCCATACAAGGGTATGAAAAAGAGGCACCTTTTTCAAGCCGTCCCTCGCAATTTCGACTTTTTTACGTATTGCGGGGCCTCCGACCCCATTTCTTGCACGAGAATCGATCCCCGGGCCACCTCATATGAAAGCCCCGCCATTGCGAGGGTTGAGTCTCATGCACATATGCTAAGACCCACCCGACCTCCAATCGTGGGAAACCAACTCCCACAAGGACACCCCTGTTGCAAAACATCCCTTAAATGCTGAGGAAAACTCGAAGCCAAAAGTAGCTTCAATTCTCACGAATTCTTCATCCGAGAGGCCTTTCTCAATGGGGGGGCTTTATGCTTCGTGGGCTTTGTGCTTCGTGTTCGGATGTCGAATAGCCTTCCCCGCAAAAAACAGAAAAAGGAATCCAGGTCCCTTCCCCTTCCCTTCCTTCACATTGAGGTCGCCACCATCTTCCCCCCGATATGAGGTAATCCACCTTCACCACCACGTTTTCCACTCGCAAGCAGGGCACCAAAGCATTACACATATATGAAAAAAAAACTACTACCAATGATTTCACCGACAATGAGGCACAAATATTGTACCAATTTCATTTTCCAACAGACAATGCATTGCTTCTACGAAATCCCAAAAGCTTCTCGAAATCCGAGAATGTCCGAGTCACTCAATGCTCTACCTTCTACATTTTCTCTTTTCATTTTCTATATTTCATAACTACATTGTAAACTAACTTTTCTATCTAAGGGTTGAAAATGTTTCAATCGTCTAACATATAATCTAAGGGTTTCACATTATGACACGATGCACATCAACAAAGTTGTTTTCAAATAATAACTCCTTACGGCGTAATTATAATAACAATATAAATGTTCTTGATTATAATTTTTTTATCAATTTTATTTGAAATTTAGAAGGGAATTTTTTAGAATTATAAAATGGCTATACTCTAGATGTTACATGCTTTGGAAAAAAAATATTTAATAATAATAGAAACTAGAGTTATTGATATATTTAAAAAAATGTTTTAAATAACAAAAATATCATAATTTGTAAAAAAACAAAAAAAATATTACGTAATTTTTGAAAACAACCAAAACATAAAACATAAAGGAGCTCCAAACCTAAATCTTGAAACATATATTAATTCTAAACATAAAGCTTTACAACCTAATTTATTTTCTAACTATGGTCACTATACTTTTATAAAAACATTTGAATTGTTAAAGAATATGATTATTATTTATTAAGACCGAAACTTTATCTTTTTTGGAAAAAGAAATAAATATGAATAATTATCTTGAATGATGTCTTTAACTTAATGGTAAAATAAGGGGAAGGGGTTCTACAAAAAAAGAAGAAATGGGTTGAAGGAAGGGTGTTGTGAAGGTGGAGCTCTACTAACCCTAGAAGAGTGTAAGTTGGACAACGAGTCTTGAGGCTTAACTACTGGAAATATTCCTCGCTACTTGACACTTGGTGTTGAGCATGGGGGAGAAAAGGATGAGATAACCTCTCTCAAGGTTGGGAGGAACCACCAGTTAAGGATATAAAGGTTAGAGGTAAGTAGTTACTTTTGTTATGATGAATTTGTGTGATTTGGAAAGTGAAGTCCTAGTTCATTAAGGGGCTAAGTAAATATGAAATTTTCTCTAAATTAGGAAGAAGTATTATCTTGAAATGCATATAGAAATATGGTATTATAGTGAGGAAAATTTACACGTAATGAAAATCAATCCCGAATTCTTGTAGGATGTTAAATAATATATTGTGTAAATAGTATTTGCAAAATTTAACTACCCCGATTCGAAAATTTTATACTCATGCATGATAGGTTTAGTTAAACCTTTCCAAAGGATAATTTGGAAAAATGAATTATATAAATACAGAAAAGAAATATCATTATCTAAATCTTCTATAATGGTAATAAAAAAAGAAAAAGGACTCACAAGTTTAGAATCGAGCCCCGTGTCTGGTAGGGCCAATTTACGGGTCTTTTGATCAAACAGCTAGATCATTAAAATAAGAGCCATGTAATGGAATTGTAGGAGAATCTATGAGGAGAAAATACATATATGAAAACCACAATAGAAAATGATATACATATATATTCCAAATATATATAGGGTTTCCAATCGAAAATCTCCCACGGTGGGATTTGAAATTCAAACTTATATACAAAGCACATAGTATAAAAGATGGGTAAATGATAGAATTTTCAGATGAAAGGATACCAAATGTCTATATAGAATTAAAACTGAAAATGTGTCGATAGTAATTACTTAAATATGCATTCAGCCATAGGGGTTTACATTTTATGAACAGGTGTACAATTGTGCCAAAAATGAAAAATAATTACATAAATTTAGTATCATAACAAAGCACCATAAACCATAAAACTCCTTGATGGGAGGGTGACATAGTAAATAAAATAATTTTTAATTCCATATATTTATGCCGAAAACCCTTCTAATCTCGAAGGGATTCATAGAAAAACCTTGCATGTAGGGTATGGGGACCAGACACTAATCCCTGTGTAGACATAGGACAGAGTCCTTAGAACTTCCAAGAAGGAAAAAATTGCACTAAACCTTCACTATAAGGTTAAGAAGTACTTCTTAAGATTCATGATGAGGTAGTCGAGAGAGATCTTCAAGTGACGAGATGACTCACTCTTCTCAATGCATACCTAAAAACGAGATGAAGAAGGGTATGAGTAGGGTAATGTGAAAAAAAATATAAATGTAAACAAGAAAACAAATCCCCCAAAACTACTATAGTAATAACTTACCTTCAAGAATGGTGGTCACAAAATTTGAGGCCCACGAGTCGGCGATTCGAGTTCCTCCATCGACATTTCCCGACATTGTACGGGGGGTAATAGGTCGAGAATTCAACCCAGAACCCGAAGTTGAACCAAAAGAAATTCTAAATGTACGAGTAAACAACTATTAGTTAGCCAAAAATCCTATCAGAAATTCTTTCATAGAATAAGAAAACTCAAATTGAAAATGGATGGAAGAACTCGAGCGGACCAACTTTCCTAGAGACCGGGGGAAATGACTCTACCGAGAACGCAATGGGAAATTAAATGATAAATTGTTCATGGAGAAACCAGTAATATAAATCCACCATACCATATCAGAATAACAAACTTACCTATATTTGTAGCTGAACGAGCAAGCCGGAATGAAAGAATTACCTCAAGGAGCTTTCACGAGTTGTTGTAGAGTTGCAACCTCCATCTCGGGGTGATAATGAATGAGTCGGAACATCGAGCGAGGATTGGGTTAGTTACCTCGAATATCAAATAATAAGGGTTTAAAATCAATGGCAAGGATGATCGATAAGTGCCATACACCTCTATCGACTACGTACAACCAAGCCATTGAAATATCCCAAGCTCGAGAAAGTTCATTAATAAATATAAAATAAGATTTACATAGAATATGGTGATTTCAAAGTTACAAGTATTGATTTTTGTTGCCATAAAGTTTTACGGATATGCACTTATAACTATCCTAAGTCTAAACATATATATATTTCATAGGAAAGGATCGTAATGCTACAATTTGTACAATATTAACACTCATAACATAACACCGGAGTATAGTAATTCGACCCCAATCGTTTAATCATTATTGAGTTGCATTATTTAGAAACAAATATTTTTGATATTGTTGAGTTGTATTAGTCCTAAAAAGATTCGGTAATTAAAACCAATAAGCACAAATGACTTAGACCTATATTATATCATGAAGTATCTATGTTTATATAGTTTTTTTATAATAATGTGTGATAAAAAAAATTTAGATATGGTTTTTATCATAGTTTGTGACAAGTGGTATCATAGTGTGGTTACATGCTAGGGCTATTTGGGCCACTAAGGATAACTCGGGGTTTCTCAATATTTGTTTAAAAAGCGTAGAGAGAAAAGAGACAAGTGACAAAAAAATTGAAAAGTCTTCAATGAGGAGAGGATCGAGTCATCGGACACCAAGAATGACATCGGAAGTCCCACCCCGGACCAATCCCGAGATTAATCGTGAAATGTGGATACAACTAAGTGTTGGCCAACACCAGTAAACCAACATGTTTCTAAAATAGCAATAAACACAAACTAATAGTTTGTTGGATACGATAAAAAAACTTCAAGCGAGAGATGATTGGAGTCCGAAATGATAATGAAAGGCTAATGAGGGAACAACAAAGAATACTTAAGAATATTTCAGATAAGAAAAAATCATCCCACTACACAAACTAGTCCCGATAACCCCTGCAGTGAGTCATAATGAACTAAGTAATAAGGGTAGAACATATAATGAAGCTGAATCCTAAAGTGTTTCAAATCAACGAGAATTGAAGAAACAGAAAGTAGAATTACAAAGTGAATTCAAGAAAATTAAGTATCCTACTTTCGATGGGGAAGATGAGGAAATGGTGGAAGCTTGGATAATAAATATGTAAAAATATTCCCAAGTCTATGAATACAAAAAAAAACTCAAGGCTCTCATGGAAATATATAAATTGTGGGGGGAACGCTACATTATTGTGGGAGGAACTGAAAAATGTGCGTGGAATTGAGGATCAAAATATGACTCGGGATGAATTTCAGCGATAGTTTAAAGACAAATATCCAATAGAAGGATTCTATGATGAAAAAATCCCGAGAGTTTCATGATTAAAAGTTGGGTCAATTATCTATGGATGAGTTCATTACTAAGTTTACCTCCTTATTAAGTTATGTACCATACTTAAGGGATGGTCAATCGGAAGTGCAACGATTCTTGAGTAGTTTCCCTGCTAACTTGAATGAGAAGATTGAATTTTTTTAATACATATATGAGGGATGAGGCGATTAGGAAGGCACGAATGTGTTATCAATAGTCTAAGGCAAAGCGTGAAGTTGAAAGAAATTGGCCACCAAATAAAGAGTAGAAAGTTCCCCCAAATTTTAAAAATAGTAGATCGGAAAAATTAAAAAAATGTTGTGAAGAATTCAACAAACAAGAAATTTGGGAAAAAACCCCGCAAAGTTCCAAATAGACAACTAAATAGAGACCAAATGAGGAATTTTAAAGGATAGAACTTGGTAAATATCATAAACCAAAAATTGCAATGAGGTGTTTGTGGCAAGGAACATTACTTTAAGAATGTCCCACATCACGAAAGAAATGAAATGACAACCAATACGCAAGAAGCGTCTATGGTAGGGGGATGTCACTTGAAATATACAATGGATCAATGTTGCGGTGGAAGATCAAGAAGCGAATTTCAAGCCAACTATGATAGAACTAGAAGGTAATCTACAATACCAAATTGTTTCTATTTTGGTTGATCCTCATGCCGATTTAAGTTGCATAAACCCTCGAGTAGTTGAAAATTGTAAGTCGCAAAAACGAAAATTTAAAAATCCATTGCTAGTACAATTTGTTAGGGAGAAAAAAATACGAGTTAATGCAAAAGTCTTGAATTTTGTTTTGGATATAGGATAGAAACAAATAAATGTAGAGCCCGAATATCCTTCCTTTGTTCTCCTATGAAATTTTATTGCGAATGGACTCATTAGAGCGGGAGCTGATTCCCTAGTAGATTGTACAGGGAAAAAATTATCCATTTTAAGGTCTGAATATCGAACTCGTCAAGAGTTGCAAGGAATTCAGAAACCATTGTGATTGTGTCTCATTACAACATCTAAAGCTGAGTAAATGTATTAGAAATGGTGCCAACGATTTAGGTGGGGTTTTATAACTCCAAAGACAAGACCTTGATGATGGAAAATATACCAATTGTCTAGGAATTTAGGGATGTATTTCTGAAAATATACGAGGATTACTTCCAAGGTGAGATATTGATTTCACCATAGATAATACCTTTGGCGATGCATGTATCAAGAGAACCATACATAATGAGTTTCCCGAAATTAACGAAATTGAAAATGCGATGGCAAGAACTACTTTGGATAAAGGGTACATTCGGCCAAGTGTGTCCCCTTTGGGGTGCACCGATATTTTTTTATAAGAAGAAATATGGGACAATGCGGATGTGTATGGACTACCGATAGCTTAATTAACTAAGCTGTCAAAAAATAAATACTCGTTTCCCCTGTATTGATGACCTTTTTGACCAAGTGAAATGAATAACGATATATTCCAAGATTGACACTGAGATGCGGGTATCAATAGATATAGATTAAAGATGAAGACATATCCAAAAAAAACCTTTCATACTAGGTATGGACATTATGAATTTGTGGTGCTACCCTTTGGAGTAACTAATGCACCAGCAACCTTCATGAGCGTGATGCACATAATTTTTCACCCGTTTTTGGATAAATTTGTTTTATTTTCAGATAATGATATATTTATTTACTCTAAAAATGTTGAGGAAGACAAAGAAAATTTACGCTTGGTGCTGAAAATGCTATCTGGAACACCAAATCTATGCCAAATTCAATAAATGTAATTTCTACAAAGAACATATCCAATGTTTGGGTCATTTAATATCTCGTGAAAGCGATTTACTGTGGATCCCGAAAATATCAAAACAATTATGGAATGTAGAATTCCCAAGAACGTAGTTGACATACGTTCATTCATGGGCCTAGTCTGGTTACTATCGATGGTTCATTGAGGGCTTCTCTAAAATATCCTTCCCTATTACCTCTTTGTAGTAAAAGTGGTGAGTGTTTAAGTGGGACTGAGGAATGTCAAACTAGTTTTGAACGACATAAAAAAATTATTAACTACGCCCTTTGTACTAAAGTAACGAGACCCAAGTGGGAATTTTTTAAGTATGCACGAGATGCACGTAAGGAAGGGGTGGGAGTAGTATTGACCCAGAGGGTAATTTTATAGCATATGAATCCGGGAAATTGATGGATCATGAGAAAATATACTCTCATTATGATTTAGAGTTAACGATAGTAGTGCATGTGCTTCGAGTATGGAGACATTACTTGTTGGGAAAAATGTTTATACCAAGAACTGATCATAGTAGTTTGACTAGTTATTTCAAGAAATTATATTTAAATTCCCACCAAGGAAGATGGAATGTTTTCCTAAGTGAATTTTGTTTTTACATTCAACATGTGAAAGGAAACGAGAACCGAGTTGTTGATGCTCTAAGTAGAAAATTTCATTGCATTTATGAACTTTATTTTAATAAGGTTGAATCTAAGTTCCGAGTAGAAAATCATGGAAGCGAGAAAAGAGAGATCCCGAATATCAATTTTTATGGCGGCAAGCAAAGGAGGCTGAAAAAATAGAGTAGGTCACCCGAGATTATGAGGTTAATAGTGAAGAACTCTTGACTTTCCGAGAAAAATATATATGTATTCCAAATTAGTTGATTTTAATAGAAGCTGATATTAGATGAGTATCACCCTAAGTTCTTATGTGAGACACCTTTAATATCAAAATTCTAATAGAAATTACAAAAGACTATTTTTTTGTACGGAATACGCAGGGAATATTTCCGAATACTTGAACAAATGCTTAGAATTTTAGCAATTTAAAGTGGAGCACCAACACCCGGCCGTATTACTTCAGACCTATCCCTATACCAAAATGGAAATGGGAACTAATATCCCTCGATTTCATGACAGGGATTGCCAAGAAGTAAAATACACAATGACTCAATAATCATGGTGGTGCATAAACTTAACAAGGTGGCTCATTTCATACCCAGATGCAGTCAACTTACAAGATTTTACAAATAGATGGAATATTCATGAGATAATTGTTCAAGCCACACGATATTCCAAGAATTGTCATCTACGATAGAGATGTGATGTTTATCGGCGTTTTGGTAAGTACTATTTCTTTGGATTGGGAACTCAAATCCAATTCAACACTACTTATCATAATCAAAATGACATACGAGACAGAGAGGGCGAATCAAATCTTTGGAAGACATGTTGTGCATTTATGTGACGTAGCAACCCACCAAGTGGGAGAAATATTTACATATTCTTGAATATGCATATAATCATGGGTATCAAGAATCTCTTAAGATGAGCCCTTTCGAAGCATTTTATGGAAGACAATGCGGAACCCCATGAATTGGAGCAATCCGAAAAACCAAATTGATGCTAGAGCTGGATATGTTAGAGGAAATGGAGTGAGAAGTGAAAAAATATCGGACAATATTTAAAAGGAGCCCAAGATAGGAAAAAAGATATATGCGAGATCGGAAAATAAATTTACGGGAATTTGAGGTGGGTGATCACATGTACGTGAGAATAAAACCAATGAAAATAACTTTGAAGATGGTATACGTGTGCCAAATTGGCTCATATATATTTTGCGCCATTCTAGGTCTTGAAATGAATAGGGCAGGTGGCTTATCGACTAGTTGTACCTAATAATATTTTGGTACATAATGTGTTCCAAGTATCTCTGTCTGAAGCGATACATACATGACCCCAAACATGTGACACACTTTGGAAGAGCATACATGTAAGTTATTTTTTACATTCTAGTTTACAATGAAAAGGGGTATTAATTAAATTAATTATGAATCTATTGTTTACGAGTCGAACACGACAACGAATTTATGGTAGAACATCGGTGTATCCTCAATTAGAGAGAAATAACGGTCGAGAGGTGAGTCATCCCCCAAGTTAAAGTGTAGTGGAAGCACTTTGTCCCCGAGAGGAGGCTACTTGGGACGATGAAAATTTTGTTCGAAAAGTATATCCGAACTTTTTTTCATGATGAAATAACATCGAGGATGGCATTTGCCTTAAGATGGGGAAGATGTAACACTTTGATTTATTTTCTAACTATGGTCAATTTTATTTTATAAAAACATTTGAATTGTTGACGAATATGATTATTCTTTAGTGAGATCTGAAATTTTATCTTTTTGGAAAAGAAATAAATATGAATAGTTATCTTGAATGATGAATTTAACCTAATGGTAAACTAATTCCAAGATCTAGGGTAAAAAGGGTAAAGGATTTACTTCTCGCGGTTACCTTCCCCAAGAGGATAAAAAGGAAACCCACGAGAAGGGGAAGGTGTTCAGTAGAAAAAGAAGAAATGGGTTACAACAAGGGTGTTGTGAAGGAGTTGTCCAGATCTAATGGGTACTAGTGGAGCTCTAATAACCCAAAAGGAGTGTAAGCTAGACAACGATATCGAGGCTTAACTCTGGAAATATTCCTACTACGTAGGATCTAGTGTGGAGCACGGGGGAGAAGAGGACATGACTCTCAAGGTTGGTAGGAACCATCGGTTAAGGATATAAAGGTTAGTGGTAACTAATTACTTCGTTATGATGAATTTGTGTGATCCGGAAAGTGAAGTACGAGTTCATCAAGAGGATATGTAAATAATATTTTTTATGTAAATTAGGAGGAAATATTATCTTGAAATGCATATAGAAATAGGGTAGTAGACTAAGGAAAATTTACACGGAACAAAGATAAATCACGAATTCCTGTAGGAGGTTAAATAATATACTTGTGTAAATAATATTTGCAAAATTTAAGTACCCTGGTTTGAAAAGTTTCTATTCATGCATGATAGGTCTAGTTATAACTTTACAAAGGATAATTTGGAAAAAAAAGATTATATAAATACGAGAAAAGAAATAAAATTATATAAATCTTTAGTAATGGTAATAAAGAATAAAATGGATGAGAAGTTTAAAGCCGAGTCCCACGGTGACAAGGCCAAGTTCGAGGGTCTTCTAGTGAAACAACTAGCACTACAAGAAAAAAAATGACATTGGTGAGGGTCATGCTTGTGACGAACCTTTAAGGTCCATCACCAATGTCACATATGGTGACGTTCCTTAAAAAGCGTCCTTTGTAAGTGTATATAGTGATGGTCCTTTAAGGTTCGTCACCAAAGCCATTTTCAATGACACTTTTGGTGAGGGTCGTTAAAGGCCCATCACTAATTCTCTCTTTGGTGACACTTCTAGTGACGAACTTTTAATGACCCTCACCAATGCTCTTTTTGTTACTTTTGGTGACGGTCAAAAAAAATGTTCGTCACCATTGATCATTCCAATGAGTTTTTGATGACGCTATATGCATGTTAATATAATTTTTTGTCAAAAGATTACAATTTAAGACCATTATTGTGGACTATTTTTTAGAATATGTCCAAGGCCATAGTGGTTAGAGTCGGTCAATTTTTTTAAGATGTAATTATTAGTGTGTATCATTTCCCTCAAGTAATGACTAGTTGAATAGAGTTTTCCTATGAGTTAACACATGATTCATATATATTAAGTTTATTATCTATCAAATTCTCTTTAGATAAAGTTCCACTAGTGTGTGTAGGAAATATATTATTTAATACATAATCAAGCTATGACAATTCTATTAATGAGAAAGACATAACACTCCTCAACAATGCTAGGCACACCTTAAATTAATGCTTTGTCACACACTAACATTTCTTAGCACCTCACGTATCTTGGAACATATTTTTTACCTACAACATCTTGTCATGAAATTGACACAAAATCAAATCGTGGAATGTGCTAGCACAACAATATGGAACTCTCCTAGCATGTGTTGGCATGCAAGTATTCCCTAGCATGCCCCTGGAACACCTTGGTTGAATGCATTGACATACATTAGCACTTGGCATACAATGCCACTTGACATGTATTGGGACCTTTTATTAGTGTGACTAGCATTCCTCTTTTGAAAAAATATAAAGTCTCGACTTATTAACCCTCTTATGTGTTCATTTACTTACATTTTAGTTTGGTTCTTCCTTTTGTTACCTTGACACTTCTTGACACATATTGACATACCCTGGCACCCCTGCACATCCTTAGCACCTAGCATGTATTGGCATATCTTGGCACTATTTGGAACATATAATTAGCACACCACGAAAATCCCTAGCAAACTTTGGCACTTCTTTACATGCCTTGATATTCCCTAGCATGCCTTACCAATGCTTAGCATACCTTGTCACTCCCTCCTTAGCATGATAGCTAACACTCATTAACACTAGTCCCCGGCACACGTTCCTCATATTCATTAACTTCCATGAATTTTGACCTAGTGCTCCTTAATGTTTTGTACTAGTACTCCTTAACACTCCTCAACATGCATTAGCACTCTCTAGCACACCTTAGCACTCTTCAAGATGCCATTCCACTTCATAGCATGCATAACACTCCCCTGACACATATTGGCAATTGGCGGGTGTTGGCGCTTGGAAAGTCTTAGCATGTATGGAACACGTTGAGATGCCTTGGTATCATTTTGCATGGTTTAATATTAAATTTATTTGAGATCAATTTTTGGAAAGTAGACAAGAAGTAACAAAGGAAGACTTGGCACTTAGAATGCACTAAGACTTTGAACTTGGCACCTATTGGTGCCTAGTGTTGGTGTGCCTAGCACGCCCTCTTAGAAAAGGTAAATTGATGACTCATTAACCCTCTTATGTGTTCATTTCCTTTTAGTTTAACTTGTTTCTCCCTTTTATTCCCTTGACATTCCCTGGCACACATTAACACACCCTTTCACATCTTGGCATGCCTTATCACTTGGAACATCTTCTCATGTTTGACATGCCTTCGCACTATCTGGCACATCTTAGAATTCCCTAGCACGCCTTGGCACTCATGTCCTCACAACTAACCTTTACATTTTTTCATGACCTGGGGAACCCAATCAAGTCCTTGGCTCTGCAGTTCATGTGAAAACATTGGCATGCTTCAACCACAACAACACGACCAATTGCACCTACTACAATTAGATTGTGCCTTTTTCACTCGAGAACTATCTATAACTCATCTTATGCTACTCATGTCCAAGCTCAACTTGTCCCACTTAACTATTTACTAAGACAAGGATCACATGATCTAGCCATGGCCATAAAACAAGTAAGAATTAACATATCTTACATAGGCAATATTTCATATGTATGTTTAGTTCATATAAACAATAGAACATTAACTAAGAGTTTGCAAGAACCAAAAGATTCACAAGGCACACAAGATATAAGTGACACAAGCCGAGTGCCCCAAAACGTATACACAAAAATCTACAATATGAAATTATCTAGAATAGTTTAAAACATGAGCATGTACCCAAAGTGTGCCACATCTAATATAAAAAATAAAAAATAACTAAAGGCAAAACAATGTTGTGCCTAGCACAAAGTGATATCCCTTTGCCTAAAAATGCTATGTCGAAGCCCACGATAACAATCGTAGGCTTTCCTCCTGTAAATCATATTCTAAACTTCTCCTAACACACTTCGTCCTTAGCGCACTTGAATTCGCTAACACTCCCCCGAAACGCACTCTTATTTGTTCCTTTCCATGCATTTTGACCTAGTTATCCCTTGATATACCCTCGAAACTCCCTAACGCTCTAGTTCAGCATGCATTGACATTGTCTGTCATGTATTAGCATGCCTTTTCATTCCTTTTGCATTCCCACGACCCTCCCTAGCTATCATGCCCTCACAACTACCCTTACTTAATTTTCAACTTGGGAACCCAACCAAGCCCTCGCTTGACTACAAGAGCTTGACCAAGTTATAGTTACTGTACAACTAGACTATGTTGTTGAATTGCGTAGCTTGGGAGATAATCCACAAGCCTAGTGAGATGGCTTTGTGTGATTTTTGTCACAAAAGGATTTGTGGGAATAGAAGCCAAGAAAAGGGATTTTCGACTCAAGACAGGGGTTTAAAATATAAAAGAAAATTAAAAAGGAAAATTAATATTTCTAAGGTCTAAGTGGATAAAACCCGTAAGTTTTAGAGGTTTCCTAAGAGGTCTAGGAAAAACTATTTAAGGAGTCCATAGGATGAAGGAAATAACATAAAGTGAGAAGGAACTTATTTCATCAAGGGGGCGAAGAGATATGTAGTCCTAAAGAGGCCATGATCATTGTCATGTCTAGCATTCATTAAGATGCCTCGGTATGCTTTAGCATGGTTTACTATTAAAGTTATTTGAGATAAGTTACTTTGGAAAGTAGAAGAGAAGTAACGAGAGGATGATTTGGCACTTAGAATGTACTAACACTTGGCACTTGACACTCAAATCCACCTAGTGTTGGTTTGCATAGCATGCCCCTCTTGGAAAATGTAAATTGATGACTTATTAACCCTATGATGTGTTCATTTCCTTGTATTTTAACTTGTTTCTCCTTTTTTTTGCCTTGATAGTCCCCTGGCATGTATTGTCACACCATTTAAGTTCTTGGCATGCCCTAGCACTTGACACGTATTAGCATATTTGGAATGCCTTCAAACTATCTTGCACATGTTAGCATTCCCTAACATGCCTTGGCACTCATGCCCTCACAAATAGCCTTACATTTTTTCACGACTTGGGAACCCAATCAAGTCCTTAGCTACTCCAGTTCATGTGACATTGGTCTATTTCATTCGTAACAACTTGATCAATTGCACCTACTACAAGTATATTGTGCCTTGTTCACCTAAGAACTTCTTATACCTCATCTAAGGCTAGTCATGTCCAAGCTTAACTTTTCCCATCTAAGAACTTACCAAGACAAGGATCACATCTAGCCATGGCCATAAAACAACTACGCAACATAGATTGCATAGGAAATATTTCACATGTATGTCCATTTCATATAAATAGTAGAGCATTAAGCTGAGATTTTGCAAGAACCACATGATACACAAGGCACACAAGATATAGGTCGGCACAAAGCCGAGTTCCCCAAAACTTATACACAACAATGTACAATATGGAATTATCTAAAATAGTTTAAAAACATGAGCATTTGGCCAAAGTGTGCCACATTTCATATAAAAAATAATAGATAAAGGCAAAAATAGTGTTGTGCCCAACGCAAAGTCTCCCTTTTGTTTAAAATTTCTTTGTCGAGCCCCCTTATCGCAATCATAGGATAGCCTCTTACAAATCATATTATGAACTTTTTTTTAACACACTTCATCCTTGGCACACTTGAATTCACCGACACTCCTTGGAACACACTCTTATTTTATTCATTTCCATGCATTTTTTCCTAGTGCTCCATTGTCTTTCCATAGCATTCCTTAACACTCCTTGGCACGTGTTGGTACACCCTAGCACCTAGGACATCTTGGCATGTCACCCTAGCCTATAACATGCCTTAACACTGCTTAGCATACCTTGTCACTCCCTCCTTAGCACACCTGGAACTCACTGCCACTTCCAATCAAAAACTCTTATTTTTTCATTTCCATGCATTTTTAGGTAGTGCTCCCTTGTGTTTTCCTGGCACTCCTAGTTAACACTTCCTTACATTTGTTGGCACATATTGGCCGCATGTCGCCCTAGCACTCTAGCATTCCTTAGCACTGCTAAGCATGCCTTGTCACTCCTCCTTAGCACACTTGGAACTCATTGAAACTCCTTGTCACACACTCTTTTCATTCATTTCCATGCATTATGACATAGTGCTCCCTTGTGTTTCTCTAGCACTCCCTAACACTCCTCAGCACACATTGGCACACCTTGGAACTTAGCACATCTTGGCATGATTTCCTAGCACTCTATCATGCCTTGGAATTTCCTACCATACCTTGTCACTCCCTCCTTAGCACACCTAGAACTTGCTAACACTCCCTATCACACACTCTTATTCTTTCATTTCCATGCAATTGAAACTAGTCTGCCATTATGTTTCCCTGGCACTCCCTAACATGCATTGGCGCCAACACTAGCACCTAGCACATATTGGAATGCCTAACATGCCTTGGAAATTTCTAGCATGTGTTAGCACTTCCTGGGATTCCCTATACATCTTGGCACTCCCTGGTTTTCATGCCCTCATAGATAACCTTACCTTTTTTGCAACTTGGGAACCCAACCAAGTCATTGAAAAAATAGTGTTGTGTCTAGCACAAAGTCTCCCTTTGTCTGAAACTGCTTCATCCATCCCCTTATTGCAACCATAGGCTTGCCTCCCACAAGTCCTATTATGAAACTATCCTAACACACTTTGTCCATGGGACACCTGGAATTCACTGACACTCCCTCACAAAAATTCTTATTCATTCGTTTCCATGCACTTTGAACTAGTTCTCCCTTGTGATGCTCTAACACTCCCAAGCACTCCTTGTCATGCATTAACACTAACTAGCATGTGTTAGCACACCTTTTAATTCATTGGGATGCCCTAATACTCCTTAACTGTCATGTCCTCATAACTACCCCTATTTTTTTAATACTTAGGAACCCAACCAAGTCCTGCCTCGACAACAACAACTTGACCAAGTTTCATATACTACAACTAGACTATGCCTTATTCGCCTAAGAATGGATTGCAAATAATCTTAGGCTACTCATGGCCAATATTACCAAGTCAAGGCTCACGTCAAATCGTGGCCATAAAACAATTGAGCAACATATTTTACATCTTGACATGCCATAACACCTGGAATGTCTAACAATCCCTTGGCACTTGTTAGCATCCCCTGCATACCTTGACATGATTTGGAACTCCCTAACACACCCTACCATTCCCTAACATGCCATGGAACTCTAGCATTCCTTGGAAATTCCTAGCATATAACCTTGTCATTCCCTCCTTAGCACAGTTGGAACTCACTGATACTCCCTATTACACACTCTATATTCATTCATTTCCATGCATTTTGAACTAGTTCTCCCTTATGTTTCCATGGCAATCCCTGACACACATTGGCACACTCTGACACTTGACACATCTTGGAATTTCGCACTGGAACTCTTTCATTCCTTGGCATTACCTAACATACATTGTCACTCCTTAACACACCTAGAATTTTCTAACAATCCCTGTCACGCACTCTTATTCATTCATTTCCATGCATTTGAAACTATTGCTCCCTTGTTTTTCCCTGGCGCTCCATAACACTCCCTGACATGGATTGGCACACCCTAGCACCTGTCACATCTTGGCATGTTTCCCTAACCTCTAGCACACCTTATCACTATCCCCTTAGCACACCTGGAACTCACTGACACTTCAGGTCACAATCTCTTAATTATTCATTTGCATGCATTATTTTCACCTAGTGCTCCCTTGTGTGTCCCTACGACTCCCTAACACTTCCTATCATGTGTTGGCACACCCTGGCACCTGGCACATCTTGGACACATGCCACTCTGGCACACTACCATGACTTAGCAGTGCCGAGCATACCATGTCACTCCCTCCTTAGCACACCCGAAACTCACTGACAATCCCTATCAAAGACTCTTATTCATTTATTTCAATGCATTTTACATAGTGATCCCTTGTGTTTCCCTAGAACTCACTAACATTTAACACACATTGGCACTTGGAACATCTTGGTATGCTTCCCTAGCACTTTAGCATGCATTGGAAATATCTAGCATACCTTGTCACTCAATCCTTAGCAAACCTGGAACTCCATAGCATGCCCTATAACTCCCTGACACATATTGGCTCTTGGCACTTAGTGGCACTTGAAAATTCTTGGCATGTGTTTGGATGCCCTAGAATTCCTTGGCATGGTTTAAGATAAAATTTATTTGAGATCAATTATTCACAATTAAGAGAGAAGTAATATAGGATGATTTTTCACTTAAGACACACTAAACATTGGCCCTTGGCATGTATTGGCACTAGTGTTGGTATGCCTAGCATTCCCCTCTTGAAAAGTTAAGGTCTTGAATTATTAACCCTCATATGTGTTCATTTATTTTCATTTTAACTTGGTGTTCCCTTTTGTTGCCTAACAAGTCTCCTTAACATGCGTTCGCATACCCTAACACCTGGCACATCTCGTCATGCCTTAACACATTGCATGTCTTGGCATGCTTGGCATGAATTTGCATGCCTAATTGGCACTATCTAACACATGTTAGCACACCCTGACACTTCTTGAAATTCCATAGCATTCCCTAGCATGCCTTGTCACTGCCCCCTTGGCACGTCTGACACTCGCTGACACTCCCCAACACACCCTCTTATTCATTCATTTTCATTTATTTTTCACTCGATGATTTATGTTTTATGGGGTGCATGTCTAGAAAGAGTTCCTTTAAGAGTAAAAAAATGATCGCACCATTACTGACATAAGTAATTGTGAGATTCTACTTGAATGACATTAGGAAACTACACAAGAGATTTTAAGAATGACATTTTTAGGATTTTTTTTATGATGTGGGGATGGTAAGAAGTGAGTAGTCAATATGGTGTGTGAATGCTTAGAATACCTTCTCACTCCCTCCTTAGCATGACAACTAACACTCATTTCCACTCCCTGACACACCCTCGTATTCATTCACTTCCTTGAATTTTGACCTACTAAGTTCTCCCTAACACTCCTCAGCATGCATTGACACTCTCTACTTAGCGCTTTTCGACATGCCCTGCCACTTCATAGCATACATAACACTCCCTAACACACATTGGCACTTGGCACATGTTAGCACTTGGAAAGTCTTAGCATGTTTTACATGCATTGAGATGATTTGGTGTGCTTTGGCATGGTTAAATATTAAAGTTATTTGAGATCAATTGTTGGAAAGTAAATGAGAAGTAATAGAGGAAGATTTGGCATGTAGAATGCACTAACACTTTGCACTTGGCACCTATTCGCACCTAGTGTTGGTGTGCCTAGCATGCCCCTCATAGAAAATGTAAATTGATGACTTATGAACCCTCTTATGTGTTCATCTCCTTGTATTTTAACTTGTTTCTCCATTTTTTTTCCTTGACCGTCCCTGACACGCATTGTCACACCCTTGCACATATTGGCATGCCTTAACACTTGGAACATATTAGCATGTTTGACATGCCTTCGCACTATCTGTCACATATTATCATTCCCAAGCATGCCTTGGCACTCATGCCATCACAACTAGCCTTAATTGGGAACCTTACATTCCCTGGAACACCTTGGCACTCCCTATTTGTCATACTCTCATAAATAGCCTTAATTTTTTTGAAACTTTGGAACCCAACCAAGTCATTAGAAAAACAATGTTGTGCCCAACCCAAAGTCTCCCTTTCTCTGAAATTAATTTGTCCACACCTTATCACAACCATAGGCTTCCCTCTTGCAAGTATTCCTCTGAACTTCTCCTAAAACACTTCATCCTTGGGACACATGGAATTCACTGAGACTCCTTGGAACACACTCAATATTCATTCATTACGAATAATTTTGATCTAATTCTCCATTGTGTTCCCCTAGAACTCCATAACACTCCTCAAAATGCATTGACATTGTCTGCCATGTGTTAGTATGCCTTTTCATTCCTTGGCACTCCTTAGCTATCATGCCCTCACAGCTACCCTTACGTTTTTTTAGACTTGGGAACCCAAACAAGACCTTCCTTGACTATAATAGCTTGACCAAGTTACAATTACTAAAACTATACTATGCCTTGTTCACCTAAGACCTTCCTATAACTCATCTTAGGCTACTTATTTCCAATCTCAACTCATCCCACTTAACAAGTTACCAAGTCAAGGCTCACATCCAACCGTGGCATAAAACAACTAAGCAACATAGTTTACATCTTGACATGCCATAACTGTTAGCACGTTTAACACTCCCTTAGCACCATGTGGCATGTGTTAGCATCCCCTACATTTATTGGAATGTTTTTCACTCCCTAACACACCTTAACACTCCCCGATATTCCCTAACACTCTAGCATGCCTTGGCACTGCCTAACATATAACATTGTCACTCACTCCTTAGAAGACTTGGAACTCGTTGACACTTCCTATCACACACTCTTATCCATTCATTTCCATGCATTTTTAACTAGTTCTCCCTTGTGTTTCTGTGGAACTCCCTAACACTCCTTAGCACACATTGGCACACCATGACACCTGTCACATCTTGGCACGTCGCCCTAACACACTAACATTCCTTTGAACTAATTAGCATACCTTGTCACTCCCTCCTTAGCACACCTAGAACTCACTGACAGTCCATGTCACACACTCTTATTCATTTCCATGCATTTGAAACTAGTGCTCCCTTGACTTTCCTTGGCATTACATAACACTCCCTGGCATGCATTGGCACACATTAGAACATGGCACATATTGGCATGTTTCCTTGACCTCTAGCATACCTTGTCACTCCCTCCTTAGCACACCTGGAACTCACTGACACTTCCTTTCACAAACTATTATTTTTTCATTTCCATGCATTAATTTTACCTAGTTCTCAGTTGTGTTTCCCTGAAACTCCCTAACACTTGCTAACACATGTTGGCACACCCTAGAAACTGACACATCTTGGTCGCATGCCACCCTGGCACTCTAGAATGACATAGCATTGCCTAGTAGCACACATGGAACTCGCTGACACTCCTTGTCACGCACTCTTATTCATTCATCTCAACTCATCCCACTTAACAAGTTACCAATTCAAGGCTCATGCCCAACCTTGGCCATAAAGCAACTAAGCAACATAGTTTACATATTGACATGTCATAACACCTGACACGTCTAACAATTCCTTGGCACTATATGACATGTGTTAGCATCCCCTACATTCCTTTCCATGCTTTGTCACTCCCTAACACACCCTAGCACTGCCTGACATTCCCTAGCACTCTAACATGCCTTGGCACTGCCTAGCATATAACCTTGTCACTCCCTCCTTAACACACTTGGAACTCGTTAACACTCCCTATCACACACTCTTATCCATTAATTTCAATGCATTTTGAACTAGTTCTCCATTGTGTTTCCATGACACTCCCCAACACTCCCTGACACACATTGCAAGCACACCCTAGCACCTAACACATCTTGGAATGTCACCCACTCTAACATTCCTTGGCACTACCTAGCATACCATGTCACTCCCTCCTTAGCACACCTAGAACTCACTAACAATCCTTGTCACACACTCTTATTCATTCATTTCCACACATTTGAAACTATCACTCCCTTGAATTTTTATGGCACTCCATAACGCTCCTTGACATGCATTGGCACACCCTAGCACCTAGCACATCTTGGCATTTTTCTCTAGCCTCAAGCATTCCTTAACACTTCCTAGTATACCTTATCAATCCCTCATTAGCACACTTCCTTTCACAAATTCTTAGTCATTAATTTTCATGCATTAATTTGACCTAGTGCTCCCTTGTGTTTCCTTGGCATAACCTAACCATTCCTAGCACATGTTGGCACACCCTGGCACCTGACACATCTTGTTCACATGTCACCCTAGCACTCTAGCATGACTTAGCGTTGCCTAACATACCATGTCACTCCCTCCTTAGCACACCTAGAACTTGATGACACCCCCTGTCACACACTCTTATTCATTCATTTCCATGAATTTTAACATAGTGCTCCCTTTTGTTTCCCTGACACTCCCTAACATTCATAGCACATTGTTGACATGCCTTGGCACCTACAACATCTTAGACGCATTTCGCCTTGTAACTCTCACATGACTTAGCGCTACCTAACATACCATGTCACTCCTTCCTTAGCAAGCCCACAACTTGTTGACCCACCCTGTCATACACTCTTATTCATTCATTTCCATGCATTTTTTCCTAGTGCTCCCTTGTGTTTCCCTGACACTCCCTAACACTCCTTAGCATTCATTGGCACACCTTGGCACTTGACACATCTTGGTATGCTTCCCTATAACTCTAGCATTCCTTGGAACTACCTAACATACCTTGTCACTCCCTCCTTAGCACACCTATAACTCACTGACACTGCATTTCCATGCATTTGAAACTAGTGCTCCCTTATGTGTCCCTAGCACTTGGCCCTCACACCTTAGCATGAATTTACATACATTAGCACTTGGCACATATTGGCACTTGGCATGTATTGGAACCTGTTGTTAGTGTACCTAGCATGCCCCTTTTGAAAAAGCTAAAGTCATAACTTATTAACCCTCTCATGTGTTCATTTCCTTGCATTTTAGCTTGGTTCTCCCTTTTGTTGCCTTGACACTCCTTGACACATGTTGGTACACCCTGGCACCCTGCACACCCTAGCCTACCTTAGCCACCTGCTTATTGTTAAGAAATAACCATGAGCAATGAAATCTTTGCTTAGTGGGATCCTATTGTGCATTTCATTACATAATGACATGATAATTGTAGTTAAGCACAACATCACTAAGAGAAGAAAGGTGCATTACCAAGCAAAGGGAATTAAAGGGAATAATTTTTCCCAAATGTAGACCTAGTGATCAAAGCGACTTTACTTGGTGAATATGCTTAATGACAAGATGAAGCAGTGTGTTGCTTTACATGGTGAATGTGCTTAATGAAAAGATGAATCATTGTGCTTAGTGAAGATCAAGGCAGAGGCCTACACCTAACATCGAGCATAATAATTAGTGAAGAGTGTAGGGACAAATGAATAAATAATTTGCGAAACTTGAGCAAATGAATAACCTAACCACCACGCAAAGGAGAATGGATTTCCATTTAAGGGGAACACTATACATGTTGTATTTGATAATACTCTCACATAAGGAAATAGAAGTGAGAAATTCAATCCTTTCATTCATCAAATGTTAGAATAACCTTGTCCACTCACATTTGAAAATAAAATAATGAGCCTATAGTTACACACATCAACCAAAATAGAGAAAAAGTAATAAGAAAAAAAATATAAATAAAATATGAATTAACCCAACACTAATCACATCATAATATAATATAATGACATGTTAAATACCCACACCATTATTTTCTCTTCTTTTCTAACAACATTAGAAACCATATTAAGATAACATTACATTAATTTCTTATCATTTTTAGCAAAAATAAAAACTATACTAAAATGGAATTACATTATTTTACTAAAAAGCATACTAAAATAACATTACATCATTTTTAGAAATGACATAAACTATGAATAAATAAATAAACACAGAAATTCTTTGGACTACAACAACTTTATTCAACCAATCATGCCAAATTCCTAGGAATTCCATAGGAGTTGAAATTTCAACAAACTCAATTTCACTTCAAAGTTGGGCCACTCACAAATTTTGAAGGGTGACAGTCTAACAATCTACATTAGTTGTTTAGTCAAATTTGTTTAATCAATCGTTCAATTAAGATCGATTATAAGTGATTTGAAATTTCGTATCCGGAAATAATTCCGAGGGAAAATGCAAATCCAATATAATAGGCATGGAGCAACACATCGGGGTTGATCATCACTGTGAAGATGAGCATCATCGACATTAAATTAAGATCGATTGCAAGTTATTTGAAATTTCTTATCCGGAAAGAATTCCGAGGGAAAACACAAATCCAAAATAACAGGCATGGAGTAGCACATCATGTCTGTTCATTGTGAAGATGAGCATCATCGTCATTCTCAGGCAGGTAGATGCCATCTCCAAAAAGTATGAAAGTACAATATTGACAAACATAGGGAGAATCAAATCTCCGGAAACGACGCCCTTGTCAGGATTCAATACTGTTGTCAAGTATGACATTGAGGCTGCAATGTAGGTTAGTAAGCCCTACAATTCCCCTAGCTCTATTTTTAAAATGCTGGGAAAAACTGCAAAATTTTGTGGCTTTTTTCGTACCAAAAAGTCGAAGATGCAGCGAAGTAGAAGAACAGGCAGTGGTCATGACCCTAAATGTTGAAATTTGACATACCAATGCCAGATTGCATGAATATATTCCCAAGTTGCAGAAATTGGATAAAAAAAAGGTCAGGATTAGTTATCCTTAATTTTATCCAAGTGTTTTTTAGGGCTTTCTCAGGGTTTCGTAGATTTTCTCTTCAGTTACTCAATATTTTAATGATGTAGCAGCCTTTTCATCTCAATGTTGAATGGTGTAGTTCCAGGAAACCTGATTGGAACATGTTTCAGAGCAGCACCTGTTCCAGAAAACCAATTGGTAAGGAGGCTTTAAAAAGCCACTTGTCATATTATTTCATATTTTATTTCAAATTTACACCAAAAACATCACTGTAATCTTCTAGAGTTACAAAATCCTAATATTCTTTTAATATGTTCCTGCATACAGGGAATCAACGGGATTACTTTTATTTTCATAATATCAAATGTATGTTTGACAAAAGTCTCTATCGCTATATCCCTGCTATCCACAACATCAACTATGCTCTATTGAGCAGCATCTTCAACCACTTCCTTACCAATACAAGACATGTTGAAGCCATATGCATTTCCAAAAACGATAAACTAGTTCCACCTTTTCCAGCACTAGCCACATACATCTTAGCTATGTCTGGAAGGATTTCTCCACCAGTTTTCAACCAATGATCACGAGCATAAATAACTGATCTGAGAAATGATTCATAAAACATGCATTATCCCATCCACTCACTCACTATCCCATCTACTCTTTGACTTTCAATTGCCATGCAGTTTTCAATATCTTTTGTCATGTTGTGGACTACAGTAATAACTCCTTGCGAGTTCTGATTTTGGGAATTTTCACTTTCTTCTTTAAGCATTTTATTTTGATTTCCAGCCTAACAAGCTACAAATTCCATCTTCTCAGTTTCTTCAACCGAAATTACTTTTACAGCTCCTACCTAATATTCTTTTACAACTCCTACCTAGCTAAGATTATTTTATAGCTCCTACCTAATGACCACCTCCAAATGTTTATTTATCATTAATTTTGGGGGAGGGGGATTTTATTGGTGTATTGAACGGGGAAAGGAGACATAAGGGTATCATGGATGGGTAGAAGTGAGAGTTACTGAAATCTATAGTCCTAACATTAGGGAATGAGATGGGGCCTTAGGACTTGAGGGTAGAGGGGCTAGTGGGCCTAGAGAGAAGGCAATAAGAGAAATTGATAGGGGAACCCCCAATAGTTGTGATAAGGGAATTAGGGGCCCTATTATCACAACCCATAAGCCCTTAACCTATAACCACTAAATTCCCTATCCCCGTAACCCCCAAACCATAATCCTTTAACCCCTACACTTATAACTCATAACCCATTAAACCCTTGATCCCTTAAACCCTAAGCCACTAAACCCTTAACCCCTAATTGCTAACTTAGAATCCCTTAACCACCCTTAAAAGTCACGACAATGTAACTTTTGGAAGTAGTTTTGGACAACTGCCCCCAAAAGCCATTAGAATTAAACATTTAGATGCGGTTGTTAAGTGACCGCCTCTAAATGTTAAATTCTCATAAGTTGTATAAGGAGTAGAATTCCAGTGCCTAATTTGATACTACTCCATGATAAATTTGATTAGTTTTGATGTGAATTTTGTTTCATGGTCAGTAATGATCTCTCTTGGAACATCGAGCTTGGTAAAAATCTCCTCATAAATAAAATTGACAATTGCCTATTCATTTGTTGTAGCCAGCGCCTTGGCCTTGACCCATTTCATAACAACGTCAGTGCACACTAGAATATATTTCTTCTTTTGGGACATTGGCATGATCAGGTCTACAAAATCAAGGGCCCACCTTCGAATGGTTTGACCAATACTTGGGGCTATAACAACATTTTTTTCGCTTGAACTGGCCTCCCCATTCTATAGTAGCTATCGCATTGGCTGGTATGGGGGACAATTAATCAAAAGGGCTTGAAGTGCCATTACATGGGGCTTCATTTGATTAAATTCCATGTTGCATATTTTTTTATTAAACAAATGGTACCCATGGTGAGGAGGTCTTTACCTTTTTAATTGCATGAAGAAAATTTCAAGGGAGAGGACACCATTAGGTTTTCCCATTGAACCCTAATTCACCCAAATTCAAATTCACTCCTTCATGTTCCATTGCATTTGATTCTTGGTTGTTTTCCTCGAGCACATGATATACATAAATGGAAGAGAATCAACTATTATATGATGAATAAGGAGTTTAAAATCGCCAACAACAATCAAAGAAGAAAAATGATGTTCTTTTGTCAACATTAATCCTTCATTGAACCTCAATTTACCCAAATTCTAATTCACTCCTTCATTTTCCATTGCATCTGATTCTTGGTTGTTTTCCACGTGCACATGATATACATAAACAGAAGAGAATCAACTACTATATCATGAATAAGGAGTTTAAAATCGCCAACAACAATCAAAGAATAAAAATGATGTTCTTTTGTCAAAATTAATCCTTGAAGTAATGCAAATGCTTCCACTTGATTGCTTAAGATTGATCCTATTCCCCATACAAAAGACAATTATATTTTTCCTTTGGGATAAAGGATAACCCCTTCTACTACATTATGTTTGCTATTTTGTGACAATTTCTTCTCCATACTAGGTATAAAACACCTCACCATTTTTTTCTAAATGGTGGGAAAACTTATCACAACTCAATGGCCAAACAAACAACAAGGACAACCATCACTGGTTGTTATCTACTAATGCAGATTGACTCATCACTATTATTCAAGGATAACCACGCCACCTTTAATTACCCACTAGTGGTCCATAATGGGACACAATTTTACTCTTGCGCAATGCCTCTAGGTCATGGGCCATTGACTTGTTTCCTTACGTTTGAACAAGCCAAATACGATGCGCAACTAGCTCATTCCAAACTCGATAAGAGGAGTACGAGGCGCAAGTATATAAATATTCCTTGAATATTTATGTGAAGATTTTGTTTCATTTATTCTATCTTTGAAGGCTATTGACAAATTTCGAGCACACATGGCTTCCTGAGTAGTGAAGAAGCGTGCACGAACATCAACCCTCAAAATGGTAGCGGTGAAAACCCCAAACAAGACCCTTAAGAGTGTCAAGAAGGCCTTGCTAATGAAGCCCAAGCCTAAAGTTGTTGAAAATGTCGAGAAACTAAAAAACGAGCTCCTATGGAGGACATCAGAGTTGTTGAGGTTCCAGTAAAGAAATGGAAAAGAAAAAAAACTGGGAAGTTAAAAAAGCAGTGCCAAAAATTTCATCGCTCCTGAGAAGCCAACCCCTTTGAGTGAATCTGGGCCCAACAAAGGTAGAGTTTCAGGGTCTATCTTATAAACAACTCAAGTTGTTTGGTAGGGTTTAAATTTTTGCGTATGAAACGATTAGGATATGTTTATTAGAATAATTTGAGGTTTAATATTTTGTCACCATGCTATTAATTGATTTGTGTTTTATTAAGAAAATGTATCATCTTCTTGTGTTTCATATTTCTGTATATATAGAAAAATAATTAGCAACACTCTTGGTTTATAGGGTTACACATTTTCTGTGCTATTTTGATCTTGTGCCAAAGTTTGCGCAAATTATCTCTATCATGCACTAGGGTTCTTACATGGTCTTCTTGCAACTTGTATCGACCACCCTCTCGAATCCTCTAGCCAAAACCCCAACTAGGATATGGCCGGCATATCTTTTTGATGAGAGTGATCATCAAACTCAACAATATATCATAGGTTTGTCATTACTAAAACTGAAAGGAAATTTTTGTTAATCCAGGTACATGTAAAACACCATTGAGCTCAAAGATATTTCCCAATGGAATTTGGAGTGAGATACATCCCAATCTTGTCATTGCATATTTGAAATCATCATCAAACATACACTTGTATGCTTGCCTCATACTCTTGAAGTTTTCCAAAGGCCATATGTTTGGTTTCTCCACTATCCATGTACCATCTGACATCATACATTGTGTTGGATGAAAGAGATGAGATCATGGAGAAGTATGCCACAAGCTTGAATGAAAGCTCATCAACTCTAACAAATATTGTTTCTATTGTTATTGCTCAACCTTCCCCTTGTTTTGAGGACACTAATAAGCATAGTTGTCAAGTGCTTGACACATGAAACACTTGATATGGCCCAAGCATTTCTTACCATTGATTAGAGGAATCTGAATTCTCTTTCTCTCCTGCTAACCTATACTAGGTCCCCTATTTTTTCTGGCATTCAATATATTAATAGTGATGGTTAGAATATTTATCTTTCATCTCTATACCTTCAACTCACTCTAGTTTGTATCTTCTTGGATAAAATCATCCCATAACTTCTCAAGAGTCAAAAGTTGAAAGCTTTCTCGGGCATAGGCACCTTAGACAAAATGTTTCCATGAAGATGAAAGCCCATTCAAGGTTGTGTACCGAATATTCATGCTTGAGCTCTTTTCAAGTTGTTGCACATTGATCATAGAGTTTATTAGTTTTTATCAAAGAAGTGGCTGCAGTATATATTTTTTTCATTTCTGTGGCTATAAGCTTGATCCTTAGAATCATATTTCAATTGATGTTCTCACCTCGATATATAGTGAAGATAGCATCAAACATCCCGTTACTGATGGTTTTACTGATAATGTGTGGGATCCTTCATGGAGTCCAGGATGACTTGCTTTTTTTTGGCTATCTTCTTTTTATTTTTTTGTCAACTTTATAGATTGGCAGGCCGTTCAACTTTGGTATTTACAAATGCCAAAGATCATTCTCCTCAAACAACATGTATATTTTCACTTTCATGGTATGAAATTGGAGGGACCTTATACTCTGTCTTTGTATCTGAGATTGAATGTAGTCAAAATATTACTCTTGGATTACACCTTTAGAAAAAATAGATCAAGTAGCTAAAGAAAAAATATCATAGGTCCATAGTTCTTTTCTCAAGCATGAATCCAGGGTATTCCACTGTTGAAACCTTCCGGCAACTTCCTATCCCAAGTAGAAGTCTGGGGTTATTGGAAGGTTTCAACAAACATGCTCTTTAGCTATGAGAATTCCATTGGATTAGGATGTATCTCAAAAAATGTTGCCCTAAGACTATCAGTCGCTTCTCTTGTCTTTTTGTGGTCATTCACTTCTCTTGTCATTATGTGGGTCACTCCTTTTAGCCCCAAGTACATCACAGTACTCCAGGTTCAAGGTGTAGGATAAAGAATAAAGACGAATGGCATTTGTTCCATCTTTTAATGATTACGTCCCTTAGGGTGCCAGACAAAAGAGGTCCCCACTCCTTAAGAAAATGTTGAATTATTTCCAACAAAATGTTGACACCCTCCAAAATGTCACATCAATATCCCAAAGTAATAAAAAATCAACAAGTGGCTCCATTATGGAGAGAAAATCTCGACTTGATCACATCAAGCCTCATGAAGAATGGTAATTCTAATACAAATTTTCTTTTGAAGTTTGCCACTAAAGACCGAACCATGGAAGATAATGTTTTCCTTGTTTCTACTAATAGTTTAAACATGATATAGTTAGATTCAAATCTGGTTTCTCCAACCTTTAGAGTTGAAGATTAACAAATTGTCGGTATATTGCTTCAGCATGTTGGTGGGTAGCAATAAAAATTTGAATTTTTATTCCATTTTCACATACAATTTTCATCCCTTGAACTTCAACAATAATATATTTCAAGGAAAATTTAACCTATGAAGCAAACAAGGTCAAAAAAATATGGTCAGTTACTTTGCATGAGCAGTTTCTTTGATCACTTGCATGACATTTGAAGGACAAATGATCTTAATTGCTTTTGATTTTTTTAGCACCCCAATCAATTTCCTTCTCCTCGCTCGAAGCTGCTATAGCCCTTAAGAAGTATGGACATGCAGGAGATATAGTGTTTACCAAGGGTTTATTGGTTATATTGGTCTAACCATCAGAAATATAATGGACAAGCCATTACAACTCCAACAAGTACCAATTAGTTTTTGGACCTTTATAACCATCCATTAAAGACCTATAATTAGCATCAGATACGCCTGGAAGGTGCCTTGTAAGCTCCACTACCATAGTGTCTCATTATCCACTGCCTATAGTTCTCAGCTCTTAAATCTCCTTCTACCATACCATCCTCTGTCGGAACACCAATACGCATAGCCTTACTTGTATCAGGTTCATCTTGGCATTATCTTGCTCCACTTCAGAAGATCTCTGCTCATTTGTAATAATAGATTCTGAACTAAAAAAACACTCAGCCATTTCATTGTTTATATTGCTTTTAGACATACCTGTCGTTGTTGACATAGTGTGGGGAAAACACTTCTTTTCATATTTATGACATGGAACCACCAACTCAATCATTTGAGAATCTTCACTGCCTCTATGTATATGCTCAATAGAATCTTTATTGAGGCTTACTATTTCATTATTTTTTTGATGATTCAATATTTTGTAATGTCATATATCTAAAACATAGGTCTAGTTCCATATTAGGCTGATTGGATGGGAGAGACATTGATGTTTCTGAATCATCAAACATATTTCCCAATTTCATATCTACTCCCTCACTTATTGCTTCAAAACTATCAACTGTAATTTCTTCCATTAGTCTTGGAGCTTCTATTATACCATCGAACATAGGACCCACTGTATCTGAATAAAGAGTCTGACATGCACTGGAATATTTGGTCAAATGACTCTATACACCTGCCCTTCCTGAAGTAAGAAACATTGTAGGGGGGTCAAGCCCTAGCTGACCAGCCATATAAAGAATTTGTCTATGAAATTTTGCCTGACTATATGGACATGTGCAGCTAGGTGCCCAGCATGAGATACTCTGAACATGAAGCACCTTTTTGGTCTTGTCTTTAGCAGCAATAAATTCAACAAATGCATTCCCTAACCCTCCTTCATAAAGAGGAATCTCTACTATAGATCATGATGGAACACCACAAGGGTAATTTTCTTCCATGATATATTGCACATATGTATCATTGGCCAATGCAAACTGATTCATGTCAGCAAGATAAAGGTTAGTATACAGAACATCCTCCCATCCAAGATGAACCTCTTTAAGACTTGCATAGGTTTGAAGCTACCTTGTAGCCAACAACCAATAGTAATTATGTCATTCTGTGTCTTTGAAATAACCAAACTCCTTTTATTCTCAATATTGAGGTCCATTGGTGAGGTATCTAACTGATTATCATCTTTATAGTTTCCAATTATATCATTTCCTTCAACTTCAATGACCCAATCTATGACAGAACTATTCATAAAGGTCCCATTGTTCCCTACTCTAGAAGCCATGTTTTGTAATTTGGGCTCCAGATGGAATGTTGAAGGATGCAGAATCCCAACAGGAGCAATAGAATCCAAATAATGAAGCATAATTTGAAACTTGTCAATGACAATTCTGGCATCCTTTTTGGCAATGCAGAGACAAGGATATAAAGAACAAGAGGTTGAGGTTTTTCATATTTCTCTTTGATAATGTTGGAATCTTCACTTACTGTTGTTTTGTGCTGAATAAATTTATCTAAAGCATCATGTACTTCAATTTCACTCCTCTCACACAGGTTCAGGGCCGTAGGGAAGTACATTGTAATAATGATTAAAGATGACCTAAACTGCAGTGGAATACATTTTCCATTGCCTCACAATTTATCAGTGCTTGCTGCATTGAATCACCCTGAGATATTGGAGTCCCTGTGCATGTATCAACACTAGTGGCATCAGCCACAGGTTTTGTAGCTCCAGTTGTCAGTAAAGATGGAGCAATTGCATTTTCTGATCTTTCTATTGGAATTTTATTTTCTGGGGATATTTCATTATCCTTTATTAAACTGGATTAATACTCATCAAAATCCTGATCCCCATAAGACAATTGTGAAATTTGTGAGATACGACAATAACTTAGAGACTAATTCTATATGCAAAGGAGATGGATACATAATCCAGAATGAAACACCTACTACAAGAGGTTAATTCTTCAGTATCATTAAGTGTACCAACAAACCAGAAATCATTTCTAGTAGTAACTCTTCCACTTAGGGGAGTGGATTTGATCCACCTGTATCAGAAGGTTTAACAAATGCTCAAGATGGGGTATAAAATACAAACATAAATGGTTACAAAGGGCTTCCCGCAAATGAAAGTGTTGACCGGCATGATGAAGGTTTGATTATTTTTGTCAGTATTATTTCTCCTTCACATGTAAAGGAAGACAACTCAATAAGAACCCAACTGGAAACTTCTCACGAATTCACATTTGAGCCTCAAGTTAAAGCTAGAGATACAATATCAGTGACTTTAAAAGAAGATGGCTGCCATGGTCAAAATTGAGGACAATGAAGCAGGAACTTCAAATGATTAATGTTAACTCAGAAAATTGTGATATTCAGTAGGAAATGGGAAGACTCCTACAGTACATCTCTTGAGAAAGCTAAGAAATAAATCACTTACATACCATGGGACAGCATACATGGTAAAGAAAGAAGTATATTTGCTGCAGATGTTTCAGATTTGCAGGTTGTGGACATGAAAAGATGCACCAAGGAAGGCCAAGAAAGAGCCAAAGTTGAATTAGATGATGTCCATGGTAGTTCATCAGTAAGTGATAAAGGTTAGACACAAATACAAATTCAGCTTCAGGATCTGATTCAAAGGATGCCGAAGTGGAGAGGGAGGAACAAATGGCTGCAGAGGCAGCAACTGTTGAAGCTGCTAAAGATACAATAAAATAACGAGAGGAATTTGTGAAGAAACTGGAAAGAGAGAAAGAGAGATCAAAGAATTTGTAAGGTACCTATTTTCCAACCAATTCCCAACCTTCGAATAGGGTTAAGAGCTGATGATGTTGAAGCTTCAATCAAATTCTTCCAGAAATTTAATCCTCTTCTGACTTGCGTGTTGGGTGACCTTAACCCATTCCTTTATTGATTTCGAGGAGGTATAGTTATGAAATAAAATATCTTGCCAAATCCCTTTGTTCATGAGTAATTTCCCACCCCCTTTAGCAGTTAAGGCTTTGGAGAAATGAAAAACATGTTTTATTCTCCATCTCCCTAGATCCTTTGGATTTGAAGTAGCATCCCAGATAATAAGAAGTATTCTTCCCTTCCCTTTACTCCTTGCATATACCTGAAGATGATCTACCTTGTGTCTCTTAGGATTTTCTTGAGGATGTTGCCTAACAAAAGCCAATACCACTGGAATTGAGTTTAGGACACTTCTGATGAACACTATCCTATGACCCATTGAGATCCATCTGTGATTCCATTGCACTATACTGCCCCTAATTTTGTATATTAACCACGTTCAATCCTTGTACCTGTAATTGTCTGGCTTAAAATGAAAATCCAAGGAGATTTTGTGCTCAAAGTTCTGCACAGTGAAAGGGAGGAAAACAGGGATGATTTTCCTTTGGGATTGACTGAAACGACTGAATCTGATGGAGGAATTTCTAAGGTTTATCTCCATTCCTGTTGTACCCAAAAATAGGTTAAGGACACCTCCATGGTTTTTTTCCTCTTCCACTGTGACATTCCCAAATGAAAGGAGGTCATCCATAAACATTAGGTGGGTGATGATTGTTCCTTTGGCAACCTTCACTCCTTTTCTGTCTTCCCCTCTTAACCTTTGCTTGATTAACATACTAAGCCCTTCTACTACTAGAAGCACCAAAGGGGGCAAGAGGGGGAAGGTCTGCCTTAGACCTCTTGAAGGGTGAATGAAATCGATGGCTATTCCATTGATTAAAGCCACATACACAATTGAATTGAAACATGATTCCATCCAAAAAATGAGTGAATGAGAGAATTGTAATTTCATGAGGATTAGACATAGATACATCCAACTTCTTTGATCAATAATTTGGTGGGATCTATTTTCTTGAGCCTGGGCCTCGCTTTGATAATGTGCAATGCCTATTGCACTGTTGCTATTGCATCCTGGATGTCTTGATCTCCAAGGAACCCAATTTGTTCATGTGATATTGCTTTGGACAGAATTGGCTTCAGTCTTGAAGAAATGGTTCTTGCAATTGTTTTATATATTCAAGTGCATACAGAACTTGACCTGTATTGGCTAAAGTGAGTCAAGTTATTTTCCTTGGGAACTGTAACTATGAATGTTGATCTGAAAGCTTGCAAGATCCTCCTATTTATTCTTGATTCCTCTATGAATTCAATGACGTCTTTTCATAAAATCTCCCAAAACCCTCTAAAGAATCTCGCTGGTAACATATCTGGTTCTAACCTCTTCTCATTCTGTAGGTCCTTGACAATTTGTGTTATTTTTTTCTTGTGTATTGGTCTGTACATTTCTTTGTTCATATCCTTGTACTCATCTAGAGAAGACCATGGCCATTAATATCCTATCATGAATTGTTTCCTTCGAAGGTTGGGTCTATATATTTTGCATGTATGAGGGTGTAGAGTTGCTAATGTCTTCAAATGTTTCGCAAAGTTCCCTTCTATTGTTAGATTTCTTCAAATGTAATTGTATGCTCTCCTTGGTTTGGCTTGGTTTGGTTTTGCTATTAGGCAATGTTCCTATCTCCTCTCTGCCTTTAACCAAATTGACATGCTCTTCATTCTCCATTTAGCCTCTTGCTAGGATGGAAGATGATTCCTTCTAGCTTACATTTCTTTTAGATTCTCAATCTACTATGGAAGAAAATCCCCATCCATTGCCTCCACTTGTATATGCTCTGTATTTCCTTTCACTTTCCTCGGTTGATCATATATCTTTCAAAACGTATTGCATACACATTCCCATATTATATTTGTTGATCTTATGTACCTTTCAAAATTTCCATGAGGTGTCTTTCCTTCGTATCAAAGGGGGCACAAATTCTTCTGATGAGATCTTTGTTCAAGGAATTTGAGCCAAATTGGGTTAAATTTGAGGTGTGATGGAGTCTTCATATTCTTGTTTACCACCTCTAGAATAATTTTGGCCTGGTCTGAGGCCCCAGAGCCATGGTGGAGGGACTCTCCCACCTAGTTGAGAAGAGCATTCTTCACCAGGAATCTGCCCATTCTTTCCCCTATGTAGTCTTTCCCAGATGTTCAATGTGTCCATGTGGGGGGGAAGGCCAATGGATTCAACACGTAAAACAGAATCTTCAGGCAGTGTTTGAAAATTTAGGCGGGATAATTTCATGCCTTTAAGCCTCATTTTTCTCTGTTATTAAGAATCAGATTCAATATCCACCAAATACCGTCTAACAATATTCTATCTTTGATATCCTACCAAAATTGTCATCGTTTTCTCCAATGGTCCATATATATTTAGAGAATATAAACGTTTTTTGAATTCTTTTGAGAATGCTATAGCTAGCATAGCATTATCTGATTTTAGGTTGCTTACCTTATGAAAGTCTTGTCTCCAATTGATCATTGTTCCACCCAATTGTCCTTGGGTGCTAGTGAATTCAAACCTAACATTCCGAAAAATTATTCCTTAAGATAAATTTCTATCTTCCTCCCGATCTTGCTTCTTCAATAAAAATTATTGATGGTTTATGTACATATATTATCCTTCTCAAGGAATGTTCTTACAGGTAGTACCCCTTCCCTTGTTATTGATGGAGAATAATATCATTGGGGTGGAGCTTGGGGAGTTTCTCTTGCTGTAAGTGCCCCCAAAATAGTAAGTTGTATGCTTTATTGTACCTCCTATTTTGCTTGTGAAGTGTTTGATTTACTCCCTATATGTTTCCTACCTCTGTCTTGTGGTAATTCCTCTCCTAGCACAATTTCTTTAACCTGGGATGACCCCTTGCCACTTTTTATTTTTTGGATCTAGTGAGGCAGTTGTGGCTTGAATGGGTTTGCCATAAGGAGGGTTTAAATTACTCGAGAGGGGTGAGGTCTAGGCTAGCTCTACTTCCTTTTGGCCTCTATTACAAGGATGTCTCCTTCTATATGAATTTGAGGCCTTTTCATTGAAATCTGGGGGAGATTTCTAGGGCCTTTGTTTGCATTTGAATTGTAGTGAGAGATTTTCTAGTTAGATTTTTGAGCTAAAGAGTTTTCTAGCCTTTCACTTAGCTTCCTTGTACACTCTAAATCTTTTTATAGTCTCTCTAGTATCTACTAATTTTTCGAAAGCCTTTATTGCATCCTTTATACAACCAACATTGTAGCTTGAGGCTTGCATTGGGCCTTTTCTTTGTCCCTTTCAGCATCAAGATCTAGGACCATTTTACTAGGGCTAGGAGATATGAAGGGAGATTCAAAAGAGATAAAGGGGTTGTATCACTTACTTGGCTCTTTCTTTTCCTTTCTAGCATATTCCTCCTCCCTTTTCCTTATGTTTAGCGCGTGGGGCCATGTATATGGGAGATGCCCATGTTCTCTGCACATGCAACCTTAGGAAGTTGATGTAGTCTAGCATCTACTAGTGGGAGCCTTTTTGGAGCCCAGATTTAACGTAATGCCCTCTAGGAGCCTCTCATTTAAATTGACCTCTACGTAGATCTTCGCTACTATGGTTTTTCCCATTACTAATGTCTTGTAAATTTTGAGGAAGGTCTCTAACTTGTTTCCAATTCTCTTCAATATCTCCAGACTCCAATATTCAAGCAGGTGTGGGAGTTTTATCTATATTACCAGCTTGAAGATTTGTTCTTAGACAAGGTCAAAACTAGGCGTCCAATCTCTAATATACAAACAAGCAACGTGATCAAAGGTCCTCCCTTGTGAATTATGTCTTTATCTTTCTTGCTTTTAAAAGGGAATGTTGGAAAACCTCTTGATCTTAGATGGAGCTTGGGTGTGTATCCAAGGCCTTTTTCCCTTGGTGGTCGAGATTTGAGACCCATCCTTGGAGTGCCTTCGTTGCCATTTTTCTGTTTTTGAACTTCTCCATAAATGCTCTCTTTGAGTATTTCATCACTGTTTTCACCACCAATCTCTCCTCTAGCTCTTGTTGCATCTCTCTCTTTGTTTAACGCACTTAGGTTTTTTCTTCCCCTTTTGTTTTTCCTTGTTTTCAAACTCTTCAAGGGTCCATGATCCCTTTCTTTTGTCTCTTATGTTGTGTTCATCACCTCCTCTATAAAGTGAACACCAAGTACCATGTATTCTCTCCCGTTGTGAGGATGATGAAAATATTAGTTGGCAGAAAATATTAGAGTAGAGAATCCTAATCCTTTTCTCCAAGTTCATCTCCCAATAGTGTGGCAACGTTTATTTGGCAAGTTGCAAATGCCATATCTTTGTCAATTTATTCACCTCCTTTGTGATGATTATTCTCTACATGGGGTTCGGTGTAGATTTTTTTGCCATCCCCCACCTTGGTTGTGAAATGTCTTACCCAATAGTAAATCTATGTTATGGGTAAGAATCCATTCATAACGTAGCTTAATCAAATACCCTATCCAAAATGGCCCTAATAAGGATTTTTTCTATTCTAAAATTGCCTTGGTGCTTTTTTCACTCACAAACAAGGAGCTTGTAGACCTTTTTACTATTAACTATTATAGGCTTCTTTTATGTCATTTTCAGTGATGCCACAGAATACATGATAGTTAGTTGTTTATGGAAGCTATAGGGCCAAGAATGTTATAAATATTCCACAACATTGTCTAATAAAATGATTATAAATACTTCTAATGGAAATATGGGACCAAAATTTTACTAAATAATTTTCATGCAACAACTTATGCAACTACTTGAAGTTTGAGTTTTCATAAGAGATGTCAAATCATTTGTTTTTCTAATTCTTGCACATCAGTCTTTGCAAGCACACTAGAATATTTGTGGCGTTGTTTTGCTAGAAAAATTGGGGAATTTTTTTATGAAATTGATTTTTTTTCCCTACTTGTTCAATTTGGTTGTGATTGTTCTCACAAGGTTGCATAACTTACGTAAAATCAGATTATTTTTTCATGTCCTCATTATGTAAAAATCTCACTTTGACATCATTGTCTGGCTTACATATCCATAAACTTAATTTTGATTATTATTTGAAGTTGAACCGACCTTGTCCAACAGCTGCAATCATGGATCGACTCTTATTGTATATAAAGGTTGATAGTGTAGATTCAAACATTATAAAACTTATAATACAGATTTTTAGCAATGAAAGGCCAAACTAGATCACCCAGTTGAGTCTTTGGGAATATTTTTCATCGACACTGTTTTGAATTGTTTGATAGTATATTCAAAATCAGTTTTCTCACTTACATCCTGGGACTTGGCATTGTAGATCGAAAGAAACAGAAAATTACAGAGTTGAAATCTGAATTGAACAAAGCAGAAGCTTTGGTATGCCAATACTTTAACTATCTACATTTTCTTGTTTATGATGGTTATTTTTGTTTAAAGGTTATGCTGTAAGAAAATATGTTTAATTTCTTATGCATGGATATCTGTAACATTTTCAAACTATTATTAAGTTCTGTGCAACCAAATCCAGAAAATGGACCTTTAAGCAAGAAGCTCGCAGCCGAGTCTGAAGGCTACTTTGAAGCCCTGTCTCTATATTGAGATATCAGGTGAAGATTTGATTGACTGTAAACAGGATCGCCTGCCTTGGTTGACGCAAGTTTGTTTCTCTTTACTGAATGGATGAACCCGTAATGTGGGATTTTTTTAGGTGCACATTTTTGTTGTATAGCATCAGTATCCATATTCATATATTGTAGCCATGATTTGAAATCTCAATTACTTTTGTAAGTCTCAGCCATGCATTCAATGATCTTCTCCTCATTTGAAGCATTTATTGCTCTCAAGAAGTATGGGCCTGAAGGTGACATACTGTCAAATTTATTGATGACTGGTTTGTTGTATTAGTCCACAACAACTTCTCCTTTTGTAGAATGGTGGTGCTTACTTTTGAAATTTTGTCTTTTGTAACCCATGGGTGCTTCATTCACCACTTTAAACGTGACTTGCCAATATAGAGACATAATACTCTATAAGGGAATGCCACATGCATGTATGGCAGTAGAAACTCCACTATCTGTTTCTTCCCTCCTGCCACAATCAAACATTCTTTCCAAGAGTTTGGAGTTTAATCTCTTCCAGGCTTCCTCAACTGTTGAGGGAACTTGCTGATCCTTTCTTTAACCTATGAGAACATGCTTGCTGCCCCTCCTTTCTTCCCTGGCTAATGCGTTGTCATGCTTCTTTTGATATTGGGCCTCAATCTTTGGGGTGATAGATTACAAAACTCAACCCCATTGTTAGGAATCCAAAGCAAAAGGGCTTTACCCCTTAGATATGAATCCAAAATTTTCCTTGCACTTAATGCAATTCCATAAGTAGCTTCCACCTTATTTTTTTCCTTTTTCTCTATCTTTCTTTGACACACTTCCTCAAAGGGGGATCAATAGGAAATTTCTGTTATTTTTTTCACCATCTCCTCTCCCTTCACCACTTCTTCCACCATGATTTCTATGATCATAGCTTCCCCAAGGCGATGATGAGATTCCATCATAAGAATATAGGAGAGTAAGAAATAGAAAAAATAAGAGTTTTGAGTGTTGTTGTGCTATCAAAAACTCTATTCTGAGTCCCTCCCTTCAAATCTGTTTTCCGAAGTTATTTTTTAGTGTTGTTCTACCAAACATGTCCACCCTAAGCTGTTCTCATTTATGTTGTTCAAATCTGCTTTTCAAAGTATGAAACTGAAAAATGAGATGATTTGGGGTTTCAAGTACTTTTGTAGAGAGCCAGGGGGCGGTGGGGAGCGGAATTTGATAAATAGGGGCGGAAGCCCTCCTCAAATTCTAGTTGGCATGGGGAGGCCATGTGGACACACTCTATCTGTTCCCTCCAAAATCAGCAAGGTACTTTACAACTTTATTTTTGATTTTATGCATAAATTTTTTCTCTTGTTGATCAGTGCTCTATCCTACAGATTCTGATGTGAATCAATAAATCTGCATTTCTAATACAAATTGGAAACATGTTTTCCATCCTAGGATGGTGACTCCAAAGGTGGTAAACTGTTTAGGATTCATTGTGTATTTTAAATATTTCATTGTCATTAAAATAATTATTATATTTATGCTTAATATGCTTTGAAAGTCTAATCTGTCTAGTAGAAATGAAACTTCTATTATGTATGCTATGATAATCTAAGTCACAAATGGAGGCTGGAACCTAGAAATCAATCTAATATTCTCTCTACAATACTTCCAAGTAAATATGTTCTCAAAATTGCATTCTTGAAAGTATCTCATGTGGTTGACTATATTGATCTTATGTTATATGCACTTTTCTTGAAGTCAAAATTTATGGGACTTTTTCTGTTCATGTTCATAGGTTCTCCTTATGGGTGCAAGTCATGATCAGTTGAAAAAATTTAAACATGTTGTTCAATATGCAATGTTTGCAGCTTACCATCTAGCCCTTGAGTCCTATTTCCTTGTAGATGAAGGTGCCACCTTGCCTGAACTTCCCTTGAAATTACCAATATTTTTTTCATTTCTAGACAAACAATTAAGTTTAGATAGATCTATTTCTATGATACCCAGTTCCGTTGTTCCTATTCTAGAACAAAATCAGTCGGGAGAAATGAAAAACCTAAAAATGTATAAGACAATGTCAACTGTCTTTGCCTTAGTAGATGACCCTCAATAAATGAGAGTCCAAACTGCCTCTTACTAGTGGAGGGATGGGGCCACCTATGTCACATGTTACTAGTAAAACTAGCCCTGATGGAACTAGTCTTGTTCAAACGTAAATTGTTTTTAAGAAATATTTAATAGGAGATGCATGTGCTCAAGTTACAGGGGTACAGTGGAATACATATCCATATAAACATAGACCTTCATTGCCAACTACTCCTTCAGGTGATTTATCTAGATTTTCAGCTTCAATAAAGGCATATTCAAATGACATTATATCTCATGTGGGTCCAGGTTCTTATGGGGCAGTCACGTCATATTTGGAACTTCAAGATAATGAATCAAAATATTCAGATCTGGAAAATGGTTTCACTGTTTCTGTTTCATCCAAGGTTAATCTTAATTATCAAATAACAATAGAGGAGCTATCTAGAAAGGTGGCATGGGAGAATCAAGGAGTAGCAGAAAAGGAAATAAAGTCCAAGGTTTTTCTGGATAAGCAACTTTTAGGGTATAGAAACCAACAACAGGTTTTCTCTAAAGAAGACTTTCCACCTTTTCCTTCTGATCATCAAAGTATATTGGTTTTGTTATCAAGTCACTATGTGTTGAAGGGGATAGTTTGTGGGCATTCACAACTCTTTCACATCAAGTATTATAGAAATTTTGGCAAGCCACTAGGAAGGTACCTCTGGGATGATTTGTTTGACCAGGTAGATTTTTTTTTCATGTTTTTTTCTTCTTCTATAGTTTTCAAGAAGTTTTTTTCTTCATGTCTATTTCTTCTTACGTATTTTTCTCTTGTTATCTTGTAGAATTTACATTTACACAATAATAATTGGAAAATTTTGATGTAACAAAATACCAAAAACATGTAGAATTCCCGTTGTCATTTCTGTAATGAACCCTCAGAAGCACATGTTCTTTGCTACACACACCGTTAGGGCAGCTTCATGATATTAGTAAGATAGTTACCTTTATTGTTGACATTACCTGGTGAACGTGAAGGAAAAATATGGATGTGGCATAGGTGCTTAAAATGTGCACTAAAAGATGGAGTTCTAGAAGCAACCTGATAAACCCCATCTTGCCTATCTGATGCTGCATGGGGTTTATCCTTTGGAAAATTCCTAGAGCTTATTTTTTCTAATGATGTTGTAGCAAGTAGTGTTTTCAGTTGTGGTCATTCATTACATTGAGGTTGCAGGATAACATAACAACCAAGGTGCCAACCCAACAACTATGATGCTCTAGGGCTCCAGACACCCTCCAAGCCATAACCAATTCAGTTCGTCGTTTTGTCCAAAAACCAAGTGGCACACCCTTCTCCGAGATGGACAATCCCTTTGCAGTGCCCACCTTCCATGGTTCACCAACCGGTTGCTAGAATTGTTTTTGATTCCAGATTTCGAGCATGGGACTCACCAACAATAATCCCTAATCAGTCTAGAACCCAAGTATAGGGTTCACCGACTGGTTGCCATAACCATGAATCACTGAATAATCCACTTGCCTGCCTGACTAGGTTACCAACTCCCCCCTTTTATAAACATATCTCTCCTTTATTTAATATTATAATATAATATTATATTATAACATTACTTTTTCATTAAGACACCTTTACTAGTCATGGAGTCATCAGCCCCACATACTCTTTTGTCTAGGTCCGCTTATAGCCATTATGTATTTATTAATATGAATAAAGTAAACTTATTTACCATATCAAGCTTTCTAGTCTCATAGCATAAAAATCACATACACACATTGGCCCCAATACTTAAATACACGTACACATGGGCATATTCCCCTAGAAGCAACTCCTGACTCACCAACCTAATTAATTATGTCCTGGCCCACCAACCTAATAATCTCACATGTACATGGTGAATACAACATATGGGTTGAATAGGGGATGTTACATCCTCCCCCCTTATTTATGCATTGTCCTCGGTGCATTTATTATATACACAATCCAGAACTGCTACTACATAGTGACATTCTCCTCCATGCCTTCATCCTCACAGTCGGTATGTTGCAGGTCCACTATTCATATCCTAGATCGATGTCTTTATTTAAGGAAATCCTCAATTCCCTATGCAAGAACAAGGTCTAGAGATCTTTCTCACACCCCATATTGATGGGTGTGCAACCCAACACAAATTCCATCATACTTCAAAACTGAGATAACTTCTGAGTGCACATTTTTGCAAATGGCCATCATAAAGACTTCCAGCCCATGAATATCTCTACAAAACTGAAATGCTTCTCTTGCAACTATCTAGGAGCATATAGTACTGGTTTTGTTGCCTCAAATTTAATTCAAGTGTTGTAGGATAAGGTCGAGTCTTTGTCATAGGAATAAACTCATCCTTATAAATTTTGTCTTTGCATGAAAACATAGTGATGGAATCCTCAATTCAAGGACATTCTCAATTCCCTATGCACGAAAAGGGTCCAGAGATTTTTTTCATGCCCCACATTTATGGGTGTGAAACCCAACACAAATTCCTTCATACTTCAAAATTGAGATAACTTCTAAGTGCACATTTTTGCAAATGGCCATCATGAAGACTTCTAGCCCATGAATATCTCTCCAAAACTTAAATGCTTCCCTTGCAACTATCATGGATCATACAATACTGGTTCTGCTGCCTCAAATTTAATTCAAGTGTTGTAGGATAAGGTTGAGCCTTTGTCATAGGAATAAACTCATCCTCATAACTTTTGTCTCTGCATGAAAGCATAGTGTTGGAATCCTCAATTCAAGGACATCCTCAATTCCCTATGCACGAACAAGGTCCAAAGTTCTTTGTCACACCCCACATTGATGGTTGTGCAACCCAACACAAATTCCATCATATTTCAAAACTGAGATAACTTATGAGTGCACATTTTTGCTGGAATCCTCAATTCAAGGACCTCCTCAATTCCTTGTACACGTACAAGGTCCAAAGATCTTTGTCACACCCCACATTGATGGTATTGAAAAGTCTTCATCGCTAATCAGCTCTAAATGTTAGACCATTGCCCAAATTTTAGTTATCTGCAATGGAAATAGTGACTAGCTTTAATGTTTGTATGGATAGCGAGTCTGGCCATTGTCCTGTTCTTTTCCTATGAATTATATTAATTTTTCAAACTCCAAGTAGTTTTTTGTTGAACTAATTAAAGATTTTATGACAAATATATAGTTTTCAAAGATCTTTTCTAAATCTATTTTCTTGAGCAAATTTGTCTTTTTACTTTATGTACCATAATTACTATTGTGTGACATATGCTATGATATAATTGCCTGGACAAATAGACAGAAGTGTTATACAACGTAGTATTTTTTAAATTTGAAGAAACAATATTTCTAAATACAAAGTTTATTAATTAAGAACACCTTTTAGACTTCTTAGCCAGTTATGATTATATATCGGTATGGAATTTTGTGTATGCTGATGTTGCGTTGTCTCTTTAGATTTTGTTAAGTAAGAATAGTTAATAAGGAATGTGTTCTTGAGCAGCAGGAACAGATTTTATTCTACTACCGACAAAGATTTTCATGGTTTTCAGGCATGGCAATGGAAACACAGATGTTTTTCTTGTTTTATAAAATATTGTCGAGACTTTAATTTTTAAGATATAATTTTTAAAAGTCTAATTCTTTAAAGGGTACTAGCTCAATGGAAGAGCACCTGCTTTACAAACAGGAGGTTGGTGGTTCAATTCCATCGTGCCCTGATATTCATAGGGAATGGCGACGATCAATTTTTGGTGACAGATGCTCTTTTGACCATCACCAATGAGCTTATGGTGACATTTTTTGACCCTCACCAAAATGTGAAATGGTGACGGTCAACGAATGCCACCATATATACGCATCAATAGTGATGACTATGAAAGGTTCGTCACCATAAATCATTGTTGTTGATATGAAATGGTGAGGGTCACTGTTTGTTATTATAATCATTATTTGTGACGGACCTTGATGTCACCAATGAACTTATCATGACATTTTTTGACCCTCACCAAATATGAAATGGAGACGGTCAACGAACGTCGCCATATATATGCACCAATAGTGACGGTCATTAAAGGTCCATCACAAAAAATTGTTGTCCATTCATATAAGTAGTGGTAGTCTTTGCCCATCATTATAGTCAATATTCATGACGGACCTTGAATTTCACCACAACACATAATTTCGGTGGCGACACAAACTGTGACGTTCGGTTTTTTGGTGACGGAGGCTATTTTCCATCACCATTGCTCAAGGTTTTGGTGACAGTTATCTCTAGTGGTTCAAATCATTCAATGAGTGATGGACCTTGAATGTCACCACAACACCTATACTTTCGCGGCGTACCTTTGGTGTCGTTCGGTTTTTTTGTGAAGAAGGCTCTTTTGACCCTCACCAGTGAGCTTATGGTGACATTTTTCACCCCTCACCAATGTAACCTTGTGAAGGTATTTCTTTGTTATATATTTCTTTAATGTTTCACTTTCTCCATCAACTGTTTTAAAAGGCAGTTCTTGTAAGGAACAATCCTGGACTGTCAACTTAATCAACTGATTCAACTGTCTAATGGATTCCCCCAAATGTTTCAATTTCTCGCACCTACGTAGCACCAAATACTTCAGGCTTCTTAGGTCACCAATGGATGGTGGCAGCGTTTCCAGCAAAGGGTTTTCCAATTCAAGCTCTTCTAAAGCGCTTAACTCTCCAATGTCACTCGGCAATTCTCTTAAGCTTATAAGCTTTAAATTTAATTTTTCCAGGGACCGCTGATGTGCAACTTGGAAAGGCAATACTTCAATTTTGTTACAATAGCTAAGATCTATGTATTTAAGCGTGCTGATTTTTCCAAGTATTTCACTTGAGATAGTTAAATCAAAGCAACAGCTTAAATCGAGATGTCTCAGCCTAATTAAATTCTCGAAGGAGTTTGGAAGCCTCTGTAAATTCATACAGTAATATAGGTCGATGTGTGCCAGGTTTGTTAGATTCCCCAGGGAATTTGGCAGAGACCTCATTTTCGAGCATCGTTTTAATACCAATACCTTCAAAAACCGCAACTGACCAAATTCGTCTGGCAAATCTTCAAATTCGTTGCGTAATGGGCAATCGATCACAATCTGTTCCAGGTTCTGCAACTTCCCTATAGACTTAGAAATAATCGATAGAGGAGCAAAAATCTGTAAATCTCGCAACTGCAAAGGTACCTACAATATTTGTAAAGTTGTGGATGATTATTGTAAAGATATGGAGTTGAAAAAATCTGTAACTTACTTGTTTCAGTTACATGGATTATTATCATCTACAAAACCCTCCCCTTCGAAATCGTTTAACATTTTTTCCATAATAATGATAGTCAATGAACTCACAAATTTGCACTAATCGAATTTCTATTTACCTGCTATTCGGCTTGCCACAATGTTTTCAACCCTGTCCCATGAACTTCTAGAACCCATAAATTTTTCATTGGGATCCAGGAAGGGAGGGAAGAGAGGTGGCACTTGTGCCAGCGAAGCGATATGAGATTCGGCCACTGCACCCTGCTTAGAGTGCTTTCCATTAGAATTTCCACACCAAGAACTTGCAACTTCCCTATTTTGTAGTGTGAAAAGAAAATTTGCTCGGAATCATGATCTTAATATACACTATGAAACAAGCTAATTCGCTGTATGTTGATAATTCCCTGATGATTTTTGAAAAAGAAAAGATTGTTTAAAAAACTATAAGCATGTTTTCATTGAATAACTACAGAATAATATTGAATGTTTGGCTACTTACAGATTAGTGTTGAATCAAATCATCATTGTTCTCTATCCCATGACAAAGGCGACGGGGTAATGTTGGATCCTTAGCAAGATCTCTTCCCAGATCCCTAAGGTGATCATGCATTATTATGTTATTTTCCATGTCAACCTCCATGAGACACTTCCTCTATAGAGTTTGAAAACCCAGAGAACCTTTCCAAATCCTTCCCATATTTTTATGGTAGTATCTTTCTTTTCCCCTATGAAAAAACAAGCAATATCCAAAAATATTTGTTTTTCGTCTCATTCAAGTGCATCATAGCTAATTTGAAGCGTACTTTGAATCTCATTTGGCGACGGGATAATGTTGTCTCCTTAGCAAGACCCCTTCCCAGATCTCTAAGTGATCATGCATTATTATGTTATTTTCCATGTCAACCTCCACGAGACACTTCCTCTGTAGAGTTTGAAAACCCAAAGAACCTTTCTAGATCCTTCCCATATTTTTATGGTAGTATCTTTCTTTTTCCCTGTGAAAAAACAAGCAATATCCAAAAATATTTGTTTTTCGTCTCGTTCAAGTGCATCATAGCTAATTTGAAGCGTGCGTTGAATCTCATTTGGAAGTGTTTGTTATAATATATGTTCTTCCTAGTAATATTTGTCGTTTTTTCCATGAAGAAGTCCCCCAAACACTTTTGAAGATAAGGGTAGTTCTTGGCAAGCCATTAAAAATTGATCTACCAAATATTCAAATCCTGAGAGTGGAAAATGTTGGTGGAAAGCATAGGAGCAGAAGAGCTTTCTGGAGTCCTGTGCATTAAGGCCAGTTAACTGATAAATTGAAGACTCTGGTAATCATGACTGTGTTAGTGTGTTTTGCGCACGAATGTACCAAATAACACATGCTTAAGAGGAGTGGTTTTTCCCTCTTAAGTTCTTGGTCACAAGCAGAAAATAGATGGAGTTAAGAAAGTTAGTCGAACATTCTAAAACATAAACATACTAGATAGAGAAATAGCATGCATATTCAAACATAAACACTAAACTAAAACAAATAAAACAGAAGCTCTGAATAGAGTCAAACAACTTCAATAATACAAACAGCAGCGCTTATGTCCCCTCGTATTGAGTGCTAGTAGGAATGAAGGATGAAACTTTTACCCACTTGCCAAGGGGCCCTTAGAACTATGGAGTTCCAAGTCCCGATGCAAGGATGTATTTACTTCCGAGCTGCCTTAGTAAAAAGTCTCCCTCTCTCTACTATGGTGGACTGGAGTTGTTGGATGGCCAACAACTGAGTACCCTCTATCTCTGCTTCGGATCACACATTGCTGGTATTGCTTGGGGTAATTCTGGAAAGAATAACAATGTGTTCTAAAAAATTTCATCTCTTAGTGGCTTTTTTAGGAGAATTCAAATCCTCCTTCCCTCTCTTGGTACATTGTGGATGGTGACCCAAGAGAGGAGGGTGATTCCATTGTGTGCCACATTTATTCCATTGTGTGCTCCCTTGAGTTCCTAAGGAGGCTTGGGCGGTTATCCTTAGGCGGCCTCAAGTGCGGGATCAATGTCCTGGAGTGTGCCTTGTGGTCCCGGAAAGTGACTTCCACCACTCTCGGGACTGTGCAAATTTTTGAGGAAAATCCGCATAAAGGCACGCTTATCAAAGAATTGTGTGCGCAAAGGCTCATTTAACTGGTTCCTTCTGTGCGCAATTTGATTTTTCCTCTTAGACCTTAGATATTTTTAAATAATTCAAATTCTCTAATGTCTCTCAGCCCTGTAAATCCTTTTGCCTGACATTAAATAATTTCATCTTTGCTTGTCCGATTTTCCAGTGATAACAATTGCCCCTAATGTGTGAGGGATAGGAAGAACTGTATAGCCGAAATACATTATAGTTTATTTTATGTGTACGGTGTGGAGAGAGAGAGAGACCTGCGTGTAGCCCGGAGTTGGAGACACGCTACACTGGGTCGAAGAGCGACCATGCCCTGTGGTATCCCTACAAGTACTGGTATGATACAATATATACAAATTTTCTACGAAGTGGGCATGTCCCATTTTCTATGTCACTATTACGGTAGTGATCTACTGGTTGATGACGACGAATGTTGACGCCCTCAGGGGCGTTTTTTCTTTGACAATAGGTGGAATGTGGTACCCTTATGTGTAAAACTTGGTATGGCATATCAACGCGGATTATACACATCGATGATGGCTAGGACCTTCCCATGTAAGCATTGTTGAGAGAGATGCTTATAAAGGCACGGGTCTTCGACGAATTTGATCAAAGTGCAATGGTTGTAAGGTACAATACCATCTTGACATGAAAGCTTATGTTGTAATCGAATGTGAGGAGAATCAATGACATTTGTGGGAAATGATGTCTCTCATAGTGTCCCCCGAGGATGTCCCTTTTATGGAGAGGAGTGATCCAAGGTACCACTTCCTTTTTCGAAAAGAGGTGTTGATGTCGACAAAAAGGAAGCCTCAATCAAACGAGAGAGTCACTGATACAGGGGATCAGGATCCTGGATGTGATGGGTTTAACATAGGCCTGACGGTGAGGGGTGACTGAAAACTAATGAAGGGGATTCAGTGGCCCAAGGTCGGAGTATAAAAATCAGCTTGGCGGTAGTCATAACTATTTCTGATGGGGAAATCCCTAGAGTCGGTAGGACATCCAAGGTGGGTATATATTGGTTATGAATGTCATGGTGGCTTATGCATGAGAGTGTGATACTCCAACCAAGGGTGACCAAGGACTACTTTCATGGGATAAAAAATGGATGGGTGGGTGGGGGACATAGTGCACCGTTTTCGGTCTTTGTATACTTACCAAAAGAATAAAATAATGTGGTTTGGTTTGTATAAAACACAGAGACGGGTGCCCTAAAACATGAAAGTGTTCGCTCATTGATGATGTGAGGAAGGTGTTTTTGCTGACGGTGGGGGCCCCATTGGTTGGTCTCATGTGTAAGGTTGATGAAGTGTATGGAAAATCTCGCAGAGGGGCTATGTTGATGGAGGTATGGTAGGCCAAATGCAAGTCGCAGCAGTGCGCTTTCAATCTTCTTGCAAAACTTGGTCGTCTGGGAAAGGAGTTTTATTTCGATATGGTAAAACTTGACCTGATGCATGGCGGGTGAATGGGCATGAGGTGCTTCCCGGACTACAGTAGTATGGCAATGGCGTCACTATTTTTGTGATATATGGTCTACTTTGGGTGACGAGCACCATGGAGGGGAGGCTTTACCAACCAACAAAGATGCTTATCATGTGCAAGGTGAGGTGATGATAAACATGGTCGAGTGTTTGGAACCTATAGTTAATTTATGATGGAGAAATGATGTCAAGATATGCAGAGTTTTTCTGGGACTCTATCATGCTGGAGTAGAATGATACCTTCTCTAGAACTTTTAGTGGATGGAGCCGTGGATGGTTTGCCCACTACTTGCAAAAAAAAATAGCCCAAGTGAAAGCATCTTCTTCGTTCAAATATTATTTGAAAGATATGTGCTTAAAAAAGAAGATGAGAGAGGGCATACCTGCCGGCACTGAAAATTTATTTTTTCGGGGGTGTGAATGTGAGGCACCGCCCTTGGGCGTTATGGAGTGTTGATCATAGTCTTGATTTCAGTCCGGTGATTGGGCCTTTTGAGCTCTTGTTATGGTCCTCCAAAGTTTCTGAAAAGGGCGACATATAGGCGAATATGGCTCAATTCAGTTCATTTGTGTTTGTTGAGTGTTGAAAGATCAGAGGCTTTTGCAGAGCAGTTCTTGCCGTTGCAATCAGCCTTAGCACCAGGGATTAGCGATTTTTGAGTCAGCTAGGCTCCTATCACATCCTGCACTTAAATTTTTTCAGTGTGTCAGTGCCAGGGTCCATACAAGATGGGTTTTTATGGATCTTAGGTCGGTTTTTACCTTGGCTGCGTGTGAAATCAAGGTACAGACGCGCACCTTGCGCGCAAAAACAGAGTTTCGCACACATTTAGTGCACTTTTCCTAGATTTATGTGCGCCTTTGGCACGTTTGTGAGAAGGACAAACGCACCCTCCTCATGCATGTCTGAGGAACATGCGCGCGAAGAGCCGAAGCTATTTTTTGCCAAAATTTTGGAAATTTTGTCTTTTTTTAGTATTTTCAGTGTAGCATATGTGTTTCTGTTTTGATGATAGGATGTTGTGCAGGAAGAGGGATTGGCCCGATCTCTGTGCTGCCTTAGCTGCTGATGGTAATGCGCGCTAGAAGTTGGCGCGTGGGGGTCTTCTCAAGTTTATGGAGAATGACCTGCTACAATCACAGGATCGTCTTTTGTGCTACCTAATCCGATGCTAGAACAGGCGGTGCAAGGTGATGGTGCGACCTTGGTATCCTTCCTGAGATGGATATCTAATTTGTGACTGAGTTTTTGCCTTAGGGTGAGGCTCTTCGATATCCACTTCCCTCTGGGAGGGTGGATCTCGAGAGATTTTCAGCAGGCCACTATGGTGGGGCACCCCTTACGGATAGGTGTATATATATTGCTACAGTGACGTACTTTGCCAAGTGGTGTGATCTAGCAGCCATTGTGCAACTGGCGGGGTTGTCTGCTCCTCATTGGGCATCGGGTCCACAGATCGATGTCTTGTGCCGGCTGAGGGCCGGGCACTTTTTTTACTTTGCCCGTTTATGTTATGACGGGATGATGGCGCAGCTTTCCAAGGTCCGAGATGGATCGAAGTTGTTTACTTATGCCAGCATCTTATGCAGTATCATGTATGAGCGAGTAGTGCTGTTGAGACCTACGGTGGCAGTGCATGCTGGTCGAGGGCCACAGGAGCTTCGCATGATGAGGTGAGACCCTGTGATGCCCCGAGGAGGTGGAGGTAGGGTGGGGCATTATTGGAACGCCACAACAGAGGCTTGGTTTGAGGCCAACCCTCAGATGTTCCTACCATTCCCTTATGCAGGGATGGACTTCCGGGGAGATCCATACATGGGTCTTCCTGCTAGATATTCTTGGGGGCCAACAGGTATGTCTTTGTGTTTTCTGCATTTACTTGAGTATTTATGTTTATATTTGTATTATGATGACACTGACATAGTCTTCGATACTCTTGCAGATTTTGGCAAGGTCAGTCGTCCTATGGTTTGGTTGGTGGGGCACCATCAGATTCGGCGACCTCGAGGAGCTCCCGAGGGGCAGGGAGGTGCTCCTGCACAGCCTCTGGGTGGAACACCAGTGGTGAGGCTAGCCCTTCGGGAGAGGTTAGCAGCTCGACTGCTATTGAGTGAGCTCGTGTTGATGCTGCAGAGGCTCGTGTTCCTAAGCTGACCGAGTGGACCGCTTGACCTAGGGGATGCCTACCTGAGGCTTTGTGAACGACCTCGAGGATGTGTGGCTGTAGACCTTGATAGCCAGGGAAAAGGGGCTATCGGTTGGTTTTACGTCGGGTGTCAATCTCTGTATTGACGACGGCTCCAGTATTGGTACCAGGAGCGGCAGTGGGTCCAGGTGCCCTACCTGGGGGAGCACCACCCTAGAGTCTTTTTGTACACGAGGAAAGCACTCATTATGAGGATGCTCCCCCTATTTTTCTTGACTTGTATATATGTATATTTTTGGGCTGACTTACGGGTTAGAGATACTATTTTTTGTACTCAGACACATACATTTTTGGTATATATATGCGACAGATATTTTTTCGGCTCTACATGGTGTGCCCCCTCTTTTGTTTACGGATTATGCTACGCTGATGGATATCTATGTTTTCTATGATTTTGTTTTTTATGTATGATGGTTTATCCGAGATGCATTCCAGTTTATAATATTGTTAGCTATGTGATCAGTTGTTTGGTTTTGACTCCTTCGTACATGTGTGAATGTAATGTTGTCAAATTTTCTGCTTAATCTTTTTGCACGCAAATATTTTCAAAACAGATGTGAATATCTTATCTCAAATGTTTGTTTTAACTGTGACACCACTAAATGGGAATCAAGGTAGATATGTATATGGCATATGCCCTAATTGAGGGCATCGCACGTAAGTCTGATAACGACGTCATATTCTTCCTAATTGTTTGTTGTTGAGCTAATACAAACCCCATTGGTGCAGAGTGGTGATCGGTCAGGGTGATAGATAACCCAGGCGGTTGCTGCTAAAATTTGATACCATCGCAATGCTCCATCAGAAAATCCGAAGTAAGGGCCGGGTTGGTAAACGATTGTGACACTAGAGCGCATTTTGTAACAAGTCTTTTGTTCAAAAATTTGAAGTGGTTGGGTCTGTGTACGTTGACTCTAGGGGAGGGCATTCTCAGCCCTTATGGGTAGACTTTCTTGAGGTAAAGTCCATTGATAGGGTTGATGAGGCATGTTTCATCCGGCTCAGTCAAGATGTATGCCCCCTTGAGGAGGCAATTTTTTATGATGTAGGGTCCTTTCCACAAGGTTTCGAACTTTCCTGGCCCTAGGGCTTCTTTTTCAACATCGTAGTGGAGGACTAGTTCTCCCTTGGTGAATGAGCAAGGGTTGATGTGGCGGTCAAACAATGCTTTTACTTTCTTCTTGTGGAACTCGTTGTGTTGTAGCTATTGTCGTTGGCTTTCGTCGACGAGCTCTAGTTGTACTAGACGTTGTTCTAAAGGTTGGGTATCATCGAGGAGTTCGATGGCGGCATGTAAATTTGAGATCTCGTGGAAACCAATGCAAAAGCATAGGGTGCGATGATTTTTTATGACGGGAATAGGGTTGGGAACCCAAGACGTGTGGGTGGCCCAAGTCTTGGTTCCAATATATGATGATACGAATCGTATCTGGTGTATCGTGTCGTCAACGTTTGGTGGAGGGAGAATCTCCGTGATGGGAGCTTGCATGAATGTAAGGCTGGGTTCCTCGTTATGATGGGAAATTTCGGATGGGTGGAAATTGTGTTTGGTGTAGAGGTGCCTGAATGTTTCCATTAGCAGGAATGCCTCTGGTTAGTGGTTATGGCCAGTGCAAATGGTGCATGGTACCAATGTGCCAACCGAGTAGATTTTGTGGGAATCAAAACTTCTCTTCGTCCTAGACGTGGACACTCGGAAAGGATCTGATGTAGAAGATGAGGTCTTCTGCTTCCATTTTCGAGTTGTTGTCTTGGGTATGTCTAACTCTTTTGGGGAGTGTAGACTTAACGCTGCTCTTGCCGCTCTAAGATTCAAGAGATGCTCTCATTTTATTGTATGATGAAAGTGTGAACAAATCCGGCAATAAGTGTGTGTGATCTTCTCTTGGTTAGAGACAAGTCTTTGCGGTTGAGAAGATACTGTGCGAAAATTGTTTGCGAGGTGCTTCGGTTCTTTGCACTGATTGACTCAATGGCCAATTAGGTCGCATATTCCACATGTTATCCTAGGTTGGACCTAGGTCATGCTTGGTTGGTGTGTCGTCCCAGTTTTCCCATTATGCCGATGTGGGTGCGGGGTTGATGGCCTGGGGACGATCTGCCTTCTATACCGGTTAAGGATAGCTTCACGTTTATTTTCGAATGTATGTATCATATAAATTAGAGGGCATACTTGCGGGATATAGGTAAAATTTTTTTCATGGTGATTTCCCTGACATATTAGGCAAAATAGCCTAGATATGGGGTTGTCACCCTACTCACTTGATGGCGTGACTAAGTACCAGCGACGTAGCGTTTCTAAGTTAGGGAAAGTGGCGACCACATGATTGGGCAATTTACACAATGCACATGTTGGTCTTCTCTGCAGAGGGTAATTGAGGGTAACTAGGGGATCCCTGATTGGTCGCTTTTCAGCTGACAGAAAGAGGATGGATATACTCGTCCCATCTTCTTGTAGGAATTAATGTATATAAATAGCGTCATGATAAAAGAATAGAAGGAGCACTTGAAGAAGTAGCTCCTGGGAACCTCACTAATAAGAAAATTGATGGAAGAAAATCATCAAAATCAAGGTTCATCATTCAATAATCAATATGGAAACAGGTGTTGACATTTTCTAATGGAGTTCTCTATGGATTCACTGGTTAGAAATAAAGCAAAAGGTTTCATCAAGAATTCTATTTCACATAATTGTTCATAGATTCTGAGTCAGAGCCATCTTCTCGGGAGAGGTGAACTATAGTTGATCGCATACAAGCTAGCATTGCACGGAATCGAGGGATGTAGTGACAATGGCATACAGGATGATTGCCACCGCATACCTGACATGAATACTGGGTATCTAGTTCAGTGCAATATACTACATGAACTCGATACCATCGCTGGAACATTTCCAGAGCTGGGAAATCGATGATGAAATGATCACACTCATCATAGAGTACACAGTGTTTGATGGGAGGAGGGGGAATGGCTGGGATTCTTTCAGGTGAATGTCACTCCTCCTACAGGTATGGGATGACGCGAGGTTCATCTCCAGATAACTGGGTGGAGGAATCCTCTTGATAGGATTGCTCAATGGCATGTAAGGAATCCCTGTATCACGAGATATATGGGAAATGATGGGTATAGTGTCCATAATTGCTGCAGATAGCGCATGCGTGATTAGTACGCAATGCTTTTCCTTGACTTTTGGTGGCAAGTTCCTTTTTACGGGAACTTGGTGTCGCGATGTCTATTGCAGAGCTAAGTAGTGGTTTTAATTCATCCAACTCTGGGTAGATGTGGGTAGGGTTTCCCACTACGTCACATATGGTGCAGCGTGGTGATTACTGTTGTGTGGTGGGACTCTCCACCTTCTTTCCTCTTCTCTCGGTTTTCTTAGTCGTAATCATCAGTTTTGCAATGGGAATTTCCTTTGCATGGATGTTTGCGACAGTCTCCTGAACGGCTGGGGCCAGTTCAGGATTGATAGGGATTAACCTTATAGAGGTGATGTGCACAAATCCCATTGGAGTAGGTGGGACTAGGTACCAGACTGGTATTGCAAATGATAAGTTTGGTAGGACCACTGTGGCCATGACCTGCTGCGACACGAAACCAGCTGGGGGGAAGAGGAAAGGAGCTTGGGAGGCAGCGTAGGCTAGAGAGGTTTTCATGGCCGAGGATTCGGTGTAATTACTACTCATCTCTGTGTCTTGACTAGCTTAGGTGCTTGACGAGGACATCATGCAAATCGAAGCCCCTGTGACATCAGGTGATGACTCAGGTATAATAGGGGGATCTCCTAGCAATGACCCTAGGATGGACGACGGCTTGAAATGGTCGAGGCCATTTTCCTAGTACAGTGTAAGCACATCAGCAGATGTGTCTACATAGGGTAAATGAAATCAGTATTTTTTAGGGGCCGCTTTTCGCTATGTGTCAACTGGTCGACAATAACGATGCAGTCCTCATTGGGGAACATCATAGTTCAGAAGACGGAGTAGGCGATGGTTGATATGGCATACATATAACTCTGGCCAAGGAGTATATTGTCATCCAATTGGCTGACTAAGACTTAAATTTCTATAAGGACCGTCTTGTTGATTAAGCAAACCAGAACGTTTTGGTAGAGACCAACGGGGGCTGAAGGGCGACCATCGTATGCTCTAAGTGTGATGTCTGATGGCTTTAGTTTGGGAGACCCTAACTTCTGCCATAAATTATTTGACATGAAGCATGTGGATGCACCCTTATCAATGATACATCGTAGAATGGTGATGTTTTGGACCGATACCAGTATCTGAAAGGCGGCCATTGAAGGAAGCCTAGGCGTGGCTTTATCTAAATCAAAAGCCATCAGGCGCGAATCAGCAGGGTCGATGGCACTATTAAGGGAAAGTAAGGCTTTCCGCTGCTTTGGGCATGATTGTAATACCTCCAAAGCTGACATAGCGGTAGGCAATTGAGCAATATCATCCATGATGCTACAGTTATGGGATGCTTTGGAATAGTTTCCTGCCTGCCTAGTTGGTCCTTTAGCCATTTTTGGCAAAGCTTCAATAGGCATCTTTGATATGGTCAAAGGTGTTGTTTGTGCACTTGTACTAGCCCCTTACGCATTGATGTCTAGTGGGGTATCATAATTCCGATTCCGTGTCTGAAAAAACATTTCCTCGCCAGTCATGTAGATTTCATGGCTATTTTTTCCAGAATCTTCATGATTTTGTTACTCCGTGCTAACTGTCTCTTGATGGGGGAAAGGCTCCTGGATGACTCTTGTCTGCTGGGTGGATCCCCCTTGTCCACGGTTACTCTACAAATTCTTCAGCTTAGGGAGGTCAGGACAATGGTGAGTGTAATGGCCGTACTAACCACAGATTGAACAAGAGTGGTTCGTCCGAGGAATTGGTCTCTTGTTCTGCCTTTGGGGGTTGCTTGGCTCTTGGTTTTTATTTCAGTTAGAGTTACCTCCAACCTGAGACCACGAAGCGCATTGTTGGTTGTTTCCCCCTTGTCTAGGATTTCCTTTAGGCTTGTTTTTCCCTTTTTTCTTAACCGCGTTAGGAGGATAATTTGGATTCTCCTGGTTCTATGGTTGGCATGGTTGGTTTTGGGAGGGTTGCACAAAGTTCACCTGTGCATTATTCTGCATGGGCGATTCTTGTGCTGGAGATTGGGAGTATTCCGGTCCCTGGTTTGTAAATGGTTGTTGGGGGGGAGCTCTTTCGTCAGCATGTCTAGCTGCGTACTAGGTCCCCTGAGCCGGAGGATAGGTTCCTCCATGCTGATGGTGGTACGATGACGCCCTACGGGTCAAATTTTGTGGATGCATGGGATGACTTTAGTAGCCAGGTTGTGGTATGTTCTGGGTAGAATGATACGCGTAACTGGGGAATTAAACGCTACTGCTTAGGTGATTTTGGGTCAACGACCCAATTAAATCGTCTACAGAGTTCGACGTGCCTGGAAATATTTTGTAAGTTTGCAAGCGTGGAGCATTTGGTAGGATATTGTAAATATACCCTGACTGCATATAGATCAGCTCGAGTTGTTGGGCCTCACTGATGGCATCATCTTTGGATATGGGATTTTATTGTGCTACATCCTTTGAAATCTCTATAGTGAGAGTTTTGAGGATCAGGTCTAATAGAACTCAATCGTCAAGTTTGGCTTTGCACAAACTACGACGCTGCTGCCATTCATGGAGATGGTCTGAGATATGGACGGGGGGGGTTTGCCTAAAGTGGATCGGTAATTCCATTCCAGAATCATGGTGGATGGGTCACTGAAAATAGGTCAGGAACACAGTAGCGAGGGCACTAAAAGTTCCATGTGTAGCGGAGGGCTGCTCCACATACCATTTCGTTGTTATTCTAGTTAGGGTGCGTTGAAACAGTCTTAGTCAAATAGTATTGTCAACAATTTTGTTCGACGATCACCACAGGTGGAAATTCATAACATGATTTCTGAGGTCTTCCACTTGCTTCCCTTCGAATTTTGGAATTTCTGAAGGGAGCTTTGTGGGCATGGAGGCCATATGGAGTTGTGTGCAATGGGATCATTTGTCAACTTGGTTAAATATGGTAGATTTAATGAAGCTAGAAAAGGTGACTGCGAGTTTGTAGCCATTGCGACTTGTGAAAACACAATGTTCTGGTTAAGAATAGAGCTTGTCTATGACGTACCCTGCTATTCGTTCACCTGGATTCCCAAATGGGTAGCACTCATCTACCTGCTAGGGGTTGTGGGAGGAGTCGTGTGTGGTGACCCTCTGGGGGGTGTTCACCAGTGTGGCATTGGGAGACCAACTAGGGTTCCCAACTAAATATGCCCCAATAAATTATGAACCAATAATGGTATCCATGTTTTGTCTTTGACGCCTAAATGGCGAAAGACCTGGTACCCCTCCCGGTAATGTGGGGAGGTCCAAAAGGTGTCTAGATTGAAGAGGTCCCGTTGGGTCCGTTCTGGCGTCAACTAGGTATGTTTTAGGAAATATTTGAGAGGATAAAGATTATAATCAAAGAAAAAAATTGATTGCATACATAAGACAAAGCGAAAATAAAATAATTTTTCCCTTTAGATTAATCCTATGTGATCAGTGAATCAAAAAATATGGTTTTTTTGTTGTTTTTGTATGATACTCAAATCCTATAAGACCTAATCATCCTCACACACTCAAATGTAACTAGGCCTTGACAATATATCTTGTGAATGCTGGCACAACGTCCCGAAAGAACTGGCAACGCCCCTAGTCAACCGAAGAAAATCCACCAAGGTATGGGTAGAGGATCTAGTGGTGCCTGCACCGTCACCTATAGGGAAAGGTTGCCCTAATTTTTGCCACTAAGCATCATCGTCCCATGTGAGCATTCGAGTCTTGGGTTTCTTGGTAGTTCAGCTACCAGTACCAAGTATCAGATGGGTCAGGTAGCCCCGAATGATATCGTACGCACTGGGCCTAAGCTTAACCCCCTCTGAATCGGGTCTCTGCTACGCTCGGGTTTTTTTTGTCATGGGCAGATAGGTGGATTTGAAAGTTCCCTAAATAGTCAACTTCTATGTTTCAATATGAAGACTGACCAAGGCGGCGTATTGGATAACTACCCCCTTAGTCCTAACTTAGACTATAAATTCTTTTGTGGCCCCTGTGGGGAGAATTTAGTGAATTTTGATCAATTAGTTTTAGGTGTCTTTACTTTACTTAGGGTGTGGATGTGTGTGAACAAAAGGTGAACAAGCACATAGTTTGAATGTGTGGATATGCGATGAATGTTTTCAAAATCCCCAATTTAAACTATGTTTTGTTGTTCCTTGCTCAAAAGAAAAACATGTGTGGATATGGGCCGCTTTCAATTTTTCCTAGTTAATATAAATGGTCAACTATAGGGAGATGATGAGTTATCAATAAAGAGTGTTCATATGCTTGCCTAGGATTACCCGAAGGTGCAAAGGCATCAAATATTACTTGCTCTTCTACTGACAATTCGATCTTTGTCCCGAAGTCCTAGTGCAAAAATTGAACTAAACTAATAACTTTTACACTAGAAAAATGAAAGAGATTTAGCTAAGCATGCTTGGAATTGGGCCACTTTGGCTAATTAACTAGGTGTTTTGGTACCAAAATTCGCGAAACATAAATTATTTCGGAATGCAAGTTAATTTGCCTCCTACTTAAACTATGTGTTAACTTTGCGAAAATCAACTTGAAATAAAACTAACACCTAAACTACTAAAAGAAGCTAAAAGCGAGCTTTAAAAAGTTGTGGGGCACCTCAACTAGTGCTCGAAGATGTATTATGGGCTGCCAGTCACTTTACAAGCAAGAAAAAGATGGAAATAATAGAAAAAAATCCTACTTTTGGTTTCCACATGGAAAAGGCTGAAACAGGCGAGAAGGCCACGCACAGGTCACCTCTGAACGCACGCACTGGGGCGTGTCTGTCTACGAAAAATCCATGCAAGTTCCTGTAAAGTAATTTTTGGGATCTCTTTAGCTTCAACTTATCACTGAGGGTGAATCGGGTAGTGAAGGAGAGAAAGGGGGCAGTTCCAGCCCAACTCCTCAGCAAAGAAAGAAGTCTCTGCAAAAAAAAAAAAGGCACAACCACATAAACTTGGAAATAAAAGTTAATGGAGTCACCAATCCTGTCTTAGTGTGTTTGGCGCATGAATGTATCAAGTCACACCTGCTTAAGAGGGGTGGTTTTTCCCTCTTGAGTTCTTGGTCACAGGCAAAAAATAGATGGAGTCAAGCAAGTTTGATCCAGGTGGATATTGGTGGTCACCCGCCTATTCCACTTGGGGCTCCACCATTGTCTCTTTCAGTTTTTCAGTTTCGGCACAACTTACTATTTTTAGCAGTTTTTCGGGTCCTGAACTTCCGGAGCCGTTTTGAGGCCCTAAACGACGTTTTTTGGGAAACCAGAGAGAAAGATGGGTCCATGGACTGATTTTTCTCGTTCAAAATTTGTATTCCTCGGATAGATCTTTCTAAGAGGTATGGTACGCGTCAAACGGAGATCGTATGCCAAATTTACGCCCCTAGGAAGTTGAAAAACCAATTTACCCAAACGGGTCCCACAGTTTTGGTGCTTCATCTCCTAGGGTTAGGGTTTTGGCTGTTTAGGATTTCCCATTGTTTCTAAATAATATATAGGCCCTCGAGCCTCATTGTAACTCAGTTCAGAGGCCTGTAGCCACCACATCTCTTCTCAGAGATAGCTACCAGTGCCCTAGCTAGTTTTATTTCCTTTCTGTCTATAAGCAAATTTCAGTTCTTTGATATTAATGAAATGAAGTGTTATTTCCGTTGCATTTCTGTATTTATGGTTATATGTTTATTCTATTACATTCCTACATAAATCCGGATCAGTGGTATCAGAGCGGTCTACTTTTTCTCGATCCTTCTTTGCATGTCCCCAACGAGGTCGGGGTATAAGGAGCTAGGGCTTGATTTGGTGGAACCTTTGCAAGATCAGCCTCGCAAACCTCGACGGACGCCCATGGGGGACGAAAAGAAATATGAGGGAGCAAGAGATTCTATCAAAATATTTCTCGAGGAGGCCCTCGAAAAACAAAGGAATGCGATGATGGATAACTTTGCTCAGATCCTTCAACAGCTACCCACCGGCGGCGCATCTACATCCAGCAGCCACTCTGGAGGCGCGACTCCTTTTAAGGTACAAGTAAATTTTGACATTTCCATATTTGAGGGTCAAATAGACGTAGATGTCATAGATATATGGTTGAATCTGTTAGAAGGATATTTCTCGGTTCATGACTTTTCAGACCAGGAGAAGATTATTTTTGCACTCCTCAAAGCTACCCCCCATGTTAAGGACTGGTGGGAAACCTACTGTGAGAACAAGGACCAGACAGAACCCTCTATGTTCTTGGCCATACCAACTTGGAATTCTTTCCGAGACGCCTTCAAGGAACAGTACTATCCCGTTGGGAGCTATGAGGACAAGTACATACAATGGACCATGCTGCGACAACAAAGGGATCAAGATGTGCATGAGTTGACGAATCTGTTCCATACCCTTCGCACAAAGTTGGGTATCAAAGATTCAGAGAAACATTTGGTGCTAAAGTATCGCAGCTGTATGCACAAATACATTCATGAGGAAATGGAGTTCCTTGACATCTCCTTGCTTGGTACGGCATACCGGTATGCTGCCAAGATTGAGCAGAAATTCAAACAGAAGAAGCGAGACTTTGGATCTGCGAATCAAAAGCAAGGGAAAGGTGCTTCCAAACCACAGAAGAAAGAAGAGAGCCAAGGCATGGGGGCTAAATACAACTCATCGAAGCCACAAGAAAATAACAGCACCGCAAAGCCAAGGAAGGACACGGGAAAGTGGTGTGAGTTCCATAAGAGCTCCACTCACAACACAAGTGAGTGTCGGGCCGAGCAGTCGCTAGTGGCCAAGATGAGGGCTTCTGAGTCAGATGCATGCTCCGACTCTAAATCAGAACCTGAAAAGGGGAATGAAAAATGGAAACAGATTATTGATGCGGAGCCCAACGACATTGTTGCCACTACAAAGATCCAAAAGGAGGAACCGAAAGATCCAGAGGAGGAGGAAAGTCTCTTCCACTCCCAGATGTGGGTAAAGGGCTCCCTGGTATAGTTCATTGTCAACAATGGGAGCCAAAAGAACCTCATTTCAGTAGACACCGTGAAGCGGTTGGGCTTGCCGACCACAGCTCACCCACATCCATACACCATCAGGTGGCTTCACCAAGGATGAGATCTCCGCGTCAACTAGCAGTGCCGCCTTCCCTATAGCATCAAGCGCTTCATGGATGAGGTATTATGTGACGTTGCTCCTATTGATGTTTCTGATGTATTATTAGGACAACCATACTTGTGGAAGCGTCATGATGTGCATGAGTCTCGACCTTGTACTGTTATTGTTACTTTGGGAAATAAGTTGTACAGGATACCAGAGGTACCACCTCCTGCCGCTATCTCTTTGGTTACTGCAAAACAATGTAGTAAGCTCATTTCCCAAACCAGGAAATTCATTTTCCTGATGATCTACCCCCAAGGAAAGAAGAATATTGTGGCCACGACCTCCAGACAAGGCTCCTCTGCACGACAACAACAAATGGATAAGGTTGTGGAGGAGTACGGGGACATATTCACCTCACCCACAGGGGTTCCTCTGCACTGTCAGGTCAAGCACCCAATTGATCTGACCCCAGGTGCGCTGCTACCTAATGGACCGATATATCGGTGCTCTGTTATGGAGAATGATGAAATCAAGAGGCAGATTTAGGAGCTGTTGCAGAAAGGTCACATCAGACCAAGTTCATCACCCTGTGGGAGCCCGATCGTGTTGGTACAGAAGAAGGATGGGACGTGGAGACTCTGTATTGACTATCGGGCATTGAACAAGATCACTGTACAAAATAGGTACCCAATCCCATGGATTGATAACCTTCTGGACCAACTCAAAGGTGCAAAATATTTCAGCAAGATCGACCTGAAGTCTGGGTATCACCAGGTACCAATTGAACCCTCCGATGTGTGGAAGACTGCCTTCAAATCCAAGGAAGGCCTTTTTGAATGGATGGTCATGCCTTTTGGTTTGACGAATGCTCCCGCAACCTTCGTGAGGATGATGGACGACATCTTGCAACCATTCACCAACTCATTTGTAGTGGTGTACTTGGATGACATTCTGATCTTCAGCCAGACTTGGGAAGAGCACCTTCACCACATCCGACAAGTCCTCCAAACACTGCGGCAACACAAGTTGTGTGCCAATTTGGAGAAGTGCATGTTTGGCATGACCCAGGTTCAATATCTGGGATACATTATTGATGAAAAGGGGGTGCATGTGGATCCAGCGAAGATCCAAGTCATTCGGGATTGGCCAGCCCCGACTACTATAACAGAGCTTCGCAGCTTTTTGGGTCTTGCTAATTTCTACCGTAGATTCGTGTTGGGATTCTCTCATATCACTTGGCCCTTGAGTCAAGTCACCAAAGGAGGAGCGAGAGAAAAATTCTTTTGGTCGGAACCTAAACAGAAGGCGTTCAAAGAATTGAAAAATCGCCTCTGTTCTGCCCCAGTGCTCACCTTACCAGACTTGCAGCAGCCATTTGAGATCGAGACAGATGCCTCTGACTATGCTATTGGGGCAGTTCTTACTCAACAGGGACATCCAGTGGCATATCACGGTGAGACATTGTCTGAGACAGTTCGCAAGTATCCCACCTATGACAAAGAAATGTATTCCATTGTGCAAGCCTGTCGACAATGGAAGCATTACATTTTGGGGAAGGAAACAATCATCCACAGAGACCACCGGCCCCTGCAGTTCATACAGACACAAGGGAAGTTGCAGAATGATCGCCATCAGAAGTGGTCCACATATCTGCAACAATTTCATTTGAACATCAAGTACAAGAAGGGTAGCACCAATAATGTTGCAAACTGCCTCAGCCGACCACCGATCATGGCGCTCACCACCATGCTCAACTCTTGTGGGCACAAGACTTCTGGTTGGCCGCTTCTCTATGAGAGTGACCTAGAATTCGGCCACACTTACAAGGCACTCTTGGGGGGTATGCAAGTTCCAAATTTTCACCTCCAAGATGCACTTTTATGTCACCTAGGACACTTTTGTGTTCCTTCAAGCGAGCGTGCCAAGATGATATGGGAAGCACACTACAGTCAAGTCGCTGGGCATTTCGAGGTCGAGAAAACAGTAGCAATACTGCAGAAGTATTTCTATTGGCTGAACCTTCGAAAGGATGTCGAGAAGCACATCAGATCCTGCACTGCTTGTGCCATTGCCAAACCGACCATCAAGAAGCAAGGCCTATATACTCCACTACCTACCCCTAGTCGACCTTGGGAATCCATATCCATGGATTACATGTTGGGCCTGCCTTCTACCAAGCATGGAAATGACTGTGTTTTCGTGGTCGTTGACAAATTCTCAAAGATGGCCATTATGGCGGCCTGTAAGAAGAATATCACAGCAGAAGCCACTGCTAAACTCTTCTTTGAACGAGTGTGGGTGCACTTTGGGATCCCACAGTCTATCATATCAGATCGAGATAGCAGGTTCCTCAGCACATTTTGGTCCAGCCTCTGGTCAATGTTGGACACAAAGCTCACCAATTCCACAGCTTTCCATCCCCAAACAGATGGCCAGACAGAGGTTGTCAATAGAATGATTGTACACATTCTGCGCATGTACAATTCAAAGAATCCACGCACATGGGACGAGAGCCTCCCCTATGTACAACATATTTATAACCGGGCTCTCCACAGTTCAATTGGCCATAGCCCCTTTCAGGTGGGCTTGGGATTCCAGCCACTATGTCCCATTGTTGTAGCCATGCCATTTGCAGCTACTCAAGCTGATTCAGCTCATGTCTAGACTGAAGTTGACAAAGCAAGTAGCTTCATCGAGTGCATTCAACACATTTGCCAACAATTTCATGATATATTGGACAAAGCCAATGCGAAGTATAAGCAACGCCATGATCAACACCGGGTGCCCCACAACTTCCAGGTGGGCGACAAAGTATGCCTACATTTGCAGAAGGAGCGCCTCACTGGACCCCACCGCAAGCTTCGCCCGCTCCGATACGGGCCGTACACCATCACCAAGGCTGTAGGTAACAATGCCTTCGAGCTTAGTATTCCACCATTCCTTGGTCTGCACCCAATCTTCAATGTGGATCGCCTTCGTCCTTACTTTCCACCTCTACTGGACACCTCGGACATTGCAGAACAACTCACACCAACAGAGTTAAACCCAGACTGCATGGAACAGGCCACCACAGATTGTATCATGGACATGAAAATCAATAACACTCGTCAACAGCAGATCCAACTGTATCGGGTTGTCAAAGCTGGCCAACTCCTGCACCAAGGAAAGTGGTTCACCAGGGACCAAGTTCAGCAGAAATTTCCTCATCTCATGGAGGAACTTAACGCAATGGGGACCATTGCTTCCTAAGGGGGGAGGAATGATCCAGGTGGATATTGGTGGTCACCGCCTATTCCACTTGGGGCCCCACCATTGTCTATTTCAGTTTTTCAGTTTCGGCACAGTTTACTATTTTTAGCAGTTTTTCGGGTCCTAAACTTCCGGAGCCGTTTTGAGGCCCTAAACGACGTTTTTTGGGAAAAAGGAGAGCAACATGGGTCCATGGACCAATTTTTCTCGTTCCAAATTTGTATTCCTCGGATAGATCTTTCTAACGAGGTATGGTACGCGTCAAACGGAGATCGTATGCCAAAGTTACGCCCCTGGGAAGTTGAAACACCAATTTACCCAAACGGGGCCCATAGTTTTGGCGCTTCATCTCCTAGGGTTAGGGTTTTGGCTGTTTAGGATTTCCCATTATTTATAAATAATAAATAGGCCCTCGAGCCTCATTGTAACTCAGTTCAGAGGCCTGTAGCCGCCACATCTCTTCTCAGAGATAGCTATCAGCGCCCTAGCTAGTTTTATTTCCTTTTTGTCTGTAAGCAAATTTCAGTTCTTTGATATTAATGAAATGAAGTGCTATTTCCACTGTATCTCTGTATTTATAGTTATATGTTTATTCTGTTGCGTTCCTGCATAAATCCAGATCAAAGTTAGTGGAACACGCTAAAACATAAACATACTAGATATAGAAATAGCATGCATATTCAAACATAAACACTAAACTAAAACAAATAAAACAAAAGATCTGAATAGAGTCAAAGAACTTCAATAATCCAAATGGTGGCGATTACATCCCCTCTTATTGAGTGCTGGTAGGAATGAAAGATGAAACTTTTACCCACTTGCCAAGGGGCCCTTAGAACTATGGAGTTCCAAGTCCCGATGAAAATATGTCTTTACTTCCAAGCTACCTTGGCGCAAAGTCTCCCTCTCTCTACTATGGTGGACTAGAGTTGTTGGATGTCCAACAAATGAGTCCCCTCTATCTCTGCTCTGGATCATACACTGCTGGTATTGCTTGAGGCAATTCTAGCCAGCATAACAATGTGTTCTCAAATTCTTCATCTTTTGGTGACCTTTTATAGGAGAATTCAAATCCTCCTTCCCTCTCTTGGTACATTGTGGATGGTGACCCAAGAGACGAGGGTGATTCCATTGTGTGCCACATTTATTCCATTGTGTGCTCCCTTGAGGTCCTAAGGAGGCTTGGGCGGCTGTCGTTAGGTAGCCTCAAGAGTGGGATCAATGTCCTGGAGTGTGCCTTGTGGTCCCAGAAAGTGACTTTCGCCACTCTCAGGACCGCGCGGATTTTTGAGGAAAATGCACGCAAAGGCGCACTTATCGAAGAATAGTGCATGCAAAAGCGCATTTAATTGGTTCCTTCTGTGCTCAATTTGATTTTTCCTCTTAGACGTTAGAGATTTTTAAATACTTTGGTTTCTCTAATGTCTCTCATCCCTGTAAATCATTCTGCCTGACATTAAATAATGTCATATTTGCTTGTCCGATTTTCCAGTGATAACACTGACCTTGCGAGAACAATTTTGTCACGAGATGTAATCAAAATTAAGCTTTCAGGGTGTAGGACTTCCAAGGGCAACAGTGCATCCACCTGATCTGCGTGATCTATATTGTCTAAAACCAATAAGACTCGATAACCTGAGAGATACCTCCTAAGGAATGTAAATAATTTTTAGCATTTTCTATAACATCGAACACAAACTAGGATTTACTATAATTTGAACTGTTCCTATTGAAGAGTTCCTTGGCCAATGTTTTCTTTCCCACTCCACCAAGACAAATGATGCCGACGACCTTAACTCCTCTACCCTGTTGTGATAATATTGTCCTTTCAACATCTTGTGCCTTCTCATCCAATCCAATTGGGTATTTGGCCACATCCAATTGTGGTTTTTTAACCCTTTTCAACACACATTCAATGACCTTATCCATCATCACTCCCTCGTCGCTAGTTATTTACAAACAAAAGATTAAAATTGTAAGAAAATAAATAAAATTATCTTCGTCGCTAGTTATTTAGAAAACAGAAGATTAAAACTGTTAGAAAATAATTCAAAAATATCAAATACATATTGCATTCAATATAGGGAGTTTTAAGTTCTAATCCTTTAAACGCCTCTAGCTCTAATCCACTAATTTCTGAAACGCTTGAAGGAGCATTTCTCCACTTCTCAATAGTTGTGGAGTTGTAACAGGGTTGATAGTCGTACGTTCTCTTCTTTTCAAGGTTGTGTAGGGCTTGATCATATACTCTGTCCTGCCCATGTGTCCACCGAAGATTAGCGGACCTAACACCATAAAAAATTGGAATAATGGGAGCTCCAGACTCTAAGATGAGGAGGAGCTCATACAAACGCCATTTAGATTCTGCATATGTAACAGAGAAAATGGCTACATGGACAGAGGCAGTTGCAATAGCTCCTTTTAATTGAGATGTCAAGTTTTCTCCTTCCTGTAGTTCCTGGTTGTCAAGAAAAACTCGTAGTCCATGGGTAATAAGCAGCCAGTAGAGATGGTTGGCAAATGTCTTTTTGAAATCGAGTCCACGATGATTTATAAAGATATCAAAGTGGTAGTTGTTGTTTGTATCATCAGAGCTAGAGGTGAAGGCCACCATATCCAATTGAAGAATCGAATATTGTCTAAGGTATTGACGGTTTGCTACGAGCGGCGATTGCAAAATTTTTGAATAGAGATATACAAAAATTCTTAGGAAGATTGCAAATAGTTAGGTCTCGAGAGATGTATAATTCTTGGGAAGATGCAAATGGTTAGGTGTACAGAGATTTATATCAATAAAGCCTTTACCTCAGTAAATGCATGGCATGACACTCACCTGCAATAAAGGACCGGCGGGATAGTGATGGAAGTTCATGGGTAAATTTTTTTTTTTGGGGTTGAGTTACCTTGTGAAATAAAATTCAGTCTAGGTAACCCTGGATATAGTTCCAATGGGTTTTCGTTCTATTTAATGTGTGAAGAACGAGTCATTTTTATGTATATTTTAAATTGATATTTCTTTCATTTTTAATTATTCATCCTAAAAAGTGATTAATCTAAAATAATATAATATAATTTTTTTAATAATTTATTTTTGTTTTAATATTAATAAATATTTTTTTAATAAAAAATATATTAATTTGAATTTCACTGGAAATTAAAATTTTATAATAAATAATTTTAAAAACACATAAATATTAAAAATAACATTAAAATTAAAAAAATTTGAGAAATAAATGATCACTTAGATAAATTCATTTTTATAAATGGACAATAATAATTAATTTTAATAATAATTTAAAACTGTTATATCCACCCACACCATTTTTCTCAGAATAAGTCTTCGCCACTCAGTGATTTTTCTGCCTTAATAAGACAAAAATTATGAGCTCAAATGCATAAGTTGCGAGGGATTAAAGTAAAAGTCTCTTTATTTAAGGCACAGAGGTTGATTAGTCAATAATGGCAAACAACATCCACGCTTGATTATCAATTTAATAATAATAAATAAAAATTGTGATACTTGTTAAAAAAAAAAAATATGAAACATTATTTGACGGCCACATTAGCCGGTGACAATTCCATCCTGGTTTGAAATCCAATTTACTTTAAAATTTACTTTTACAATGATTTTATTAATTACTTTATACATTTTTCTCAGCTTTTACAATATGTTTGGTTTGATATCATATGTGTTGTTCTCGGCTTTTACAATAGGTTTGATTTGATATCATATCATATGTATCGTTTGATACTATAGGTATTGGATAAATTATTTTTAACCAGTACTCTAACTATTCTGCTTTGATAGGGGACTATTTCATAGTTTTAAGTTTGATGTCCTTTTTCTACAAGAAACTCTAGGTCACTGGATTGTTGTCTCTAAGATTTTATCCGGATTCCTTCCGGATTGGACTTTCCAGACCATTAATGCTCGGGGTCGATCTGGAGACCTTGCTTTGGGCATCAATAACAGATCCATTCGTTTTAATAGGTGGTGGGGACGGGATGGTATACTCGGTGCTGATATCATAGCTCGTGAGTCTAATTTAGCCATCACTCTGGTCAATGTGTATGTCCCCTGCCATCATTGTGAGTATTTTTGGGATCTCTGGATGTGGTCCCCCATTATGCAGCGGGAAAACATTATAATGGGTGGGGACCTTTACTTCTACATTGGCCTCTTGGAATCTTGGGGACCTGGGGCATCTTCAAACTCATTATCGGAATATTTTGCTGCACTGATTGAGGAGGCAGACCACCTGGATTTGGCTATGCCAAATAAGTTACCTACTTGGAGGAATAGACATACCAGAGTTGTTGCGCTCGCTAGGAGACTCGATCGCTTTCTGATCAAGCTCGCTCTCCTCGCGCATTTTAACGAAGCTATATAGTGGGTGGGATCTGAGGGAATCTCGGATCACTCCCTGATTTTTCTTGCGATTCTCTCTAGTGTTCATTTGACTAGAGCACCCTTCAAATTCAATTCAGGTTGGTTGACTAAGCTTGCATTTATGGCCATTGTCAATAGAGAATGGAAGCATTGTCCTCAACTACCTTTGTTGGACCCAGCCAAGGTTATTTATGATAATATCAGTCATATTAAATCCCACACTATCATATGGGACAAGAATAAAAAACAATTGGAGAATGAGGAGCTAAGTAACATCGAATTGGAGATCAGCCACTTGATGGGATCCGACTGTTTGGGTTTCCAATTTGTTGATTCTAAAGACTGCCTTATTGATCTGGAACAATCTAATATTAAAATACTCCGTAAGAGGGAAGAGGAGTGGCGCCTAAAAATTAGGGCTATTTGGCTTAAGGTGGGGGATTAGAACACTAAATTCTTTCAACATTTCGCAAAAAGGCAGAAAGATCAGTAACACTATCTTGGAACTCAATGATCAGCGGGGGAGAGTGGCTAAATCTCATGACCAAATTGCCGATATGGGTATCCGGCATTTTTCTAATATTTACAGGGCTCCGACAAATGCAAATCTGATGGATATCATGCATATTTCTCAAAATTTTCATAGGTTTGTGGATGAGGAGCAGGTGGAGGAGTTAAACACTCATGTATCTCTGGGGGAGATTGAAGGGAACCTGAAATGGTTCAAAAAGGATAAAATTCTGGGACCTAATGGATGGACTATTGAATTTTATTTGCATTTCTTCAACCTCATTGGTTGAGATCTCCTACTTGTTATTGAAAAAAGCAGGACCTCTGGTCGGATTTATAATGGCTTCAACTCCAGTTTTATCGCTCTCATTCCCAAAGCAGACAACCCCATTACCTACAATGACTATCGATCGATTTCTCTATGCAACTATATTTACAAGATCATATCCAAAATCATAGCCAATCGCATCAATCCCATTCTCTCTAAGCACATTGCAAAAGAACAGTTCGCTTTCCTTCATCATAGAGAAATATTGGCACCACACAAGAGGCATTACACTCCATCAAGACTAAATGCTTAAAGGGCGCCATCCTCAAAATTAATCTTGAAAAAGCTTTCGACCGAGCCAACTGGGATTATCTTCACCTCATCCTCCTCCACACTGGGTTCCATCATGACTTTACTAATTGGATCATCGAATGCATTACTAATGCCACCTTCAACATTCTCATTAATGGGATTGCCTCTGATTTCTTTCATGTTGGGAGGGGACTTAGACAGGGTTGTCCACTTTCCCCGCTTCTTTTTCTCCTCATTATGGAAGGCCTATCATCCTTTATGTCTAGAGCAAGAGTTGTTTGCTCCATTCATGGGATCAAGCTAAACGAATTTATACAGCTAACTCATTTATTATTTTTTGATGATGTTATCATTTTTTTGGATGGCTCTTACCAGGATAACTCAAATTTTTCTAAACTTCTCAGTATTTTCAACAAAGCCACTGGGATGGAACCCAACAACAGCAAGTCCATCATCATGTTGATCCAATGCTCTTCCAATGAAACCTGATAGACCTTGGGGCTTTTTCAGTTTTCCCGCAAGCAGCTTGAGGAGGGGCTCAAATATCTCGGATTTCATCTTAAACCAAATGACTGTTGTATCACCAATTGGAATTGGTTGATCGCGAAAGTCGATCCCAGAATGAACACCTGGCATCATCAGTGGCTATCTAGGGCTGGCAGGTTGGTTCTCATTAAATCTGTTTTGGAGGCCATACTAGTCTATTGGATGTCACTGGCCTAGCTCCCTAAAGGTGTCATATCAAAAATCCAGTAGATTTTCAGGATATTCCTCTGGAAAAATAAGGATCGTGATAGGAATTTTTCTTGGATTACTCGAGACAAGATTACTCTTCCAAAGGCTTGGGGCGATTGGGGACTCAAGGACCTTTCAAGATTTGCGACTGCTCTGGCAGCTAAGATGGGCTGGCATCTTATAAATGGCAACAGCTTGTGGAAGGAGGTCATATGTGCCAAATATATTGATCCCAGGGCTACTCTTCACTCGATACGAGAACCTATCATTCCCACTCCAGGTGCATTGATCATTTGGAAAGCCAACACAAATTCCAACCACCTTATTCAGATTGGTCTGGCCTAGCATATTGGATCAAGTTCTTGTGTCAAAATCGGTGTCGATGCTTGGTCAGTTTGCAGTCGAGAATTCATCCTGCCACCTAACATCATTCATCATTTAGACAGAGACATCATTTACTATTTGGCTCAGATTTTTTATCCCATAAACACCACCTAGGCCTCACAAGCTTGGATGTCTGCACAATCTATGGATTTACCTGTTGAATTTTGGCCAATCTGGCAACGTTTCATTTGAGCTCTTCAGGCCATCTGTGTTCGCCTTACTGATAAGGTGGATGAATTAATATGGGCTCCCTCCCAATGTGGCAGATACATTCATAAGATTGGATACACCTTGTTGATGGCTGATTCAGAACCTCTTTCAAAGCTTTGGTGGTGGTCACCCCTTTGGAAACTATTGGCACCTGCTAAATCCAAACTCCTTATGCGGTGTATCCTCTCCAACTGTATCCCTACTGCGGACAACCTCATTCGGTAGGAATTTCAGGGACCCTCCCGGTGCTGCTTCTGTCTCTCCCATGTGGAGAGTGTTGATCACCTATACCTTTATTTCCCAGTCATCCAACAATTCTGGCGCTCCACCCTTGATTCCCTAGGATGCTCACTCAATTGGGCAGGTACCTTGATCTGCACGGCTTGGACCAATTTTTGAAGGGACACCCATCATACTAAATATCATAACATCCCCCTTCTCATGGCTTGGGGGATCTAGATGACTAGGAATCACTTCATCTTCCTGGATACACCCATTGATTGGATGTCCTCCCACAGGAGCATCATCTCCATCTTCCACCTCATCCCTGATGATAATCTACCCGCTCTTGCTAGGATCGATCAACCTGAGATCATTAACCGTACCATCCCTTGGGCTTATTTTGATGGGGCCTCAAATTTAAATGGATGTGGTGGGGGTGTTGTCTTACACTTGTCTAATTCTCACTATTTTTATCTCAAGATGGGGCTTGGCCTAGGTACTAATAACTATGCCGAACTCAATAGTCTTCATTTGCTTTTACTTTTCTCCTAGGAACATGGTTGCAACAAGATTCAGATCTTCAAGGATTCTCCAATTATTATCAATTGGTTCAACTCACTTGCACACTGTCACTCTCATACTCTTACTGTTATACTAGATGAAGTTCTTATGTTAAAAGCACTTTTTGATTTCATCTCTGTTTCACATATTTACAAAAAGAGGAACCAGATGGCCGACCAACTATCTAAGGAAGCCATGCAGTTATATTTGGGTCGTTGGCATATCTCAGAGCATGATGCAGCATAGGAACATCAGCACTATTACCACCCATTCATTGATGATTTGGGATCACAGGATGACGTCCCTCTTGGACTGCAATTTTGGTCTTTCTAAAGTTTTGTTCGGCGATATCACAGTCCCCTTAACTGTGATAGACTCTTTTTATTTATGTGGCAGCTATCTATCTTTTTTATTTTCTTTATGAACATATTATCATAGATTAGATGGACACTCAGCATGATACATGACAGATATCGGACTCCTTCAGGAGATGGTTATTTATGATACATATGCATATGTTTGAATATGCTACTAGATGCAATATGTAATTTTTCTTGACTTAATGAAAAATTACGAATGTTTCCGAGGAAAAAAAACTATTCTACTTTGAAAATTATAAAAATTCTGGTAAGATTTTAATAAAAATTAGCAGGAATTTTTGTAAATCTAGGTTATAGCTATCAAATTTCAAGATTTTGGGTGCTTCAAAGGTTTTTGATGGTGTTGAATTTATTTCCATCATCAAAAACATGATTTAAACATTACTACTGTTAAATTTTTTGAATTTTTGAATTTGTTTTTCCGAGATTCTGACCACTTTTGACTGTCGAGACAATTCCTCGCCATCCCTCTAACTCAATAGACTTGTCCTTATCTTGAATGAACAATTTGACTATCATTCATGTGCATATATATATATATATATATATATATATATATATATATATATATATATATATATATATATATATATATATATATATATATATATATATATATATAAACTTATCTTGTGAGGGGCAATCTGTCTTACATGACAAATACGTTTGGTTTGACATATAGGTAATTATTTAATATTAAATTATATTTTTAAATAAAATAATTTAATATAAATCATTTTTTAAAATTAGTATTATTTAAAATTATATAAAAAACAAATTGTCTCATAATAAATAAATAAATCTTCCATTGATACACAGTTATACTTGAGATTTATTATTAAAATCAACTATGCTCTTGCATTTTTACGAAGGACAAGATGCATAAATTTTAGGGGCTAATATTCATAGGTGGGCTAATTTTTCATTCTTTAAAAATAAAAGTTTCGTTAATGTCCATTTTTTCTAAAAATGATTAGCCCAAATTTTATAGTATAAAATTATTTCACTTCTAAAAATCGCCAAAATTTTATATAGAGATTGTATAAAATTATTAGAAATTTGAATATTATTACAAAAATATTTTCAAACAGATTATAGATTGCATATGATGGACTAAGATATTCATCAAGGTTTCTAAACTTCAAGATAAATTTCCATATTTTTTAAGCTACCTATTTTATTGATTATTTAAAAGATGGTATACATCATTTCTTTTCCTTTCGCCACAATTTGTTATTTGGAAACCTAACACAAAAATAAAATCTTGGTCTAAAAATGTATATGATATTGGTAAGTACTATAAATAAATAAGACATTGAAATTGTTAATAGATTTAATATAAAAGTTAGTGAAATTAAGAGTGGCATTGGCTTTGTCCATAGTCTAAGAAGGTTGCATACAATAAAAATCATTCAAAAAGTGGATTGTAAACAAAATATTGAACCATTTAACTTTTTAGGTGGAGGTAGACACATCAATTGACAAGGAAGTGGTTCCTAGAGAAGCTGGACCCCCTTGCCGTTGGAGAGTAGGGCTTCAATCCTAGTCAAGCGTAGTGTCATATCCCTATGTTCAAGTGACATCCGATGGTTTTTCACTTGCAAGATGCTTAGTTAAAGAGAAATTTTATTTTTCTATCCACCTTTTCTTCTAATTCTTTACCTATCAACACTTTTGAGGTGCCAATGACTCTCTATAGTGTACAAATATAAGTTTTGTCAGCCACGTATATGGCCTATATCAAGGATCCAATCAACTACATTACCAAGAATATCATCTTCCGTGTAAGCATTTCTCTCCTCCATTGCATCCAAGGTAGCCTTATCCATTGTGTTATGGATATCCTCTAACGTGGAATTCCTATAATCTTGAGCGATAGATTACACGATACCAATCCTGTGAACTTCTTTCCCCTCGCCCTATTAAGTCATGTCGACATCTCATTCTTAGTCTTGGTATTATGGAGTGAATGGGAGTAAGATCATAAGAGTCGTTATAGGTTAGGGGGTACTAAATGGGGTCATATGTCACCTAGATTAATGGTTGAATAGGAGGGTGCACTAGATTACTAAAGTTTGGGTGGGGACTTGAGGAATAGTGAGAACTAGTTGGGTGAGGGAGCAAGCAGGGACACTCCTAAAATAATAGGGGTTGTTCCCAGGGGGAAGGAACCTTCAAGGGTCTACCATGCAGCCAAACTTTAGAGTAAGGTGGGAATGGATGGGACAATACTAACTTATTGGATCCCAATACAAGTGAAGGAAGGTTGACATAAAAACCATAAAAACTTCAGAATTTATCTAGATAAGCAGAGGATGAGCCATGATCAAAGAAATCACCTGAATGCCCTTGCTAGTGCAGAGAAACATTATCAAAATCCTAAGGTGAGAATACCTCATCCTCTCAAATGCAAGCAAGCCCAAGTTGCTTCCTTGTTGTAGTAGATGGTCTTGCATGCAGAGCCTAGATGAAAATGGATTCTTCCACTCCACAACGTTTTTAATAACAAGAGGGGTGTAGGTTCAAGGGACCTGCGCTCTCCCTTTCTCCCCGGATAGAGACAAATAACACATATGGAAATCACAAAGTTTGGAATGCCACTCATTCCATGGGATGAGGCTTCATCCTGCAATTTTTGGTGTGTTGTTTTTTATCAAGGAGTTGTAACATTGATGTTCCCCATGTGATTGCATGAATCATTAATTAATTTGGCAAGATGGCAAGCAGGACAACCTTTCCTCCCCCCTTGAGAGAGTAGAGTGATGACAACAAGTTTTTCCTCTTTCCATTTTAGCTCTTTTTTCCATTAAACGACCCTGATCAGGATCAACAATATTAAAAATATGAAAATAAATAAACCTTGCCTATAAGAGTAGACTTTTGTGGGTATCTCCATGGATTTTAAATGTGGTAGGTTGTCTTTATGAGATTTGAGCTTCATGAATATATATATATATATATATATATATATATATATATATATATATATATATATATATATATATATATATATATATATATATATATATATATGTTACTTTTTAAATAAAGTTTATTAAAAATCAAAATTTTATTGGTGTTAGATGGTTTTCATAATTTAAAATTAATTTTGATCAGCCAAAATTTTATCTTTATTGAATATAAGAATATATATCAATACTACCTATTCTTTATAGACTACTAGTGAAATATTTCATTATAACATGTCTTCTAAGTATTAGGAAAAAAAAAACCAATATATTTTATATTTGTAATAAATTAGTTGCATTTGATTTAAATTTTAAAATACTTTTTCTCTAAAATACTTTTCTAACGAAATTATGTGGTATGAAGCATTTATGAGGTGTTATGAATTGTTATAATGGTTATGTCACGTGATTTGATTAGGTCATATGGCCCTCTACCCTGATGGAGGAGTTATCAACTAGTTTCAATCGGGTTTATTGATTTGATGGGACCATCTGCCACCCTGACTCCATTGACAGCACTTCAATGTGTCTTTAATACACCTCGACATCTAAGGAAACTCTTAGAGCACACTATGGGTGCCTTAACTCTCTCTTGTGCCAAGGTTTCAAAAGCTTTCTCGACTATGAATCTTGTTTAACAGTGGGGTCTTCGTTTCTTTGTTATTCCTACGTTGAATCCTCATGATGTTTCCTTTACCTTCCATGAAATACATCTAAGGTTCTCTATCTCGAGCGCCAATGCATGTTCTTACTCCCTTGGTTTTCCTCTTTTTAGTATTGGATCTAAATAGAAATAAGAGGCTTTCTCCTGTCTCCTTTTCTCCTCCACCATCTTTGTGGGATAACATCTCGAGTCTTCTTCAATATAAGACTCATACACTCCCCTTTCCAAAAGCTTCTTAATATTTGCTATATTTTTCTTTCACCAGCTACTATGATGCAGCAGTATACTCAATGTCGCAAAGGAAGGGGTGTTCGAGGCATAGTGGAGGGTTCTCGAGCTCATTTTCATGTAAAATCTTCCTCTAAGCACTACCAAGCCCATACTCCACCAACGATATAGTCTGAAATTCATGTTGTGGAGAACGAAATATGTCATCCATGACAAGGAACTCTTGATTCTAAGTTTTTTGATCTAGTTGTTGCACAGATATCAAATATTGACAACACTTGTGGTTACCATAATCATTATCTCCACATTATGGATCTCTACTGGCATGTGAAGTTATGTCTTCGAAAATTATTGGTCGACAGACATCAAATTCAAGATAACTACACAAAATTGGGCAAGGCGAAAAACTTGTTGTTGGATGTGGAGGGTCACTTACCCAGGCACGAGATAAGTTCACCTCTGAGTTCACATGTTCCTCGGCCTTACAAATTTGAGGAGAAACCCATCAATCTGGATACCTCTTGATGCACAAGTTTTTTTTATTTCAAGTTTATGATGTTTAGTCTTTGGCATGGTATGCTAGTTTATATTGTAACAACCACTGGTTAATTTCCTATGTAAATAAAAAATAAGACCAAGGTCATGGGACATGTATTCCAAGTTGAATGTTGGTAAAAACATAGTGATGTGTATCACTGGTGATTCATAAATGGCTATGGAATTTGGCAAAGGAAAAGTGGCAATAATTGGCATTTATCTATGAAAATAAAATAAAATAGGAGAAAAGGAGCATGAAGGGCCACAGATTTACATGAGGAGAAAATTGAAGGAAAAATGAAGAAAGTAGTGGCCTCAATGATAAAATGGATTATGAGAATTAGTTCACAACTTTTGTCAGTTGAGTTGTTTCTAGTTCAATCTTTGGATCTCTCATTCATTCTCTCTTACTCTTGCACAATTAGAGAATTCTTGGAGCACTTTGGCATACTTTGGATTTGGAGAAAGAAGACAAAGGAAATCAGGAAAGTGCAAGGGAATAGGTGGATTAGCAGCTACAGTTGGATTTCTTTGCAGGTAACATGTTGCATGTGTGATTTCCTTGTTGATTTCTGGATGCATGGTATATGGATGTGATTATCGGGTTATGTGTTATCATATACATGGAGAATTTCCTGGATTAACATTGGTTTTAACCTTGCCTTACCATTTCCTCGATAGTCATGGTGTTGTGGGTTTTCCACTTGATTTTTTTTCTGATTGGTGCTCATAATTTCTTACGGTTGTGGGTTGGAAAAAACACTCTGGAAGCCTTTGGACAAATTGGGTTGAGTTACCAGTCTTCGAGCGTAGGTTGGGACAAACGCTATGGATCCCTTGGTGGGTTGAGTTATTATTCCCTTTAGCCAGGTTGGACAAACTCTCTAGAGCTCTAGAAGGCTCTGGGTTGAGTTACTAGTTCCTAGAGCTCTAGATTACTTGGGTAGAGACCAATCTGGCTGGTGTTAGTGATGTATGATCGTGGAGGTGGAATCACTGTGGTTGAAGGTTGAGGTGGTTTGGCCTCTGGAAGCCCTGGTTTGGTTTTGTTTGGTTTATTCCATGAGATCCCACATGCATGCTTAGAGTATGGTGCAAGGGTGATTGACTGAAATGGAGATTTGGTTCAGCCCAATCTATGGTCGGGTGGTACGTGGAAGTCCTTGAATTGGTTGGTATTTTCATATGTTAATAAGAGTTATTCTTCTACTTTGATTCAAATATATTTGTAGCGATTACATTGGCGACATTATGGTTGAGTTTCTATGGTTTATATGTTGGTTATTATCTGGTTAAATGGTGTTCATATGATATGTATCTTTTATGGCTCTTGTCATGAATTGTTTAGTTATTGATCGATTGATGAATGTATGCACTAATAAGTATTGTTGCATCTATGTGGAGAGGGCATAGAGCCTTCTTGGTGATTGTTAGATGAATCTCAAACTTTTATGATCATATATGCATTCATGACGTGTAGCTTACATGTTTTCCATGTGTTTGAAGAAACGTATGTTATGTTCTAGACAGTTTAGGTCAATTTTTTCCTTCAAGTTTGAATGTTTAGCCTTTCTGTCAAGTCATTAATGATTATTAGAGGTCTCAGGAAGTTCTAGGCAGTGGTCTAGAAGCTGACCTGGAATTATGGCTCAGATCTCAGGATCACACCCTCTGAAAAAGGCCTATTATAAAATAGACATGCCTATCAACATAAATATAATATAAAATTTTAAAATATTTAAAATAATTTTTGTTATAATATTAATAAATAAATATTAAATTATTTATTTATTTAAATATTAACTTAAATTTCACTTCAAATTAATGTTTATTAATTTTTATGATAAATAATTTTTAAAAAACAATTATTTAATATCCCTTTAACATTAACCAGAAAATGATATGATCACTTACATAAATTCATTTTTATGAACTAAGAATAAGAACTGTATTGAGAGGCGCTTTCCAACCTAGTATGGTAGAAATCTTGTAATGTCTTGTCCTATAAATATTTTGCCTCACTCAAATTACATAAAAATAAGATAATAAAATAAATAATTATAATTATTGATCAAAACATTTTCATTTGGTAAAATTACATAAAAATAAACTAAAATAATTAATAATTAAACCAACCTAGATCCAATTTATCTCTGAGCATCAATCTAGAGTGCAAACCTCTTTTAAAATGAAAAGAGATTTGATTTATTTTTTATATTGTTAGATCCAGAGTTAAATAAATTTAAGCTTGTTAATTTTAATACAAACTTAAAAGTACTATATCCACCCACACCATTTTTTTCTTCATTGTTTATTTAGGTCCACCCGTGCATAAAAACTAACGGTACTTGAATAAGACACATAAACTATGTGCTTAACTACATAAGTTGATATGCCTTAAAGTAAACGTCACTTTATTTAAAGCGCAGAGGTTAGTTAGTCAATATTGGCTTCAATTTAATAATATATATAAAAATGGTAATGGTTGTGAAAACTTATTAGGGCACATTGGCCCGTGGAAATTCCATTGTGATAATTACGTCAATGGGTGTTTCTCCATGGGGTTGGGATGGGCAGGAACTATTCACTCCAGCCAATCGTAGACATTCATTTTTGTCGTCCTCAACCAATTGAAATGTGACATGTGGAAGAAGGTTGGGTGGAAGGTTGGTGGAGGTTGCTTTGTGTATTGGTGACAGGAAATTTTCATCTGCTAAATTCATGCCATTCACTCCATGGCCTCTGCCTGCCACCACCAAGTTCATGCCAATTACCCCATGGCCTCACATGTGCAACATATGATCATGTTTAAATACATCCCCATAACGTCTAATCAGTGTCGTACAATTTTCAAATGCAGGCGAAGCGTAGGTATAAATATGCGTGCTTGCATTTGCGTCAATGAAGAATATTTTAATTTTCTTCCAACTGCCATCAGATCGAGTCTCTTGAAGCCTTACGATGGAAAAAATGCATTTTTCATGCAATTTGTTGTCGAAAATGATATTCCATGCTAGCGAGAAGACGCTTTAAAAATTTATGAAGAAAAAACCTCAAATCCTGACGATCTAGAGATCTTGATGACCCACCAAGCATAACTTCTTTGCTTGAAAGCTTCAATAGTTGTTAGGCTTCATTTGTGTATGTTTCTTTGTTTTTTGTTTTTGTTTTTGAAATAAATACTACTGATAGTGTTTGTGAGGTTGTCGAAGTATCATGTTTGTAGATTTAGGATTTTTGAGTACGATCTTTATCATGGATGAGGCCGTTGAATGAGATTTACTTTAGTTCCAATGAGATTTTTACAGAATGCTTTGTTGGAAACATCGTCGTGATGAGAATACAGTTAGGGACGCCTCGATGCCCTTTCTCAGCCATTAAAAAATAATTCAAATGGTTAGAATAGGACATTGTAGGTTTGTATCTTACAAGGAAACGGGGGCAGGGCCTTGACATTATTTAACCCAGGATCTTTCTGTCGTCGAGAGAACAAAGGGATTGGAAATCCACATGCAAGACGGTGTTGACAATTCTGCAATTTTTTTTGGCGAGATTCATTTGTACAAGTAATATTTCTACTGCCCAAAAATCATTTTATTAAAATTTTTGTAGCAATTGGTTTTGTAATCAACTCCTCACAGTTCTAGTAAGTGTATTTGATTTTTAGTTCTTGCACGTTTCCTAGGTTCCGAATATTGGAAACGTATTCACTTTTAAGAGGGGGTGAATTAGTAGTGAGAATGTATATTAACTTTCAATTCCTTTTTCAATTACTACAACACAATCTTCATTAACCCATTAGTATATTAAATCATATAGAAAAGCATATGAGAACCATGAGAAATAACCAAGGAGTCATGCACAAGAGAACATGATATTTTATGGTGGAAAACTCTCTCTAGGGAAAAAACCCACCAGCTACTATGCTGCTCAAATCTTCTATTATGTTGAATAAGTTTTACATAGAGGAGCTACCAATCGGTAGCAGGAAGACTTGAGTACTACTACATGTTGCTAGAAACATCAAACAAAAAGACTCTTCTCACATTGATCCGAAAGGATCTTCTCACATGAAAGAGCTTTGTGCCATGTTGATTCGAAGTTGATGACAAAGTGCTTAAGTGGGTAAAATTATGCCCATGCATTTAATTATGCATTTTATGAGCCTTTATTGAACTCATGCATTTTTTATATAAATTATTAATATTTGTGAGAGAAAATTTGTCTCGCATATTATTCATTTAATATAATTAGGGAAATTGGTTTTTATGTGAGAAACCACCTCACACCAATTCTCTATTTTTCTCAATTGTAGGTTGAGAGAATCAAGGGCATGATTGAAGAGTCTTTAGGTGGTTTTGAGACTTTTCTCAATTATGAGCCTGAGATAGTTGGAGATCCCACTTTCATGGATATTGTTTTTCCTTCCTTGTAATTAGGCCCTACAATTGTGGGTCACTTGTAATTAATGCTCTTTGTTAGAGATTTGGTGAGGGAAAACTATATATATTCCTTATGTGAGTCATGGGAAGGAGAGAAAAAAGGAGAGAATGTTTAGCTATTGAGAGCCATGGTGCTTAGCTAATGCTCGCCCATAGAACTTGAATGTAAGAAAGCTTGGATAGATTACTTTGAAGAAGGAATATAGAAGATCTGCAATCCAATTGAAGCAGATCCAGAGATGCATCCCCAGAGAGAAGGAGGGGTGAACTCCGTTACCAATGGGTTGTCTCTCTCTTACTCACGTGCATGTGCTTCTTGATATGTTAGGCTCATTTACTTATGTTTATGTGTTTATGCACTATAATCGATGGACTAACATGCTCATTTAAACTTGTATAAGCCATAGCCAATTAAAATATCTTCACGCCATACACGATGGTTAGAGTAGTACTCGACCCGTGATCAGATCAAGTGGTATCAGAGCAGGTGACTGCTTTGTAGGATGGGCAGAGGAGCGAAGCACGCTGAAAGAATACAAGAGTTGTAAGAGATAAATGACAACATTCAAGCCGACAATGAAGAATTGTGAAGACTGTTGTAGGTAGCTAAAAAGGATCAACAGGAGCTTCAAGAGATCCTACAAGCCAAAGAGGAGTTATTATCTAAGTTTCAGAAGGTTGAGACAATGGATGTTGCATCTCAAACCGAGGTATATGATGTTACTTCATGTTTTTTTCTCTCTCAATATGAAACTAATGTTGGCATGAAGATCCTCATGAAGATGGGGTATAGAGGAGGTGGACTTGGCATAAATGGCCAAGGAGTCACCCAGCCATTAGAGGTTGTACCAAGACAACCATTTGCAGGCTTGGGTTATGGACAAGAAGAGAAAGGAGGATGCTCAAAGGTAGCTGAAGTAAAAGGCCTCTCTTCATCACCCGATTCCAAGAAGGGATTCAAGCCACCTACTCCCCATAAGTTCAAGGACAAGTCAAGAAGGTATATTAGTCATTTAAATTCTTCTTTTACATATGAGAGAAATGATTGCTTCCATGGATCTTCTAACCGTGATATAGTTAAGCATCACACAAAGAAAGTGTGGGTTAAGAAGACAAATGTGTCCACAAGAAGTGAGACCAAGAAGAATGAGAACCTTCAGAATCCACCTATCATGAAGACACAGTTGAATGGGAAACGACATAATTTCTGCAGTTTCTGCAAAATCAATGGCCATTGGGAGAAGAATTTTTGGAGGTTGCACCCTGAAATTCGCCACAAGTCAAGCAGACATATGGTGAAAGAGCTCGTGAAGGAGACTCCATCCACCATTTGAAAAGCAGGATTACGAAAAGAAAGTGCTTGGTGTTGGTTTGGTAAGCATCTCATGATGTTTCTACAATGCTTATTTCTGTTCATTTGCAAACTTTCGAGTTTTATGGGGGCATGTATCCCTCTGTTGATGGAAAACACTCAAAATTTTTCCGATTCAAAATCAACAAATAATGGCACTGTCGCTTCAAGACGCCCATGATGCGCCTATTTTGCCCACAAATGATCTTTCGGAGGACTTCGATTGGAAAAACAAAAAGGGGGGGAAATGCACATAAATCATAGAGACTTTCGTTGAGTTTTTTCTTCTGCTTGTGTTCAACTATAAATGTTATTGGAGAAATGTCTTCTACCAGATCGGCCCCACAGCTTTCTTGTCATCTTCGTCCTCCAACAATTAAGATTCTACCCAAGCCACATCATTGGATTGGTGAGGCGCGTTGCTGGAGTGACTGTCAAGCCTTTGTGTACATGAGACAGGGGACCGTTTGCACCTCAGATTAGTGCTTGGGCATCACCGAGGTAGTTTCATTGATTTTGTCTATCATTTTCAACTCAAATCTAGCATCCAAGATCTGTCGTTTCATTGATATATCTATGAGGATACGTGCAAACCATGGACCGAGTTGTGAGTGCTATGAAGGTTGTTTGAGGCTGATTATGAAGGTCAATTCCCGCTTAGAGGCTGTGAGAAATTACTAAGTGGATGGAGAGACACGATTATGTGGAAAAAACTCACTACTATGATCAGTTTTTCAATTTCATATTCAGCTCCGAAAAGCTCTGTCCTAAACAATGAAGAATAAATTTTCTGTAGAAACTATTCTTGCCAAAGATAGAGATTGTGTGGTATGTAGAGACAAAGATCTGCGTAATGGAGCTAAGAGTTGTGTTGATGCTCGATTATCTTGAGATCAATTGGTATGAGATCGCTTGACATCTTGGCAACATAGATCGCGTGGCAGCGTGGTGTCTTCATGCGTGAGGCTGAGTAAGCGAAGGAGCGTGGTGTATCATGTAGGTCATTGTGCAAGGACATTGGATTAGATATTACTCAGGCGGAGAGGATGATGATATCAAGAAAAATATTAAGCAGAAACCGATATGGACACGAATGAGGCATGCAAGAGATGAAGAGGGGCATGGCATGCATACATCGTCCACTACAGTTGGGAACATTGTGGAGAATGCAAAATATTATGGTGTGGCAAGCAGAAGAGCCAGAGGTGGACCAGCCAGTAGCTCTACAAGAATTTCCATGTATAGGGAATGTGCACTGGATTATGGGTGTCCAGGTGTACAAATTTTAGCTAGATTTGATGACCCAGTTAAATATGGAGTGGACATTTTATCCATTTCACTTGGGTCTCGGTCCTACAACTAGCATGATTTTGTGGAAGATCCAACTATCCAGTGCAAATGGCGGAGCAGTTGATTGAGGATCAAATCTCAAAGTCTAAGGGCATAAGAGATCTCCGCCAAGGTCATTGATATCATCTGCGGATTTTGTGGGATTTTTTTGGCCAAAATTTATATTGTGTTGATTGATGAGTATGATGCTCCATCAACTATAGGATACCTGCATGGCTTTTCCTGCATCGATTATGACCTGCGGTAGAGCCACTGTGAGCGTTTTCTTCGTGTTACTTCTTTTTATGACAACAGAGAGAATCAATGGAGATCCAGAAGCATTGCAGGACTTCTGCATGGCAGACAACAAGGATTATATTTTTATAAACTAAAGGCCCTGCCTCAATCCCAGTGAAGCTTTTGTTAAAGACTTCGTGGCAGCAGAGTTGCGCAATCCAGGGAACACATCAGCAAACCCCTTCAGAGTGAGCACTGTTGCTGCTAGTTCACTCAACCTGTTGGGCCTCAACACGCTTGGATTGATCATCGCGCGCACAGATATTGGTGTTGGAGGGTTATTTCCTCCTCGTGTTCATCCTAGATCCATCGAAATTGTGTACGTAGTGGAAGGGACTGTGTTATTGGGCTTCGTCGCTACTTCTGAAAACAAAATTTTCTCTCAAAATCTTGAAGTTGGAGATGTGTTTGTTGTCCCCAAGGGAACCTTGCACTACACTAAAAATGTTGGAACCAAGAATGCATTTGTTTTAACCACATTCAACAGTCAAAATCCTGGTGTTTTGACTATCCCCGTGGCCTCTCTCCTTACTGTGGACCAGTATCTGATTAATTGTGGGTCCTCCAAGAATATAAAGCTTGTTGATGGAAGGACTTTCATGTCTAATTCATAATCATCTACGATTTTATCTGCAGAGCATAGTATTTCAGCTAAGGCCAATTTCAGTGCAAATTTTCCCTCTGAACTGTACTTGAAAGCATGTATTTTCATTCAGAAATCATATTATCAATATGATTTTAAATGCACCGGTAGGCATTGGATTCAACTGTATTTCTTGCATTTCCTTACAGTAAATTTGACCTCACAGATGTGGTTTTCTCAGTGAAAATAAATCGATTTGCTCTTCTTAATAGCCCTATGCCTAGAAATTGAAGGAGGGGGGGGGGGGGGGGGGTGGACTTTTATGATGCACATGTTTTGTAATGGGGGATTTGACTTATTTTCACCTTCCAAGTGAATATGATATTTGGCACATATTTTGTAAAAGGATGAAATTTTTATTTTTCCACCATTAGTGTTCTTTGTTATGTACACATTATGTAAAGCGGGGGGGGGGGGTGTGGGGTTGTTTGAAAAATTTGTATTTTTTCCCTTTGTGCACATTATTGGCACATTAAATTGCCATGTAATTGCTACTTTGACATCATAAATTTGGCATGTAATTGATGAAATTACATGCAAAGGCCATGGTTTCCATGATCTCATGATGTGAAAGATGACTATGAAGCATTGTAAAAGGCTTGTTTTGGCCGCTCTTATGTGAGGAAGAGTGAGAGGCGTATTTTTGCGCAGAAAGCCTTATTGGCTCTTTGTAATAATGTTGAACGAGGCAATTTTCCCAAGCCATTTTGGCATGTAAACTTGACTAATGAACTCTTGGCAAGTGTTTCAAAAGATGTAAACAGATATGATCAGCTACAGGTTGTAGCTTTAGGAAAATGTGGGCTTTTGCATTCTGATTCTGAAGGACCGAGGTGAAGGAATCTTGAAGGGATGTGCCTTTTCAGACATTTGCATTGCAGCTTTAGGCATATGCGGGCTTTTACATCCTGATTCCGAAGTACGTTGGGTGAAGGAGTATTCAAGGGATGTGCCTTTTCAGGCATTTTCATTGCAACAGTTGCAGGTGTTAGCTTTGCATCCTGATTCCAAAGTACGTTGGGTGAAGGAGTCTTCAAGGGATGTGCCTTTCCAGACATTTGCGTTGCAGCAGTTGCAGGCGTTGGCATTGCGTTCCGATTCCGAAGTATGTCAAGTGAAGGATTCATGTGGGAATGTGCCTTTTAGAGACATTTGCATGTAGTTGATGATGGATTGAAGTTGATACTTTTGGAGACCAAAATTTTATTTGTGGGGAGGTGTGATCCGAAAGGATCTTCACACGTGAAAGAGCTTTGCGCCATGTTGATTTGAAGTTGATGACAAAGTGCTTAAGTGGGTAAAATTATGCTCATGTATTTAATTATGCATTTTATGAGCCTTTATTAAACTCATGCATTTTTTATATAAATGATTAATATTTGTGAGAGAAAATTTGTCTCACATATTATTCAATTAATATAATTAAGGAAATTGGTTTTTATGTGAGAAACCACCTCACACCAATTCTCTATTTTTCTCAATTGTAGGTTGAGAGAATCAAGGGCATGGTTGAAGAGTCTTTAGGTGGTATTGAGACTTTTCCCAATTATGAGCTTGAGATAGTTGGAGATCCTACTTTCATGGATCTTGTTTTTCCTTCCTTGTAATTAGGCCCTACAATTTTGGGACTTGTAATTGATGCTCTTTTTTGGAGAGTGGGTGAGGGAAAACTATATATATTCCTTATGTGAGCCATGGGAAGGGGAGAAAAAAGGAGATAATGTTTAGCTATTGAGAACCATAGTGCTTAGCTAATGCTTGTCCATAGAGCTTGAATGTAAGAAATCTTGGAGAGCTTAATTTGAAGAAGGAATATAGAAGATCTACATTCCAATTGAAGCAGATCCAGAGATGCACCCCTAGAGAGATGGAGGGGTGAATTCCGTTACCAATGGGTTGTCTCTCTCTTACTCACGTGCATGTGCTTCTTGAAGTTCATTTACTTATGTTTATGTGCTTACGTACTATAATTGATGGACTAACATGCTCATTTAAACCTGTATAAGCCATAGTCAATTAAAATATCTTCACACCGTACACGATGGTTAGAGTAGTACTTGACCTGTGATTGGATCACACATGACTCTATTAACAACCATTTGGTTGAACCACCACCACCAATGAACCTTGCCCAACTTCTATTGGACTCTAGATAAATGTGATTTCCGTTCTATTTATATGCTAGAAGGATCCCACCTTGTCTACACACTATCTATCATGAAGCCTCACACCTTCAACACCTCCATGTGAACCATGTTTCATACATTTTCAAACTGGGCTCTCCAACCTGCTCAACATGAGCAACCTATCATCCTATCTCTGATATAAATCTGAAAATTATAAACTCAAGTATACACACAACTCAACATAACTACAAATGTATAATTATCTAAGAAAAAGTACATCAACACTCACACAATCAATCTACACATACTACTGCATAAAATATACGGTTGAAGCATACTTTTGTCTCTGCTACAGCTATACCTCCATGCACACTCTGCAGCAGCAAATTCACTCACATCACCAATGGCTCTCTAACACACTATGTCAATTTTCTCACACAAGAGAACCAACCGAATGATTAACCTTTCTCCACATATTTGTAGTTTCTGAAAATAATTAAATCAATTAATTCCAATGTAGTGGAGCTTTATTCATATGGTGGAAGTGGCTCGGTATAATGACTCTTGACTTAATCAATCCACTAACTTCACTTACTGATGAATATTCCCCTTTATTCATCTTCTAGAAGTCCATCAAACTTTATTTCCCAACCTTTACATGATGAGTCTAAAACAATACAAGCCGAAAAATCAAATAAACAATCGATGAGTGAGAGGAATGCGGAAGAATTTCCGTTCCGAGTCTCGGTCGCACTCACAGCATTGGGAAATTTCAACTGGAACCCATAGTCACTCGCACAAGTATGCAAGGGGAAAACTATATATTCTCCTTATGTGAGCCATGGGGAGAGAAAAAAGGAGATAATGTTTAGCTATTGAGAGCCATAGTGCTTAGCTAATGCTTGTCCATAGAGCTTGAATGTAAGAAAGCTTGGAGAGCTTACTTTGAAGAAGGAATATAGAAGATCTACATTCCAATTGAAGCAGATCCGGAGATGCACCCCTAGAGAGATGGAGGGGTGAACTTCGTTACCAATGGGTTGTCTCTCTCTTACTCACGTGCATGTGCTTCTTGAAGTTCATTTACTTATGTTTATATGCTTATGTACTATAATTGATGGACTAACATGCTCATTTAAACCTGTAGAAGCCATAGTCAATTAAAATATCTTCACACTGTACATAAGCACATAAGCCATAGTGATTTTAGATGAGATTTCCTTATCGTTCTCCCTAGTCACTCCCTTGGAGAGACATCCGAGCGACTAGGGATAACGATAAGGAAATCTCATCTAAAATCAGCTCAGAGCTTGATCAAACTTGTTCGACTGCAAAATCATCTTATGTAGGACTTCAGGGACCCACTGTAGCCACTTCAACACTTCACCAATCTATTGTATAAATTTCATCTTCATCATAAGTAAAACTTGGATGACTTGTATGCCATCCATCAACTGCTTCATCACTCAAGCCATCAAACTTCACCACAACTACTCCAACATCTGCAACCATCAATGACAGATCCCGCAGCTGATCATACAACCAAGTTGACATCAATGTCAACCAACACTAATGCATCCTCCAAGGCCATGCTACTAGGTTGATATCAATGCCAACCAAACAACTCATCACAACATCAATGCCAACACTAAATTTCATTTGCAGGTACATTTGAAAACTTGATGCCCAGGTTGGTTTTATTGGCCTCAATTTCTCCAATGTGTTTTAGGGTGTGAATTGAAGTAGACCAAGGCTTAAAAAGCTTTTCATATATGCATATGTCACAGGGACCCCCTTAGAGTGGTGTTATGATCCCTGCAAGTGCCATATCGATGCCTATCATGAGGCCCCCTATGGTTGTTATACCTCCTGTGACTCTTGTTTCTGTGCCAAATGTGAGGCCCCATATTGTTATATTTGGCTCAATTTTTCTCTTGTCTTTGGGCCCATCCTGATAGTACCACCTATCCCTAGAAATGTATTTTTTTATTCTCCCTCTGATATTGATATTCCTAGATTGCATGCTCTTGAAAAGGTATTTTTCTTAAGTAATTCCCATATATTTTGAATACCGAAATAGTTTTGGCATATTTTTCTTCTAGATATTTCTCGGGGACTCACAATTTGGTATATTCCAGTTCCAAATTGATGCAGAATTTAATATTGATTTAAAAAAAAGAAGTAAAGAAGCGAAGTGTACTAGCTCAACTTGAACAGGTATATTCACTTTCATATCTCTAGTAAATGTTTTTCAATGAGAATTGTGAGTTTGCGAGAGGAGTTAGACAATATATCAGACCTCTTCATTTTGACTCCATGTGTGCCATTGATTTGTACTTTCACCATGCCGCAATGTTCGATACAAACCATGGGTTATGTAGAAGATACATGTAGTGAATATAACAAGAAACAAAAACCAAATCTAGTATTTATACCTTAGATATATTAGAGCTCTCAAATTAGTATTATAGATCAGAACCTGAAATCACACTAGAAGTCATTCAACTAAAACATGCAATCAAGAAAAGTTGACAAAAAGGGAAGAAGTGTGTCACAGGGGCATATCAACAACATGAAATAAATTTCAAGAATTTAAACCAAGAAGAAAATTCATAAATGCTCAGAGGAAAACAACAAACAATATTATTTTAAGTACCTTTGAAAGACTGTACAGTGTAGAATATATGGGATACGGTTTTTAAATGCAGATGTGTTGACACTATTCAACACAATATATCAACATTGAGTGTCTTTTAACAATGTTTTCTAAACTTATTTCCCATTAGGCAATGACTGTGATCAAATTTCATCTTAGAAATGCATGTATGCATGCTCCCTTCATTGCGTTGAAGGTAAGTGTTGATTTATTTTTCAAAAAAAACAAAGTATTACACATAAGCCATCCAAAAAAATATAAGGATCCATCTATACATGTATCCCCATTATATGCAAAGACAAGGTTGTAAAAATGCTTTAAACCGTTACTCATATATCTGTGTGAGAAGAGGATACTCCCTTTATTGCTTGAATTGCACAAGCAAATTACAATTCCTTATTTGTTGTGTACAAAATTATGAGTTCGTCATCCATACTCAAAGGTCAATTATATACAAAACAAGATTGTAAATATGTTTTATCCCCTTATTAATACATCCATGCAAGAAGAGGAATCTAAGTATCACTGTCATCTTAAAGCAAAAAATGTTTATATCTTTTCTTGGCCAGTCCAGTAACCAATTTTTCATTTGTCAGGTTTCAAAATGGTCAAGTGGCATAATACTGACTACCATGTTCATCACCACTAACCTCATCAAACAAGCTTCCACTGCATCAATTAGAGTGTTTTTCCATGGGGAGTCTATAGCTACAACCTTTGTAGCATGGGTTCGCGAACCCGGGGGTGGGGTTCATGAACCCATCCCTGGTTCTCGTCCTCACAAACTAGGTGTTGGAGTGGATACTTCCCAGACGCACCCATATGAACCAAGTTCTTTCCAAAAGAACTTGACACTCAATACTTGTGGCCTTGGTTCGTTTGCTTAAATGGGTTCACCAAACCTCGAAAATGGGTGTGTTATGGGTTCTTATGTGGTGTGGGGCAAGAAAAACAAATTCCTATCTTAGTATTTAACATTTCAAATTTAAAGTTTTGAGGTCTTAAAGTCCCATCATTTCGAAAGAAGTACAATTTTATTAAATTTCTTTGCCATGTTTTTTAATCAAAATTCCTATCTTAGTAAAACGTTTCAAATCTAAAGTTTTCTTAAAGTCCCATCATTTCAAAAATACAAGTTTTTGAAATTTATTTTCTATGAATTAGTTCCTGGATTTTATTTCTTAATGATATAATCACTAATTAGTAATGCATGCATTTAACTGAAATATGACATTCTTTTACAGAAATGTCATTAAGTACAAGTCATCTTAAAAAGGATATATACCTTAAAAAAGAAGATAAATACCATTAAGTACACATTATTTGAAGATTGAACGATATATGCACTTAAAAAAATATGTTTTGCTATCTTAAGCTTTAGCTAATTTCCTTGCGTTTCTTCCGCTGTGATAAATTTCTCCACAATGTCAATACCCATATAATATAAATGTTTCACCACACTCAACACAACACTTTGATAGTAAGATTTTTATTTATTTAGTAGTATCCATACATGAGGAATGTTTTTTTATGGTTTAAAGTTCTTTAAACAGATATATTAATTTTATAATCTACTTTGGTTTTCTTCTTGAAGGGAGTTATTGTCTTCATTTCAATATGTAAATTGTCATTTCCACTTGATATCAAATTTGAAATTTCAAAGTGAATGTTCATATTTAAGTCTTTAAATAAATTATTTTTCTTGTTGTAAGTTGGAAGATTTCAAAAACCCCAATGAACCCACATACCCTATTTCAAAATGTGACACACCAGTTCGTACACCTGTCCCCATACCTGTCCTCGAACCCAAATTTCCTAGCAAAGTAGGCTACAACAAACATTGCCATCTAGTCTTAATCCTTGGTGTTCCTTTAATTTCTCTAGTCCTCACCTTAGGTGCTAGACTATACTTCTTGACTAAGTTTTTAATTTATTTGTTTTTGTCTATTTAATTTCCATAAAACATGTCTCACTGTCATCTTTTCACCAGAGAAAACTAAAAATGCATTTAGAAAATTGTAAAATTTAAAAAAAACGTGACTTCAGTGACATCCTTATATTATTATCATGTATTGTCAAATGTTGGGCTAGGGGAGTAACTTGGCAAAGAGGTATCTCAAAAGGTCTGAGAGAAAGCAGGTCTCCCAAAAGGTGCGAGAGAAAGCAGTAATGCAAAAATATTCACCTTTGGGTCTTATTAGTTGAGGTAAGAAAATTGTTTGTTTGTCATTTTTATTCAAAATGTAAAATCTCTTTAAAGTAAGACACATACAACATGTATCATGAGTGTGAAAAATATATTATATTTGAAAATATTGTATTGTGATAATTAATAATATTTTCATAAGCCACCATTTTTTATGAAGCCATATAGAATTCACATTTTCATTTCTACTAAGCATGGGTATGTTAATGAATAAGTTGAATACACTCCATAAGAAGGGAAAAGAGAGAACAATGCATAAAAGGAGAACAAATTTTTAAAATTTAAAAATTGCCAATTTCAATTTTTTGTTAGTCTAATTTTTTGAATTTATGTACCACTGCGTGAAACAAATAAGAAAAAAGGAAGGATGGACGGAAAATAAATATTCTCATATTCAAAATGCAACAGGAACATAATTTTAATTTTTCAGAAAATCTTTTTTTTTAAGCATTTCTATATGAAATCAATGGAATTTCACACTTTTTAATATTATTGTTTACATGGTTGCTTTTGTTTTCTTGGATGTAACAAGCTCTTATTGCATAAATTTACTTCACTGGGGTAATCAATGCAACTTAGAAAGTTTCATTTTTTTCTTAGAGGTTTTTTGGATCTTAACCCACTAAATAAATATTCAGTTTTAAGGTTGTTATGAAATATAAATAAAATAGCAACAACAATAAACTATTTCTTTTAACAACACTAGTTTACTAGGCAATTCAATGGAAAAACACCAAAATGTGCCAACAATTTCTAGCCTCTAAGTGTTGGAGTTATCACAGCGGAAAACATTAAACAATTAACACACAGCAGAAAACCATACACAAATGACACAGTGATTTTACGTGGTTCACCCAACCAATCTGGGCTACGTCCACCTAACAGGGCATTGGCAATCTTTATTATCAAACAGGAGATTACAAACTCTCACACCTCTCACACTCCAAACAATCCGTATGGATACTTGTTATATAGAAAAGAGAATCTAACTGCCTCATAAATCCTCTCACATCAAATTTAGGATGCATTAACTCTCTCCCAACAACCTGGAGCTAATCTAGCAACAAATTCCTAATTTTTGTCACCTACTGAGATTTTTGACTATTTTAATAAAACAGAAAATCTCAACAATCTCCACCTTGACAACAATTAGCCTGATGCCCTGTTTCTTTATTATTTATTTTTTCTGCAAGCCAAGAGAAGCCAAACACCAACGCAGCTTCTCCAACAAAACTGGTTTCGTGAACATGTCTGCACAGTTTTCCTTTGTATGCACCTTTTCAAGAGACACTCCCCTTTCAGTAATAACTTGTCTTACAAAATGGTACTTAATTGGAATATGATTTGATTTACTATGATAGGCCGGATTCTTAGCCAAATGTATTGCACTTTGACTATCACAAAGTAACCTGATGTTGTCCTGTAACCTACCAAACTCACCAAGCAAACCTTTCAACCAAACCGCATCTTTGCAAGCATGAGAAGCAGCAATGTATTCTGCTTCAGTAGTGGATAAAGCAACAATATTTTGTAGCTTTGACATCCAGCTAATAGCTCCACCTGCAAGAGTAAAGACATACCCTGAAGTCGACCTTCTCTTATCCAAATCACCTGCAAAATCAGAATCAACATATCCGCAAACATATTCACTACTCTTATTGAAAGTGATACAATAACTACTTGTGCCTCTCAAATACCGAAGCACCCATTTCACTGCTGACCAGTGTTCTTTACCCGGATTTGCCATATACCTGCTGACAACCCCAACTGCATGTGAAATATCTGGTCGAGTACAAACCATTGCATACATCAAACATCCTACTACATTAGCATATGGAATTCGAGACATATAATCCTTTTCTTCATCTGTATTAGGAAATAAACTCGAAGAAAGCTTAAAATGGGAAGCAAAAGGGATTGAAACAAGCTTCACATTGTTCATACCAAACCTCAAGAGTATCTTCTCAATATACTTCTGTTGTGATAGCCACAGCTTACCATTGCTCCTGTCTCTGAAAATCTCCATGCCCAAAATCTGTCTTGCTGCTCCTAGATCTTTCATATCGAATGTCCTTGCCATCTGAGTCTTCAACCTGTTGATTTAATCAATGCTTTTGCTTGCTAAAAGCATATCGTCAACATACAACACTAAGATAATGAACATGCCATTACTTAACTGCTTAAAATAGACACAATGATCATATTCACTTCTTAAATATTTCTGACTCAACATGAAAGAATCAAACTTCTTGTACCACTGTCGAGGTGACTGCTTCAGACCATACAATGACTTCTTGAGCCTGCAGACAAATTTCTTATTGCGATGCTGAACAAACCCTTCCGGTTGTTCCATATAAATTTCCTCATCTAAGTCTCCATGTAGAAATGCAGTCTTAACATCTAATTGTTGCAACTCTAAATCAAGCAAATCCACTAATGCTAACACAATTCTAATTGAAACAATTTTAACCACTGGTGAAAAAATCTCATGAAAGTCAATACCGGCTTTCTGAGAAAACCCTTTTGCAACCAGTCGCGCTTTGTACCTGTCCTCCATATCATTCACACCCCGTTTCAGCTTGAAAACCCATTTACACCCCACAGTTTTCCTGTCTTTCGGAAGCTCAACCAGATCCCATGTGCCGTTCTTACTTAAGGCCATCATTTCTTCCTTCATGGCTGCTTTCCACTTGTCACTTTTCGAACCTTCTATTGCTTCCTGATAGCACAGAGGTTCATCGTCATTAGCAGTAAATGCAACTGAAGTAACATAATCATCATAACTTCTCGGTGGCCGTTTGATTCTTGTAGACCTCCTTAAGGATGTTTCTGGTGCTTCCACAATTGGCTGACTACCATCTGTAGGAACTTCTTCTCGATCACCATCTGAGACCTGTTCATGACCTACATCTGAACCCTGTTCATAATCTGATTCTGAAACCTGTTCATGACTAGTATCTGAACTATGGTCATCATGACTATCATTAGAAGTGCTATCAAACTGAATGTGCTGAAAGTCAGATACATCATCCTGTTTCAATCTACTATCTACATCTAACTGTACAAGAGATGATTCATTAAACCTTACATCTTTGTTGATGATGATTTTGCGGGTAGTAGGATCCCACAATCTATATCCCTTTGTTCCAACACCATACCCAACAAAAGACATACCTTTTAGATTTTGGATCTAACTTAGTTCGCTGATGTTTAGGCACTAGAGCATATGCATCACAACCAAACACTCTGAGTTTAGAATAATCACAAGGGTGTCCTTTCCATACCTCTTGCGGAATCTTGCAGTCTATCGCCGTCGATGGAGATAGGTTTATCACATAACAAGCTGTTGCCATCGCTTCCATCCACAATTCCTTCTGCAAACCGGCGTTACTAAGCATACTCCTTGCTCTCTCTAGAAGAGTCCTGTTCATGCGTTCAACAACTCCATTTTGCTGAGGAGTATAAACCGTTGTCTTATGTCTCTCGATCCCTGCATCCTTGCAATAGTTTTCAAACTCCTTGGAAGTAAACTCACCACCATTGTTAGTTCTTAAACATTTTATTGTTCTACCAGTGCTGTTTTCAACCAATGCTCTAAACTGTTTGAAAATTGTAAAAACATCAGACTTCTTTTTCATCATGTAGACCCACACTTTCCTAGAAAAGTCATCAATAAACGATACAAAATAAGACGAGCCACCATATGAGGTTGTAGGGGCTGGTCCCCAAACATCTGAATGGATATAATCAAGTATGCCTTTACTAGTATGTTTGCCTATTTTAAACTTTTGTTTACTTTGTTTTCCAAACAGACAATGCTTACAGAAATCTAACTTTCCAGACTTCAGATTTGGAAGTAACTTGCGATCAGCCAAAATTTTCAACCCTCTTTCACTCATATGCCCCAATATTTGATGCCATAAGTGAATGGAACTACTGTCATGTTTAGACACAGTAGACACAAAATCTGACCCTGTACTTCTTTCTAACTGAAACAGATTTCCTACTTTCTTAGCTTTCATTACTAGTAAGATACCTTTATAGATTTTCATAACTCCACCTTGAATTACAGTTTTATATCCATTCGTATCCAATGCTCCTAAAGAAATTAGATTTTTTCTTAAGTCTGGAACATGTCTCACATCCGTTAACAATTTAGTTGTGCCATCAAACATTTGCAGTTGTATACTTCCTATCCCAACAATATTGCAAGTAACATCATTACCCATGTACACGACGCCATCATCAACAGATCTATACGTCTTAAACCAGTGTTTATTGATACACATGTGGTTAGATGCCCCGAAATCTAACAACCAATGTTGATCATGTTTTGACATATTAACAGACAATACTTCGTCGCTCATACCTGAACCAGATGCCGAACCTGTATCTGTCGTGTTAGCTTCCTTCTTTTTTGTTGAAGAGCCTTCTTTAGCAGCCTGCTGTCGTTTCCAGCAATCCTTCTTTAGGTGTCCAGCTTTCCCACAATGCTAGCACTTCACCTTTGTCTTATTTCCTTTAGACTTTGAACGAGAGTTGCTATGCTTACCCCCGGAGTGTCTCTCTCTTGGGCGACCTCTGGCCATCATTGCCTCTGATGTAGAGGTTTCTGCATTCGACCTCTTCCTCGTCTCCTCAGACAACAAGGCTCCAACCACATCGTCAAACTCAAGGATGTCTGCAGTACTAAAGCTTATGGAAGTAACAAAGTGATCCCACGATTCGGGCAATGAACACAATAGAGTTATTGCCTTATCCTCTGAATCAAATTTTACATCTAGACTTTGTAATTGTACCAATATAGTATTGAAAACATTCAGATGGTCAGTAATCGAGGTACCTTCCTTCATCCGCAAACCATAAAGCTGTCGCTTCAGGAGAATCCGATTTGTCAAAGATTTCGTCATGTAGAGCTTTTCAAGCTTCATCCACAAGCCTGCGGCGGTCTTCTCTGACACAATGTTGAACAGAACGTCATCTGCCAGACATAACCGAATTGCGCTCAGAGCTCTGTCATCCAACTCATCCCATTCATCCTCCGTCATGGAAGAAGGCCTTTTGCTTTTCCCCAACAGCGCTTTCGCCACGCCTTGTTGAATCAGTAGATCGTGCATCTTAAGCTTCCAGATCTCGAAGTTGTTTTTGCCATTGAACTTCTCAATTTCAAACCGGACATTTTGAGTTTTCGCCATCTTGTATAAAACAAACAATCTCCAAATCCAACTTTTAAATAAATGAAGTTTGTGTTTTAAAAAATGCCTTTGCCCTTTAAAAACAAACAAATGCTACCATTCACCTTATAGAAAAAAAAGGCCTTTCTCCAAATGGCATATTACAATTTAAATAACCCCAATTAAATCGATTTTTTTTTTTTTTTAAATATCGAATTTAAATACAATACAAATCGATTAATTTCATACCATATAGAAATGGTATTGGTATTTTAAAAAAAAAGTTAAATCGATTTATATTGAATTACAAAACTCCAAATCGATTTACAAAAAACTCCAAATCGATTTATAATTTTTAAATGTGACCACTTCATCTTTATAAAATGCCTTCTTCTAAATTCCATATTGGAATTCTAAGTGCCATCCTTCTTTAATAAAAAAATGCCACCACTCAAATCGATATATTATAACATTGATTTTTAAATATCGATTTTAAAACTTCAAACGTGAGCATTCCAATAAATCGATTTAAAATGGCACTTGCACACCATCGATACTCCAAAAAAAACGATTTTAATAAAGCATTTTCAATACCTGTCAACGCTGCCAACTCAGTCCACATAGGCTCGGCTTTCACCTGCTCATGCTCCACGCAGAGCTCATTTTCACGCAGAGGGTGGTAGAGCTCCACTTCACGCTGGCTCAGACTCACGTAAGTGGCAGCGTCCTTCGATCAGGCAGCGTCGAGTCCACGCAGATGGCTCAGCAAATGTGTGGCAGCACACTCTCCTCACACAAGAGTGCTCTTTGGCATCACCGGCAGTCTCCACGCAATACCATGCAGTAACAGTGATTATACACACCACCAATAATCCACGCAACAGGCAACAGCGATGATTGAAAACATTACCAGCGCTCCACGCAGCACCAGCAATCAACAATTCTGCGCACCAGCAATTCAACGCACTCCAAATTGCTCTGATACCAATTGTTGAAGTTATCACAGCGGAAAACATTAAACAATTAACACACAGCAGAAAACCATACACAAATGACACAATGATTTTACGTGGTTCACCCAACCAATCTGGGCTACGTCCACCTAACAGGGCATTGGCAATCTTTATTATCAAACAGGAGATTACAAACTCTCACACCTTCTCACTCCATCCGTATGGATACCTGTTTTATAGCAAGGAGAATCTAACTGCCTCATAAATCCTCTCACATCAAATTTAGGATGCATTAACTCTCTCCCAACAACCTGGAGCTAATCTAGCAACAAATTCCTAATTTTTGTCACCTACTGAGATTTTTGACTATTTTAATAAAACTGAAAATCTCAACACTAAGGCAATCTTATCATGAATCAGAAATGTTTTGAAAATCACTTTATCAAAGTTGTAGATACAACAACAAATATGCCCTTTCTTCTTCAATATTAACGTTAATCACTTAACAATTTCAACCTTGATTTATATCAAATCAACAAGGGATACAAGTGCTGGAAATTACAAAACCATGAAAAAATAGATGGATGAAAATCACATATGCAATATAGACCATTTTGGACAGTTAAAAACTTAATATATATGTATGAAGATGAAGTTTATGTCCATACCATAGCCTTACCACAAGGTTAATACAATTGTTTATCTCTAGAAATCCCTCGCTGGGAAAAAGGCATTTTCACATTGATGTTCTTATTTTTTTAGAAGTCATTTCTTGGGTTCTTAATGGCTGCATATCATGAATGGGCTATCAGCTGCAATCGTTTTACCTTATGAGATTTTGTGGCCATTTTTTTTTCTTACTCGTTTTCACGGGGATGTCTTCTTGTCTGATGTTAACCATTGTGCCTCTTGAATATATTACAGGCTAGAAAAGGCACCGATGAATCATTTTCATCAAAAACAGTTTATGGGAACGCCCAAAGTAGATATCAGGGTGGGATTGGTCCCAAATGGATTCTCGAGCCTCCTAGGAATAACTCACATTAGCTTCCCTGAATTGGAGGTTTCTCGGGTGCTTTTCAGTTTGTATATTAGTTTTTGGAAAACATTGATCTTATATTTAGTTACATCTTCCCAAAGGTTTTACTACCCCAAATATGTATCACAAAAATCTAGCTGCCACAAGGTAATACTGTCGATTAAGCAATTCAAATTGCATATTTTGCATCGATCATATCTATCGAGATCCCTCTAATATGCAAGTTCTACCTTATAAAAGGTCAACTCTTCTAGAATTATTCTTACAAAGTTAATCATGTCGAGAGCTTAAAGGATGTTTAAAAACTTTGAGGCATTTTAACCCATTCATATTTTTATAGATGTTTGTTTTCATTTTGGGTGTGAGAAAATTCTGATTTCTATTTGTTTAGGAACGTTTCCTAACGTGGTTTGTGCTCTCTATGTAGAATTTGTATGCTATAAGTTGCTTAATGAAGTTGGAAATGACATCAACAAAATCCTACTTTCAGCAATTTTATAGAAGGATTTATTCCTCGTCCTTATAGGGCCAATTTAAATTTGTGATCCAAATATTAACTACACTTTGTTATGACTCTACAGTTATCAGTCTTTGTTGTGCTTGTTGTTATGCAGTTTCATTCCTAAATAACAAAAATTCTCTGCTTGATAACATTATGCGTGCTTTTGAAGCATCCATTCACAGTTATCAATCTTTGTTGTGATTGTTGTTATGCAATTTCATTCTTAAATAACCAAAATTCACTGCATTATGTGTGCTTTTGAAGCATCCATTCATCTGTCACAACATTCGATCAATTTTTTTGCAGTACTTCCTAGGAACTATTTTAAAAATGTGCATGTGTAAGAAACCTTTATTCTCGACCTTTTCTAGTCTTCAATTCTTTAGAGGTCTAGAATATGTAGATAGTATTTTATGGTATATTTATTTCATTTGATAAAATTTTCAAGAATACTGTGACCTAAAATAAAAACTGAAACAAGGGTGGTTTTCCTTCCAAAGCTGTATATTTTGATCACATATTTGGATTAAAATAAATACTCTTTAATCAACTACCACATGTTCTATTGATACTGGATTTTTTCACTCGTCCACCTAAAGAATATTTATAACAGAAATTTAATACTGACATCTATTGACAAATTGGAAGAAATAATTGATATGTGGTATCTATTTTGAGAGTAATATTTCATTTTTCTCTTAGAACTTTTTTTATTATGTACCATTTCATTTCCTTGTAAATTGATCCATTTTGAGAAAATCTGAATTATTCTTATCGGGAAAACTTGGTAGTCATACTCCCTTTACAAGACCAAGTCTGGAATTGCAGGAAGTTGTTATAACAAAGCTTAAGTACATTTTTTTCAAACTATGTGAAAATGATTCAGCTTGAAAGTATATGACAAGCAACTTTTCAACATTTTAACATGGTACAAGGGTCTAGACAATACCACAACAAAATTTTCTCATAGTTGATTTTCTATACAAAATGACCATAAATTTGTTAAACAACAGTAGAGGGGTAAGGTTTGTGTTATTTCTATTGCGATTAAATAGCCCTAGGTAATTAGAATTTTTTTCAGTAAGGAGAAGAAAGTTGAGATTGTATAATCAATTCTAGTGACATTGTGAAGAATATATTTTAAGCCTCAAATCCTAATAAAACAAAATTGATGCAGGTTCATCTAACCTAGGTCAACTATTTACTAGTGGAGTTAGTTTGTAAAGTGAGGGTTTAATTAATTAATGTATTTTTCTGTATTTTTTAGGAGAGAATGATAATTCTTGTAAATAAGAGAAGATTCGAGAGGATTGTGGAAGGTTTGAGATGACCATGGATTAGTTAGCTCTTATCTAGGGATAAGGGATTGAATGAGAGATATTAGAGATAGATGAGAAATGTTAGGGATTAGGAGAGATATTTTGAGAGTTAGATTAGGATCTAGAACATCCTTTGGTTCTAATCCAATTGTATAAATAGAGGTGAGCCTATGAGGAATTTAGGAGGTGCGAGTGTGTAAGGTGTAGTGTGAGGATTGATGGCCAAGCATTGGGCCAACATCCCTCCTGTAATTATTTTATGAATTTATGTGCATACGTATGGTGTGGTTTTATGTTTTGTGTTTTGTTAATTAAATAAGTGCAGACCCTATGGCCTGCGCTATCAAAAATGTTTTCTCAAGAAACATGAATGATATGTTGCCTTGGTACAAATTTGGCAATGTACAGAGAACTAGGGGAAATTATTCAAAGGAATCTCAAGATATTTCCAATAACACTCTTTCTTGAATTTCAAGCCAAACAATTAATGATTTTGGGGATGGGAGGGACATTGTATGAGTTGCTCTTCACCTAGGTTTAGCTCTGCAAAGCATAGTTGGAAAGAAATGGAAAATCTATCATTAACTTAAATAATTTGTGCACATATTTCTTTCAAATGATATCATTTTTTTCTCCTTCGAAATAGAGCATTCCAGTTCAGAAAAGTTTCTACACAATTTAGAATGCCAAGGTCTAGTAAAAACCATCCTCTTGCCAAACCTCCCTGTGAATGATAAAGTGTACCTTCATTTTCAGTGATTTGAAAGGGTTGAAAAGGGGCTGGCAGGTGGTGGTGGTGTGCCTCTCCGGCAAGTTAAATGTATGTTTTCATTTTTTAGTTTAACACCCTTAATTTTTTATTAAGTCGAGTATTTAGTCTCCCAAAATCTACCCCTTTTTTATAATTAAGTCGAATATTTAGTTCCCCCTATATCCCCCATTCTAGTACTCGAACATATTCATATCTACTACCAAGATCGGGGTATGAGATTTAGGGACTATCATAATTCCCATTTTTGGATGCCCAAGACACCTTCCTTTCTAGAGTCAAACCTGGGCCGGTGATGGAAAACTTCCATTGATTTAATAGTGGATCGCAACAAAGGGAACAAGTCAAATTCTTATTGCTTGTACTTGATGGAGTAATCATTATGCCAAAAAAAAACCCTCATTACAACTAACCATGGTAATAACATCAAGCTTAGTTTCAAACATATATTCATTTTGTTTACTACATGAACATATCTTACCAACATTTTTTGTGTGGATCAAGGGTGAGTCCACTGAATGACTTTGTGCAATTCCATATTTATCTTGTCATCATCTTAGAATTGAAGTTACCTCTAGATTGAATCTTCATTAATATACTTAAATTTAATATATCAATTATTATTTGCTTGATTGTAGAAACCAAAATTCAATTTTTCCATTTTAATAACCTTATCCACATTCTTTATACTTTTTAAAATAATTACTAGATTATTAAATATTTTGAGATTTGGTTTAATCTCATTTTCGTGTTTATTTATTTATGAGAGAAATTATTTTGTAATGGTTTATAAACCAAGTATTTTATAAAGGTGGTCATTTAATATTAACTTGTATTTTTAAATTTATTAATTATTTATAAAAATAATTTAATTTAAAAATATATTTGATTTATTATTTAATATTAAATTATCATCTCAAATAAAATAATTTAATATTAATTGTTTTTAAAAATAATTTAATTTAATATTAATAAATAATTAAACTGAAAGTTTGGGTGACAAATATTGTTCACTCCACCCAATCAAAAAGCATGACTAAGTAGTCGTCCTCGATTTTTGATATTGCTATACACTTTCGAAATCTGAACAGTAAAAAACTTGTGAGTGAAGTCTCAAAACGCTGGCAGAGTTCATTGACTCTGGTACGCTGGACTCATAAAATCTTGAAACAGCAAATCTATTTATCGATAAACGAATTATATTATTTGAGATGTCAAGTGTGTCATACTAGAGATTTCGTCTTTTTGTTGTGTACATGGTTTAAAAATGGGAGCACTGTGTTTGTTAAACAAGTGCTACATAGTATTTATTACCTGTGGCTTAATGTAAATATAGAAATATTGCAATTTGAGTTTGAGGAGGTCTATGAGGATTTGCTTTGTCATAAAGTTGTCGCTTAGTTTAAATATAACTAATTTAAGTAATACTTATCAAGGCATTAATGCTCATCATGCGATTGAAAATTTGTAATTGTTCAATCTAACTATTTAACATAACTCCAATTATTCAAATTATTAAAAGAAAAATCATAATATTAAATATTATTATTTTTATTAAATTTATTTAAAATTTCAACAAATTCTAATTCGAATAATTTTTTAAAATTAAATTTATTAAAAAATAATTTATTTTAAATTTTTATAATTAAAATAATTAATAAAAAAATATGAATTATACCATCATACTTAATTTAATCATACAATATGTTGTTTGTATTTTATATAATGAAAAATGATTAAATTTATTTTAAAAAATAAGTTAATTTAATTTTTTAAAAATTATAATTAAAATAATTAATAAATAGAAATATAAATTATATCAGCTTACTTAATGTTATAATTAATATTTAATCCATTGGCACTATGAAGTAAGTATTTATTTTTTACTACCAAATTTCTAATTTTAATACTTAATCTAATAGTACTATGGGTTTACAGGTTTAGTATTTAACTATGATACTAATCCACTAGTATCCTTAGTTTAGTATTTATTATTAACTATTTGGTTAGTTGAATGTTGAATCTTTATTGAATATAACTTATAAAAATTAGGCTTGTGATAAAGAAGAATCATAGAAAAAATTAATCCATGGAATTTATGAATATTGTGTTCAAAAGCAAAAAAAAATAAAATACAAATTAAAAATAAAATATATTGAGATGATTACTTTGTTATTATTAATACTTTAAGCACGTTCAATTAATCCAGGTTATCACGATGTAAATTTTTCATTTTGAATGATAAATGTAATTAAAAGTAACAATTGTTTGAATTATCCATACATAATATACACCGTATCAAAAACCAAAATTACAATTAAAAAAAATACCTCAATTTACATTAAAGTTAAATACTAAACCCTTAGTACTAGTGGATTAAGTATTAAAATTAGAAATGTGATAGTCAAAAATAAATACCAACTTCATAGTGCCAGTGGATTAAATATTAAAGTTTAATACTTAATTCAATGTAATTAAAAGTATCAATTGTTTGAATAATCCGAGCATAATATACAGCTTATCAAAAACCAAAATTACAATTAAAAAAATACCTCAATTTACATTAAAGTTAAATACTAAACCTGTAGTACTAGTGGATTAAGTATTAAAATTAGAAATTTGGTAGTCAAAAATAAATACTAACTTCATAGTGCCAATAGATGTTGGGTGCAGGAATTACACTTAAGCAAACTCCTCAACACTTAATTTGTCAACCCGGGGGATCCGTAAACTTAGAGACGAAGCACAGGCAATGCCAGAGATGGTATGAACCTTCATAATATAAATCCTTACTTTCTTTAAATAAAATATTGCAGAATCAAATTAAAAAGAGAAAAAGACAACTTGAACCATCAAATAATCTAAGACTAGAACAAGAAAGAATGCATTTGCAAGAGGGAATTAAAGATAAAAGGCAATCACTCTAACTAATTATTGTTTAACTATTGAGTGTGTTTTTTTCTTTAGTAGAGACACTTAGCAGTCTCATCAGATGGGCCCTTAAGCTTGCTCCTTTAGAGATTTCCTTCTTGTCCTAATATGTCCTGCACTTTCGCAGTCTGCTTGCACTAGTGCAGGAACAGAGATTTATGCAGAAGGTATAAATGGTGTCTTTACTAAAGGCTTTTCACTTCATGCAAGGGCTTGAACTTTTCCAGGTTCAAAGCACTCAGATCCCGTGGCAAGAAACTAGTTCTTGCATCGGATCAGAGCTTCCTGCACTTAGCATTTAATTCTTAAAATGAGTGCTTAATTATTGCAAGTGCTATTATACTGTTAAATCAAATTGCACACATAAAAAATGAATGTTTCTGATCTTAACAGAGTGCAGGAATAAAGAAACAATCAATATACATTTATCTTGTCATAAGAATTTAATGAAAGAAAGAAGATTGCGGGAAATAGACTAAGAAGGCTTGTTGCATCACACCAACGTGCACTGGTGCAGGTTCATTTCTCCTGCTTGGACCAGGCGAGGAAAACCAATCAAACAGAATCGCAAAAAAGGAGATATCACACCAACGTGCACTGGTGCAGGGTTATTTCTCCTGCTTGGACCAAGCGGAGGAAAACCAATATGAAATCAAGTGTAGGAAAGGAAATTGCAGGAAAAGGAAATTTATCTGCTTCACACAACGGATTCACTTTCACTCAGACAAGAATGCATGTGCTTAAAATTAAATCACACTTGACAATGTAAACGCAAATTACAGGAAAATAGGAAATGGGGTAAACGTGTTGGGTTGGCTGGGCCCTAGCCAACCAGCGCGTTTCCCTTTTAAATAAAAATGTTGCTCAGTACCTTAATCAATTCATCAGCTCAAATACAGAAACGCAATTTGTGAAACATGAGGCGGAGCTCCCTTTTATTAATTCACTGAGGCAAGTACATACATTAATACATCGTCCAGTCCAGATTCGGGTGATAACAAAATACAGCAACCTATTACCGCCTCTCTGGCTGTGTCTCTATTCTCTTCTTTTATCAAAACTTTTTTTTTTCCTCTAGTCCTATTTACATTCTACATTATATAGATCTTTGGCCAAAGGAAAAAATAGATCATTCAACCGATTACATAACCAAACGTAGAATTTAGCTTTTCGGCCTTCAAAATTAGACAGTTAGCAAAAATGGTCATAGCCAATCTCCAGCTTTCGTCCTTCACAGATTCGGTCTCGGTTGCCTTTGGATCGATCTTGATGTCATGGCTGAAGCTGCTCAAAACAAAGAGGTGATCAAGGAGGTTCAAATCTGCTGCAAGGATTTGTTGTGCTGGCAATGGTGCAAGATCTGATCCTGCACTAGGATCAGTGGTCACGGTAAGTACTCTAACTACCAAATAAAAATTGGAGATATCGATAAGTTACAAAGAGTGATTAAAAGTAATAAATCATGTAATAAATAATTAATTAATGCTAATTTGAATTAAAAATATGAAAAATAAAATTTATAGGAAATATGTCACCATGTTTGGACTGGTGCAAGATGAGGGTGCATAAAATAGGTAAAACATCGGTACATGGTTATGATTTAGGAAGGGGAAAATGGAAAAAAAGAGAGCAAATTAGGGGGCTAACATCCTCCCATCCCTAAGTTGTTGTGTGTCCTCACACAACTCTTTAACTTTGCAAAAAACCTTCAAAACTTTAAGCATTCTAGCTCAATCCTACTCTGACATACTGACATCAGCCTGCAATGTTTCAGACTTCTTCTTTCTGATATTCTTTAGTTTCTTTGTCACCTTTTTAAGTCGCTTGAAACATCGCGCAGCTCGGTACTTCCAAACTCTAACTTCTCATTTCTTTTTCTAGATCTCCGCCGTTAATTCTTCTTTACTCTGTTCTTTATCCTCCTACGCTTTAGCTATGAGCTGTTGTAAGTTCTGCACTTGAAGCTATAGTTCAACTATCCGAGCAGCACGAGCTACCAAATCTTCTTCCTCTTCTTTCTCAATAGGGGTTGTGTCTTCCTCAGGGACCTCAGTATCCCTCATGGTTTCAGCAAACACTTCTTCCTCTTCTTCTTTTGGTTCTTCTTCTTGCACTGGTGCAGAATGGGATTCAACGTCCTGTGAGGATTGTGGTTCTTTGCCTGCACCAGATTCTTCATTCTTTTTCCAGGGCCTTTTAATGAAATCAACCAATAGAGTGTCATCTTCGACCTCTACAAATGTTGTTGCGTCCGCAAGGACTGACGGCTTGTCTTCTTCGGGGGTCTGTGCCTATACTGGTGTCGTAGAAGGAGTCTCTTCAACAGGTGCACTAGTTGTTTTCTTATTTGGAGATGGGGCCCTTTCTTCTGTTGATTTTTCAGGTCATTTCCTTTTTGCACTGGTGCAAGAAGGACTCCCTTTTACATTCTTACTCAGACCCTTACTTGTGTTGGCGGGGTCCTCTGTCTCCTTTCCAGCAACTGTCTTTTTATGTAGCTTTTTTAACAGTGCCTCCCAGGTCATGCTTTTAATTTATAATTGTTTCTGGACCAAAATCTTTATCAGGCCGTGGTGATATAACTTCTTGTCGACCTGGTCTGCCCGTCCGTCCCGCACACCCTTGGCCATTTTTTCCAAGCTCTTAAGCAAAAAATGGGGGAAATTAATCCTCCACCAGGCATGCCGACCGGCTTCAAAATGCTGCAACATCTTAAAATGGTACACAAAAGTGAGGGAGTACCTTCCCTCATAGGTTACGAATTTTTGTAGAATGAAAAGGAGGTCCCGCCACTGTCCCAGTAGGGCACTGCATGAAATTCCTTTCTTCCAATCTACCTTCATCCTCTTGTCGATGACGAAACGCTGCCATCGCTTCCTTTCTAGTTTTTTATTTTTAAACCACTACTCGCCAGTATTTTCCAAGCCTATCGCTGCTTCTATAAACTCTTCTGTAACCTCAAATTTTAGAGGCCCAATTTTTACTCGGCCATTTTTAAACTTCTGGAAAACTGTAGGGCCACTTCACTATTGTGCCCGTCAAAATTTTGCAAGAATTGAAGAAAGCCTGAGTCTCGCAATAGTGCAAGACTATTGCGATACTCAGCAGTCTATTCTACCCTAATAAGAGACGAAGGTTCACTTCGAATAGGCGGCATCGCTGCTTAACGGTTATGAAATAGTCGTGGATGCGCGGCATCTTTGAAATCGTGCCAGACTGGTACTTGCGGCGGCATTTTAACGGCTAAGTGAGGTAATCATTACGAGTGAAGGACATCTAGGATTATGGCGTAAAGGGGCAATTATATCCAAGCAATGGTTAAACACTTCCGCACTCCTTCATAATTCAAAAAAAAGAACTTTAACATTCATTAAAAAATAATCATGATTCTTAACTTAAAAACACCTTGTACTTTAAACAATTTTCTCCTAGTTAATATGATAGCACAAGTACTCATCGACTAAGTGAAAGGAATTCTTATAAAGTTTCATGATGACTGCTTTCCTATGACGTATGCTATGAAAAGAAAAAATTGTACTATGTTTCAGATAGGGTGCATGCTTGCACCGCTTAAACTATGCTATTCTATTGGTACCATTCTGCTTGCACTTATTATATAGGATGACATGCTTGCCTTAGTGCAAGAATTATATTTGAAAAAAAGAACAGGGAATTTAAGTAAAATATAGGCTGGACTTCCAACATGGCTTCCTCAACTTATACTGGAAATTTTCTTTGCCCTTTCTTGATGCTTCAGAGCATATCCTTTTGCTCTTTATGCGCGAGATCCTGCAATGAATTCATGAGGGAACAAAGAAGTGGGAAAAGGGAAATTTCAGAATGGGAAGGAACTCTGTTACAGGGATTCCAGGAATAGTACCACAAGAGGGGATAAACAGAAGTGGGATAGGGACAAAAATTCAAGGGTAAAGTGGGGTTTTTACGAAACAAACAGGGTAAATTCAGAAGAATATCGGAAGGTTAATCATTATGGGATTGAAGAAGAAAACTGAGGAAATATTACGAAAGTAGAATATGAAGAAAGGCAAAAAAAATTCTGGAAGGTCTGCCTGCACTGGTGCAAGAAAAATAACTACAGCGAGAATTAAGCATTACTTGGATAAAAATATCCATGCTAATTACCCCAATTGTATGAAGGTTGGTTCTGCTGAATCTACTTTTACTTGGCGGTCGCTAGCATATCTAAAGATCAAGCAACATTCTCTTTTTATTAGAAATTTTTTATCTTCCTGCCAGCAAGCTGGTTTTTAGGTTGATCCTTCTACAATCATGTTAGTGAACTGATTTTCATAATTACAGGAAAATATTTTTTCTTTAATTTTTTTGTATTTTAAATTTTATGTTTTGTTTCATTTTTTTTTTTTTTAAGAAGAATAATTCATGTTTTCAAAACGTTGGTATTACCATTCACCACTACCGTCCCAAATTGATGTTGGACTTGCTGTGTAAAATATTTCCTGGAAAATGGCTAAAAATACTTCTTTAATCTGTGTCCATTTACCAAGAATAATGAATTTTGTCCATCAATAGCTTTAACTTCTACTGCTTCATTATCGAATACTCGAATCACTTCATAAAGTCCCATCCAACGTGTATGTAATTTCCCTTTAAAAATTTTAAATCTAGAATCATAAAGGAGCACCTAATCACCTGGTTGGAATTGATTTTTCTGAATAGACTTGTCATGCCACCTTTTGTGTTGCTGCTAAATTAGTATGTTCTGCTGAACATCATCCCTACGAAATTCATCTAACTCATTTAATTTGAGAATAATTTGTTGTTGTGCCTCAGAGAGATCTAGTCCTAACTGAACTGCAGTTCTGAAAGTTTTGATCTGGAATTCAATTGGTAACAGAACCTGTTTGCCATATACCAGCTCATTTGGTGTGTGTCCCGTGCTATTTCTCCAAGTGGTTTTGTATGCCCACAAAGCTTCTGGTAATCTTTCAGCCCAGTCTTTCCGATGCATATTTACTGTCTTTGTAAGAATGGACTCGATCACTTTGTTTGTGGATTCCACCTGGCCATTTGCTTGCGGGTGATACGGCGTGGATTTCCTATGCCGGATCTTGTATTGCTCCATCACACCCTGTACCAAATTAGAAATAAAATGTGGACCATTGTCAGAAACAATTTCTCTAGGCACACCAAATCTAGTAAATATTTCAATAAAAAGAAAATCAACAACAACTTTTTCTGTAGCAAAGGAAACAACTTTAGCTTCTACCCATTTTGTAAAAAAATTTGTACAAACCAAAATATGCTTTTTACTTAATGACGTTGGATTTATTGGCCCTACAAAATCAATAGCCCATTTTCCAAACGTCTCAATCATAACTTAGGGGCATAAAGGCATTTGATTGGTTTGATTAGGCTGGCCCACTCGTTGACAGTTATCACATCGCCTGACATACTGTTTGGCATCCTTAAACAAGTAAGGTCAAAAGAAACCAGTATGCAATACTTTATATGCAGTCCACTTATCAGTGAAGTGGCCTCCACAAGGTTCATCATGAACAGATTTCAATATGTCAAACACTTCCTCCTCTCTTACACATCTCCGGATAATCAGATTTGGACCAGTGTAAAAGAGATCTCCTTCAATCCAGGAGTATGCAGCACTTTTCTGAATAATATTCCGCTTTTCACGAGTGGACAAGTGGGGTGGTGTTTTCTCAGTAACCAAGTAATTAGCAATGTCAGCAAACCACAGAGAATCTATTGACATAGAAAAAATATGTTCATCCAGAAAATCATCATTAACACGAGTTGCTTCACTAGGATTATCTAATCTAGAAAGAAAATCTGCTACAACATTAGATTTTCCTAGTCTATCAACAATAGTAACATTAAATTCCTGCAACAATAGCAACCACCTAGTCACTCTACCGCTAGTCAATGGTTTGTTCATCAGATATTTAATCGCAGAATGATCAGTATGTACAAATACTTCATATCCTGTAATATAGTGCATGAACTTATTAATTGCAAAAATTACAGCAAAAAACTATTTCTTTGTAACTGTACAATTTAATTCAGTGGAAGACAAATTCTTACTAATATAATAAATAGCATAGGATTGCTTATTTTCCTCTTGTCCTAAAGCTACGCCAATAGCCAAATCTGAAGCATCAGAGGAAATTTGAAAAGGCAGGGAACAGTTAGGGCCTCTCAAAACTAGTGCCCGTACTAACTTTTCCTTCAATGTTTCAAAAGACTGTTGGAAAGCTGTGGATCAGGAAAATTCACTATCCTTAGCTAGAAGTCGGAAAAGAGGGGCAGCTATCTTAGAAAAAAATTCAATGAATCTTCTATAGTAACCAGCATGTCCTAAAAAACATCTTACTTCCCTTTGAGTTTTGGGTGCAGGAAGATGCAAAATGATTTCAATCTTTGCTGGATCAACCTGGATACCTTTACCAGAAATCAAATGGCCAAGTACCACTACCACTTTGCACATTAATCTACATTTATTGCCACTCAAGGCGAGATGGGCTTCCTGACAATGGAGAAGTACTTTCTCTAGATTTTTTAGAGCTCCCTAAAAAGAATCACCAAACACAAAAAAGTCGTCCATATAAATTTCTACAAATTCTAGATCAGCAAAAATGGCCAGGACTGCCCTTTGAAAGGTATCCAAGGCATTACATAAACCAAAGGGAAGCACTTTATAAGCAAATGTACCCTATGGACATGTAAAAGTGGTTTTATCCTGATCTTCGGGTGCAATCTGTATCTGGTTATAGCCATTGAAGCCATCCAAAAAGGAAAAATATTTCTTTCCTGCAAGGGTATCAAGCACCTGGTCAATAAAAGGGAGAGGGAAGTAATCTTTGAGAGTGGCTTTGTTTAATTCTCGATAATCAATACAAATACGCCATCTTCCATCTTCCTTAGGTACTATTTGTGCTCAACTTAGTGTCCCTAAATTGAGTTCATTAATTGTCAACCAAGGCTAGTAAACTGCTAAAGTGTGGTGCACTATATGTGCCTAGGTATTTGTTTCTCACTACATTGTGTTTAGTGTTTTATGATGTTTTTGGTTTTTATGGTTTTATGTTTGAAAAGGGAAAGAACTAAGTGCTGGTGAAAAGAAGCTATTGGTTATTTAAAACAGAACAAAGCCTAAACTATGGATGACAAACAACAAATGCAAAGCTTGATAATAACTTCATTGCAAGGAAATAAATTACAACATGAGCTTGAACTTATCCAATTCATTCATTAAAGATGTGTTGGAAGAGCTTGAGAAATGGACAAGTTAAGTGTAAATGAAGTTCTCCTAAATAAACAATCAACTCACAATATTACAAAAAAAATGATTATTTGTAACACAGTAAGGTTTCTATTCTAGATTAACCTATGATGTTGAAGTTACCCTATTTTGCAACTTTGACTTATCACTACTAGGCCTTATTCAGAAGTTTAGAGATTTTTTAGAATAATGTTTGGGAAAAATGATATAGGTGAATTTGTAAAATATTTGCAGAATAATCCAAGCCTTAAACTCATATTACTGACCCATGTTCATGTGATGATGTATCAATATAAATTCAGAACAAAAGTAAGTTGTAAATAATGAAAGCCGAGAGACTAATTTTGTCAACTAGTACTACTTGAAATACAATGGATAACACTAGGCTAGAATGTGGTCTATCAATCTTAAAATACAGTGACTACAACTAAACTAAAATGCCATTAATATTTTCTTGAACAAAATGAACTGAGATTGAACTAAAGTGCTACTAATCTACTTGAAGTACAGTGAACAGAGTTAAACTAGAATGCCATTATCAAACTTGAAATGTAGTGACAGAGTTGAACTAAATGCAATCAACCTCCGAAGTGTTGTAACTAAATTAACATGCAGCTAGTCTCTGGAATTCTACAGCCCATCTCGTTTCAATATGAATGATATTTTGGAAGAGTTTGTAAAACAATTCTGGTTGTATTATCCAATGCAATTGAACATAAACATAAGATTTGAAAGCAAATACAACTAGGATCTAAGATACCACAGCTGTTTCTTATTCATTGTTAATGATGTTTTGGAAGAGTTTGTAGGAGTAAGACCAGCTATGACACTTAGTGTAAACAAGCATAGATCGTAAAATTCGAAAGGAAATGCAACTAAAATCTACAACACCACAGCTATGCCTTATTCATCGTGATGATATTTTGGAAGAGTTTATAAGAGTAAGTCTAGCTATGATGATTAATGTAAACAAGTATGAAACATAACTTCAGAAACCTGCTTAAGCTAGAAATGAAAAATGAGACTAAAATACTTATCTAAGCCGTATGAACAAAGCTGCTCAGGTAGTAGGGGCCCTCTACCACCGGAGTAGCACGCAAAATCTACTTCAATATTGACTCAGCCTTTCAATAAAAATGGTACTTCTTTCATTAAAAGAGAAATTACTTCAAAACAGAGTGTTTTCGGACTTCTGAAATCTAGCAATCAAAAACAAAATCTAACCTTGTCCCTCGGTTTCCTGAGCCATATTTATAACAAAATTACAAAACTATCTTGAGATAACCTAGGGATAATTGTCTTTCCAAATAAAAATCAAACTAGGACTCTGATGGTGGTCTCGTAATATGATTAAGGACATCTGGACTGTCCTTGTCCTACTAGGAGTCTATCTCCTAGTTTGAGTTCCCACGTGCATAACCACCTACAAAATTCCGTTCAAACTTCGTGGAGAGCAACAAATGATGAGGGAGTGATGTGGAATACAGCCATATGTGTTTTTCTCTTAGATGAAACATGGAACCTGCGTAGACATGAAGACAGCTGCAGAATCGGCAACTAGCTACAGAATGTCTGCATTCTGTAGCTAGATCTAGTTCAAAAGTACTACAATGACAAAATCATAAAAACATAGCAAGTTAGTCATGATATACATTCTTAAAGAAATTTTAATTAATTCTATTGATCATTTGAGCCTGTAATTAATAATGGACAAAGGAAATGGAGTGGAATGTGGTGGAAGAAAGAACATCTTTGGAGCTCAACAGGTACTGGAACTAATGGAGAGACCCACTAACTGTCAGAAATAGAATAGATAAAACTGACATCCAAGAGTTTCTATACTTCTTCCTTCACAATATCTCTTAGAGCTGGATTCATTTGCCTTTGGGGTTTTTGGACAGGTCAGGTTCCTTCCTGAATATAGATATGATGTGTACAAGTTCAGGAGAAATACCCTTCATATCTTCATAGCCCCAAGCAAAGGCACTAATATGGTTTTGCAACAAATTCAAAAGCTGCTCCTACTAAGATGGGTCCAAATCTGAACTAATATGCAAGGATTTACCAGGGCTAATCTCAAAAAGTGTAGTGTCAGGCTCAGGAGTACTCAAGGGAGTGGTCAAATGCAACAGTACAGAAGAATGAGAATCATGATTATCTCAAAAATCTAGGTTGAAAATCTAGCTCAATGGCTCAAAATTAGGCATAGTGTCTAGATTATTCAGGAAATCTTGAATCTCATCTTCTTGTGAAGACCCAGTATAATGATGGATAAGGGAAATGGGCTGAGTCTCCTCATCACTGCTTTGATCCAACCATAAAGTATCTCAAAGTTCCTGAATGGATCTGGTAGGGGGGTATAAGGTAACTTTCTTCCTAGAATCTCCATGCAAAATATACATATCACCAGAACAACATCCAATATATGCATCGGTCGTAGAAAACCATGGTTGACCCAAGATCAAGGGATTTCCTCCTACTGGGTTCTTTGGCTAAAGCATAATGAAATCAGCAAGATATTCCTAAGAATCTAATGAGATGATCACATCATCCAATACTCTTTTTGGCTTAATTTTAGATTTATCTACTAATTCAAGCACAGTGGGAGTAGGGCGAAGATGAGATAACGAAGTTGATCCATGGTTTGCTTAGTCATGACATTAATCGCTACCCCCAGGTCTATAAGAACATTAGAGACAAGGACATTACCAATTTGAACTGAGACAACAAGGTTTCTGGGATCAGTATATTTTTCCATAGACACACATCTCGTCATCAACTCTGCTGCCCTACCAACAAATTAAATGGTTTAGGGTTCCAATCTCTTCCTCCTGGGTTTCTTGAGACAGAGTTCCTTAATAATATTGGTACAAATGGGATCTCTTTAATGGCTTGAAGTAAAAGTATCTTAATAAAAAGATTCTGGAGCTCAGATGCCAAACTAGTCTCAGAAATAGGCTCGCTTCTTTCCATTACTAGCCTCTCTGGGAAGGGAGGCTAGTTGGAAGAAGATGGCAAGGATTCAGAGGCTAAGGGCTGCTTAGTGACAGCTTTCGGAGAATGGTTAAGAGTTTCCTCTTCTCCTTTCTCTTCAACAATCACTATAGGTTGCTTATGATTTTCTTATGTTACAGTCCTTCCCGATCTTAATTGAATATCATGAACCCCAACTGGAATAGACTGGTACTTGAATGGTAAAGGTGGGTTTGTTACATACATCATTTGCACTACTTTTTTATTGTTAGTATTGGGCATAGGTTGAGCAGGCAACTGAGGAGGTCAAAAGGGTGGAGGTAAAGGAAACGGTGGAGTAGACTGACTCGGAAGTTGAGGCATTGAATAAGGTGTATGCGTAGATGGATATGACTGCATAGGTGGCTGATAGGAGTATGGAGAATGAGTTGGCCCTCTCCAACCTTGTTTCCATGGTTGAGAAGGTTTCCCATGCTAATATTGATTCCCATACTGCCACTGCTGATTAGTGTTAGGATAAGAATATGCATGTGAATTATAAACAAAATAGTGTGGAGAAAATTCAGGAGCCATACCTACACCTACCTGAGGCCAATTCCTTCTTGCTCCCATAGCATACAAGTATTCAACTTCAGGTTGCCCCCCTTTAAATATAGTTTTAAGTCCTAGTATAGAGGGACATTTTTCTGTGACATGGTCTTCTGCACAAATAGCACACTTATTAGTGTCTTTCAAATTAAGAGGACACTCTTTAGGAGGATGTTTGTCTCTACATTTAGGACAGAAAATACATAATGACTCTTGTTCCTTCATGAGTTTTTGCTGAAATTTTAAAGAGTCTAATTGTTTGGTAACAGTATTCATTATATCAATTTTCATGTTTTCCATTTTATTTTCTAGTCCAATAATCATAGCATCAGTAGATTCAGTTTTTCTATTTCTATTTCGAGTTCCTCTACCGGATCTATACTGATTTCTTGAAAATTTCCTGCATAATTCACAAATTTGTTCAAAAGTTTGCTAAGAAATATCACCTTGTCCTAACAGATTTAAATTGTTTCTAGCATTATCAGTAAGTCCTCTTAAGAGCAAGGTTCTAATAGTACTAGGATCAAACTTAAGTTTTGACCTTTGTAAAATATACAGAAATATTTCTAGGTAATATTCAAGAGTTTCATCATCATCCTGTATGATTGTAAAAATCTCATCCTGCATGTCCTAAGTTTTGCAATATTCTTGATATTTAGACAAAAACACTCTCTTCATCTGATCCCAAGAGGTTATAGTGTTTCCTCCTAACCCCATAAACCAGCGTAGAGCTGAGTCCTTGAGAGTAACAGGAAATAATCTTAACTTCTGAGCGTCAGTTGAATAATCATAACTTCTACACAGAATATCAAACTCGAATAGAAAAGAGTTAGGATCTTCATAAACTTTACCATGGAAATGAGGGAGAGCTGATGGTGGAATATTCTTCATTTACGACACAGTATCAGGATCCACAATTGGAAACAAAAAAGTGGATTGTTCTTCACTTACCTGGTTTTCACCAGTCCCTTCCAAATGATCTTCATGGTCCACCATTGTTTCCCTTTTACTTGTACCGCTCTTAATAGGTTGAACCACACCTGAGTTGTTGTCACCAGAATCCAGGTGGATTTTTCCTGCGTGATGGGTTTGAATTGGATTGGGCTTCCTGCTTACAGAAGGAGACCCAATATGAGAATTGTTTTCAGAATTATTTTGGCCCTTAGTGGGCTTCGAACCCTTACCTTTTCCAGGCATTCATTTCAAAAATAAAAAATTAAAAAAATAACAAACAACTTCTAGTTAAAAATGTTTTTATAAATCAATTAAAACCAGTAAAATTCCTTCAAAGAAGCTTCTCCAAACAATACTGCAAAAATAAAGAAAAAATTACCTATATTGTATAATCAGAAAATTCTTACCAAATCAAATCGCCTCCCCGACAACGGCGCCAAAATGTTGGGTGCAGGAATTACACTTAAGAAAACTCCTCAACACTTAATTCGTCAACCCGGGGGATCTGTAAACTTAGAGACAAAGCACAAGCAATTCCAGAGATGGTATGAATATTCCTAATATAAATCCCTACTTTCTTTAAAGGAAAGTTTGCAAAATCAAATTAAAAAGAGAAAAAGGCAACTTGAACCATCAAAATAATCTAAGATTGGAACAAGAAAGAATGCATTTGCAAGAGGGAATTAAAGATAAAAGGAAATCACTCTAGCTAATTATTGTTTAACTACTGAATGTGTGTTTTTCTTTAGCAGAGACACTTAGCAGTCTCATCAGATGGGCCCTTAAACCTGCTCCTTTAGAGATTTCCTTCTTGCCCTAATCTGTCCTGCACTTTCTCAGTATGCTTGCACTAGTGCAGGAACATAGATTTATGCAGAAGGTATAAATGGTGTCTTTACTAAAGGCTTTTCACTTCATGCAAGGGCTTGAACTTTTCCAGGTTCAAAGCACTCAGATCCAGTGGCAAGAAACTAGTTCTTGCACCGAATCAGAGCTTCCTGCACTTAGCATTTAATTCTTAAAATGAGTGCTTAATTATTGCAAGTGCTATTATACTGTTAAATCAAATTGCACACATAAAAAGTGAATGTTTCTGATCTTAACAGAGTGAAGGAATAAAGAAACAATCAATATACATTTATCTTGTCATAAGCATTTAATGAAAGAAAGAAGATTGCGGGAAGTAGACTAAGAAGGCTTGCTGCATCACACCAACGTGCACTGGTGCAAGTTCATTTCTCCTGCTTGGACTAGGCGAGAAAACCAATCAAACAGAATTGCAGAAAAGGAGATATCACACCAACGTGCACTGGTGCAGGGTTATTTCTCCTGCTTGGACCAGGCGGAGGAAAACCAATCTGAAATTGCAGGAAAAGGAAATTTATCTACTTCACACAACGGTTCCGCTTTCACTCAGACAGGAATGCATGTGCTTAAAATTAAATCACACTTGACAATGTAAACACAAATTACGAGAAAACGAGAAATGGGGTAAATGTGCTGGGTTGGTTGGGCCCTAGCCAACCAGCACGTTTCCCTTTTAAATAAAAACGTTGCTCAGTACCTTAATCAATTCATCAGCTCAAATACAGAAACGCAATTTGTAAAACATGAAGCGGAGCTCCCTTTTATTAATTCACTGAGGCAAGTACATACATTAATACATCGTCCAGCCCAGATTCGGGCGATAACAAAATACAGCAACCTGTTACCGCCTCTCTGTACTGTTATTAATGTTAATATAACAGTAGTTTTTTTCTTTCTGAAAAAAAAGGGTTTCCATCCAACGATACCTCACTTTATCTCCATCATTGTCATATCTGCTAAACAGAATGGATTCTGTCGTTCTCTCTTTAGCTTAATGCTTCAAATAATACCTTGGGTACAGAGCAGTGGATGCATTGTTGTTATTCTGTTCCATCTAATTACAAGAGTCAAAGTTGATATGTTGAATTTTGATGGGGTTGTTTGAAGATGTGAGTCGGTGCAAAACGTGTGGAGAGGAGTTGTATAGTAATGATATATTGGTCTAATCTTTGTTTGAAATGTTTGTTAATTTTTTGGTAAATTTGATGTATATATATATATATATATATATATATATATATATATATATATATATATATATATATATATATATATATATATATATTATTTTTTTGTTTAAATTTGTTAGAAATTTAATTTAAATTTATTGGAACTATATTTCAAATTTGGCATAATTTAAATGTTTTTGAGATTTTTTAGGAATTAAATTTATTTATACATTTAAAAACAATTTTTACACCATTAAAAAAATTAAAAAATTACTAAAAATTGTTTACTTGATCCTAGCCAAAATCTCTCCAAAATATGAAATAGTTATTTATGTGGTTGGTGTAATATTAATTACATTGTGGAAAACTTTAGAAGAACATAAAACCATCGTATTGTTAAAGCATGTTATTAGTAACTTTGTAAAAAAATATAGAAAAACACTAACAAAATAGTGAATTAAATAGATTTCAAAATACAAATTCCCAAATTTGTGATGCATTATTAACATTGTGAAAAAAATATAGGAAAACACTGACAAAATAATGAATTAAATAAATTTTAAAATGCATTTTCCCAAATTTTTAATTCAGTATTTTGTCAGTTTTTTAAATCATTTTTTTCACAATGTCATTAATATTATTAATGAATTAAATAAATTTCAAAATGCATTTTCTCAAATTTTTAATTCATTATTTTGTGAGTTTTTTTTAATCATTTTTTTACAATGTCATTAATACTATTACAATTAAGTGGGTGATATATGTTGATTAAAGCCAATTTTCTATTTTATTATTTAAAAATGTTATTTTTTATTTGATAATTTGTATGGTAATTTCATAATTACGTCTGAGGTGTTTTCTTTATGAGATTGGGTGGGCAAACACTATTCACCCCACCAATCAGAAAGCTTCCTAATTACCCTTCTAGCCAATTATATGTTGACATGTGCAGACATAATATTGGGTGAGCTTAAGTCATCATCGCCATCCTCTATTTCTCCACCGTCCTGACGATTTTTGCATTGGACGTATGTCTTAGGTTGCTTTTTATTGCCCGAGCAGCCATTGATGGCCTCCGCCACTTCCTTCCAGTGCTTCTGCTTCATATTCCCACTATTCAACTCCAGATAATGCTCACCCCAAACATTGATCGGAGTCAGGGTAGCGGTCTGGCTCTAGATATCGTATTCCAGTGTTTATACTTTTTGTACATGGCTGCATACAAGCATGATTAGTCGACGTAGCTCAAATGGCTAGAAAATGCTTAGCACACCCTGCAAAAAGTTGTGTGCCTTTAGATGCAGTCACAATCCTGGGAAACTCAGTATGTAATGAATGCTCAAAATATGGAGATTTTGAGAAGGGAAGCTTCTATCAGAGCATGCAGGACTTTCTGGAAAAATCAAGAATGTCGAAGGATCAGAGAGTCAATTATCCATGATATTTATTATGCAGTGTTGATTGTAGCTGAGAAATTTGGAACAGAGGGGCAGGCATTAGAGGAAACATTCAAGGATGTTGTCTCTCATATAATTGGAAGTGTGATACATTTACCAATCCCAAAATTGACCCCAACACCAAAGCAGCAAAATCCATATATTTATTTACAGCATAAATTATTGTTTTTGCACGTGACGCTGAATTGAAAAGGCATAAAGCTCTTAAGGATGCAACAGATTTTTTAAGAAAAGAAAAAGAAAGACAACGAAAATTTGGGCGGAGTGCAAGCGAATTACAGTAGAGTTTTGGTCATATATCATCATAAATTAGGGAAAGCTAGAAGGCAGCGAGAATATTTGACTACATTAACAAATAAAGGTGTCTACAAAAGAAAAATATTCTCACATGGAATATGTATCTCCATTCTCAACTTAACTGTTGTATATAAATATTTTTTTATTATTTTAATAGTTTGTTATTTACTGTCCCATAGGCTATTTTTAGCCTCGTGGACGTTAAAAATACTTTCTTTATTTCTTTCTTTCATCCCTCCCCTGCCTGTTGCCACACGATCTCCCCCTGCGAACTCTCCAATGGGCTAAGCTGGAAGGGGAGGAGGAGGAGGTGGTGACGCGGTACACTTGACAGAGGAGGAACCGGGCGAAGACATTGGCAAAGAAAGACTCGGCTCATTTGATGAACCACCACCAGCACCATTATTACCGCCAGAGACGACTTCAGCCACACCTCCTAAACTGTGGTGGTGGTGTCGACGAGTATTATTCCTCTCATCATCACAGTTTTAACTTAGAGGTAGAAAAACCGATGATTAGGAAGCTGAAGTTGACTGAAACCAAAACTCTAAAATTGGCAAGGCATGCTCGAAATCTACGAGGATGCTCAAGCCGCAAAGCCGAGAGAAGAAGATATATACCCATGCATTTTATCTATTTTATTTTACCTCGACGCTACATTATCATGATTCTTTGGTTTTTGTATATCCAATGATATACTTAGCAGGAAACAAAGTTAATGTATTGATTGTCACACAATCATGGAACAAAATTTTGCATGTACTTTGAGAATCAAGTGAGTTTTGTGGGTGAATATGAAGTGAATTTTCCCATTACACTAATCTCCATCTAAAATAATTTGAATTTATCGATTCGTTATTTTCCCTTGGATTCCATTCCCGCCCTCGCTAACAATTATCTACCATGTCTACTCCTTATGGAACGACACGAGTGCACTAATAGTGTTTAAATCCAGCAATTAAATTTTTATCTCAATAAGCGGATGTGTAGCTTAGATGGATCATCTTGCTCCAACTGGATGGGAAGTTCGATTGTTCTGTAGATCTGTTGATCAGCCTTTTTAATATAATAGCCGATGATGAACTTGACAAAGATGGTAGCGAATGACCTTTCTTATACTAACAGATGACCAAAAAACCCTTGAACAAAATGCTTTTAACTCAATGATATAAATACCATATTAGGTTGCAGAAGCGGATCATATGATGCAGTCGGTTCATCTCTTTAATTAGGGTTTCAATCTATATTCAGAAATCCTCTCCAGCGCTATCGGAAATAGGGTTTACAAATTACTAAACCACAACTCGGGGTCCCTCTTGTTTATGCCCCGGTGCAGCCCACCCAAACAATTCATCCAGCACTCATGAGAGTCACTACTCTTCCTCATTCCCCCGCCAAATCCCTCTCTGCAGCAAAACCATCTTGCTGGAGAAATAGAGGTGTTAACTAGCAGAAACTTGCTTGATAAATAGAGGTGTTAACCATTGCTTGATAAATTTTCTTTACACAATGAAAAAATATACTTTATTTCAATGGAATTTCACATGGAGTAGCCCAATTTGGCAAGAGATGCTTCTAAGCCTTGTAGCCAAAATTGGCAAGAGATGCTTCTGAGCCTAGTGTTATATTCAAATGAGCATCTCTTTCTCAAGTTTTTTTCATTTTTTCCAAAAAATTTTCTTTCTCATTATTGCTAAGGAGCTCCATGATTCTTTTATTTGATCCAATGTATGAGGGAGTTCATGAATCCATTTTGTATGTTTCTTGAGTACAAAGGGTTTCATTTCCTTCATTTTCTCTCTTCATATTTGTCATTTGTTGATTCATATCCCACCTTGGTACTTTCTCCACTTCTCAAATGTCATATAGTAAAGCATAGGATGAGAAGGGAGCATGAAGAGGAAGGATACCATCATTACTATGCCATTATTCAGGGACAATTATGTCAGTGCTACTTTATGTTAGTGTAACTTTTTCTTTTTAATTTAACCTCCTATTACATTCTTTAAAAGATATATAGAAACTAAAATTTCCATATATTTTACTTAATTATTGTTTTCCACATTCCCCACTCCCCTGCATTACTTTTCACCTCTCGGTGCAAATGCTAGTAAATAAACCTTTCGCTAGTATACCCATGCTATATGTACCACCATGCTAAACATCGGATTTACTATCAAATCAACTATACGTGTGCGAGGAAAGGAAAAGATGCATATATTGCCGCCAACAACTAGATGCTCTTGCATTATTACAAAGGACAAAATATTCACAAAGGTTTGTAAGTTTTGAACATGATTAAAAAGTTTTCCAATTGACAAAAGTCATGTATATCCAACAGGAAATTATTTTTATGAAAATATATCATCCCCACCTATATGGGTAGACTTTTATGGGTATCTCCATGTGATGGTTGTCTTTGAATTTCATGAATATATATACTAGCAATTGTACCAATAGGTGCAAAGGAACGCCAAAATGCCCATAGGAGAAGTGGGAAGATTGTGGAACTAAATAAGCAAGAGAAATATATGGACAATGAAATACAATGCAGGTGAGGCTAATTTAAATTCAATTGTTATGAATTTTCAAACGATAAAAAGTTTGTAACTGGTGTGCAAAGTGTTCAAGATCCCTCGATGGTGATCGAGGAGGGTTTAAAAAAAATCCTAGCATTGGAATTTGATTGATGTGTTGTGACAAGCGGAATAGGATTTGTGGCTCCTCACCTTGTTCAGAAACTTCTAGAATCTGGCGAACCCCAATGATATGCTTGACATTTTCAACATCAATCATTTGATTCTTTGGAAATTGAAATTATGTTCAAAAAACTAAACACATTCCTTGTTAATCGAGCCACAAGATAAGACTCATGTCATGCAAAGAAGTCTGCAAAGCTAGCCACGACCACTGGATGTGATATGCATAGTGATAGATTTGACATATTGATCCAACTCAAAGTGCACGAGCAAGATTCCAAAATTCATTCAAGCAAGATTGCAGGATCTTTAGATGTTTATGTGTGACTTTCTGTTCATTTCTAAAAGGTCCACAACACCAAGTGAAACAAACATATCCATAAATGTTTCATCAGTCACAATAAATAGCTCTACTCCTAGGGCCACTACTAATTTGTCTTGAAAAGGATCCAGGAAGCCAGAAATCAGAGCGGATGGCACACTTTGTTCTATGAGGGCTTCACAAATACTCCCAAAATGCTGGGCAGCTAAAAAAAAAACTTCACTGTAGGCTAATGAAGAGTTTTTGTTCCCAAACAACACATCCGATTTGGACTTTTTAGGCTCCTTGTTTTGACCTACATAAGAATTAGATACCAATGAAATTCGCCTCTTCTGCCCTCCCAATTCATCTCCAATAGGCACACTCGCAATTCCATAGTCCTTTTTTTTGTTGCACCGATATCACTACATTTTTTATCAAGCGAAGGTGTCTCAGGGATAGTCATTTGACTTTCTCTAAGTGGATATTTTGAATCACACCCTTTGTTTGGTGTTTCTTGCAAGTGCCCAGGCGAAGCAACATTCCATGTTCCTCATCCAATCCCTCTTCTTAGGGACATCCTAGATTTTCAAAAAGGTCCATAAACATTGGAGCAGATGAATGCTTGAACATGTATCTTGTGTTTGATTAATATTGACGTGGATCCCTGCAAATGTGGCATTAAGTGATTCAACTGATTCCAGGGATTGCTTAGTAAATTACAAGTTCTCAATTCCTAAATCAAATTTAATGCCAGGTAATTGAAGGGTACGCTGTGGATTGCCTCCCAACACCTCTCTTTTTAGTTACTGCAAACAAGGAACTTGCAATCTGGTTGCATAATCTGTGTCGTTTCTCTCCTGTTAGAAAACACAAATAGTGTCATAAAGGAACAAGTAGATGGAGCATCACAACTTCAAGACAAAAAGTACATGTCCACATGGCGAGCATGGAGATATCAGAATAAAGAATCTAGCAAACCACGGATACACTAGGTGGCGATGGTTGAGCGAAAGCGACAAATTTTTCTATGATATGCAGTAAGAATCAAGCATGCGCCCTGTAATCGATTAAGAAACGGAAGCAGAGATGTAGCATTCGAGAAAAGCTAGGGAAATTATTTTCCAAATTGTAATGGCCAAAACAATATTTTCTATAATTTTTAGTGAATAACTTGTAGCAAAATTTGATCTCACATAAATATTTGAGAAGAGATACAAGATTGTACTATCAGCAAGAAAGTAACATTCATTGTAAATAAATTCAAAGCAAACATAGCCATTCATGAAGGAAAAATGCACAATTTGTCTTCTCTTTTTAAGTGTTTTACTACAAGGTTGTAATTTTTACAAAATGCAGCTCAAGAACAAGCTTGAAGTCAATTCAGTGATTCCTCTACAACATACTCTATTCTTAGATTTTGGATTGTAAATTCTTTATAAGATTTTGCTTATAGAAAATAGTGCAGACAACAATATTTGCTATAGTTTGTGACAAAGAAATTTTAACACAATTTGATTTTACATATAGATTTGAGAAGAAATAAGAGAGTTCACAATAAGAAGGAAAGTGACATTCATATCAAAAGGTTCAAAGCAAACTAAGCCATTCACGAAGGGAAAAGCCATAATTGTCTTCTTATTTTTTAAGTTTTTACTTCATGGTGGCAACATTTTACAAAATGCAGCCCAAGGATAGTGAAACACAACCCACCGGTGCACGAACCCCTCAAATCCTTCATGCAACATGGCTCAGGTCCATCTCATTATCACACCAAGCGAGAGAGGGATCCCAGCAAGGATGATAGGCATAAATCATATCCCTTCTACATTTGATAGTAGAAATTTCTACAAACTTCAAGAGCATGACCATTATATTTGGAAAAATATGGAGTCAATACACTAACTAGTAATAGAAAGTCTATGATCCATCCTACAAAAATGGAGAACCAAACACAAGGAGAGTCTCCAGCTCAAGAGTATCTATGTCGCATGGAAATATATTCTCTTGTTGAGCTTTCTTTTCAGATAGTAGCAAAAGTAATAACATGGGATAATGCAGTAGTAATTTGGTTTATTGGTTTATAGTTTAATAAATAACAAGTGGTTGTCCTTATCAAATATGAAATTTATTTTAGGTTGCTTACATGAAAAATATAGAATCAAATAAATAGATATTTCTAACTGATCCATTTGGGTTTTTTCATAAACTTTCAAAATCTCTGTATTTTTTGTTAAAATGGAAAGATGGACTTATCCTCAAAACCATATTTTGACGTCCAGAGTCCAGGAAGAATTGCATCTTACGATGAAGTTAAAAATCCGAGCGGATATCTATCTAAAATACTTACATAATCCTTCTTGTATATTAAGAAAATATTTTTCTATTTACCCAAAAAAAAAAATACAATAGATGTTTTGTTGCATTAGAATTGGTATTGATTAGATAGTTCAAGCAAACTAAGTGATCAATATTACTTTTCTATTTCTTGTGGTTTCTTGATGTTACTTCAGCTTTAGGAACCTTGGATGAGACATCAAGATAAGTCGCAGATCATATCGAGTTGTTCTTAATTAAACTTCACAACATGAAAGTAATAAAAAGTGGCCTTGTTTTTTACTATCATCACTTCCAACTAAACTAAGTTTGAGGACAAAGCCTTTGATCCATGGCAACCTACTAAAGTACTCATATATCTTGTAATGACAAAAGTTCCATGTCGTGTCAACATTGAATTTTAAAAAAATATTTGTGTTCGCTGAAACTAATAAATTGTCTAGTCCATTAGGTATCTCTAACAAGTATTTCAACGAGTGGAATGATCCCTAAAATACATGGTGCTAAGCTTCTAAATGAGTGTCGATATAAAAAAGGTCCCCAAAACTATCTTAGCTTTGCTTGGTTTATGATCCATTTGGTAACATTGTATCAACTTGGTAAATGAAAATTCCCAATTACATTCACTAATGAAAAAATATTAATAAAGCAATACCTAAATCGAACTCAACAAAATCAACAGATCTCTATAAAGACTTTAAGTCCCATACCATATCGTTGAATTCCAAGATGCTTATAATGAGAAATATACAAAACTAGGGAAGGTTATTCTGGAATTTTGATAATGGAATCGACTGGGTTAACAAATTCATGTTACTCAAGAATTTCTTTCCTTGTTTTTCTATCCCAAAAGGTTTTTCTGCTTAGAAACCTGGAAAAGTAAAAAGCAACTAAAAATCAGGTCACATCACCTCAAGTTACCATGCTTCTATATGCAAAATTTGTTACATCACATATGCTCTTACCATGCTTCTATTTGCAAATATCATAATATACAATGACAATGTCACCTATTGAATCCTAACAAATGGGTAAAAACAATTACAATAAAATGTCACACCAACCTTGAGATTTTTAGGTCAGCATCCTTTGTGATCCCTCAGACACGAATATTTGTATGAAAGGAACCAATATTGTAATCAACTACAGGCATCACTTAGCTTTAGAATTGGGATCTCGATTAAATCAACCAGAAGTGAAATCATAGAGAAATACAAATTAGCTATGGTTAATTAGGTCTCTGAGCTACACCAAATGCATTTGTCTGGATTGGAAATATCTTTGCTAAAAAATAAAATTACAATTGGTTTTGTATTGAGAATTTTCTTGGTCAAATGTTTTAATTCTAAGTGGCTTCGCATGAGGATGTTGCAAGAAAATGTAAATAAAGAAATTAAGGTTCCAATAGGAAATACATTAGAACATACATAACTCAATTTGCAATAACATTAAGAATGGAATTCATCACTTGTACATTAACAATAAAAGTCCCAAGAGGCAGCTTGGTTGTCAACAACTCCCTCAATATCTGGACAACTTTTACCTTATTGGCTAAAAAGTCAAGCAAAGGCAGAAAATATTCTATTTTGAGAGGAAAATCAGGTGTCATCCAGAGCACAAGCCTTAACCCCTTCTTATATTCACTTTCTTGCTTAATTTCATTTGTTCCATCATACATTTTCTTTTTACTTGAATCTTTCTTATTAATTCTTTTTCTAGCCTTCTCTTTTCCCTTTCTACTACCCACAACATCATCCTTCTAAAATTTTGATGGTTGGTGGTCGATTGATTTCTGATTTCTCTATAGAGCTAACGTAGGGAACTTCCTCAGTATCCTCAAAGAATCCTCATTAACTAAAGTGCCACTGCCATTGCATTCATGCAAGGATTTCTCTAGTTGTTTATCAATCTTATTAATTTGTGAATTCAGCGATGTTCACTTCAGTCCATCAATTTTTGTCATATTATTGCTCCACCCAAGCCAACCTCACTTATCTTTATCACAATTGGCTTCAGAGGCCTCAGAGGACTTAGAGGCATCAAGATCCCCTACAAACCCCAAAAACCCATCATTCTAAGGAATTCATCCCAATCCACAGGGCCAGAGAATATCGCCCCCTCTTCTTCGATGGCCTCTGAATTCCCCATGCTCAAAGCTTGGTCTATTTGTTTGTTCTCCTCCTTTGTCAACATCTCCTTATAACCCACTGACTCATCCACAAACCTATTATTCTCTGTTGCAAAACATTCCTCGTCAGCCATCGCCCCAGGGACCCTTCGGGACTTGACACTGAGCATCACATGCAGCATACCCCTGAAATCTATCAGTTGCTTCTACCAACTGTGGAACGAAGAGGAATGAAGAAGGACATGGGGAATAGCTTCAGAAACATAAAGTAAGCTGACAAAATGTGGGCAGAAAGTAAGCTGACAGATGAATTGTAATCAACCATGAAATTAAGGACAGATGCACACAAATTTTCTCATTGTCTCGTCATCGTCCTTGCTTTTGAAGTACATGCACGGTTCTCACTCTATATTTTGTACGTTTCAACGTTTATAGTTGGTGTGTATATTGAAACTATGTTTATAAAGTTCAACGCATATAACAAGCAAGTTCCGGCGAGAGAGTAATGAATAGAAACTGGACCAATTAGAAATAAGCACGTGCCAAATTTGGATAGGCTAGAACAACGAAATTGAAGCTATATGATTGGCTGGGGTGAACAGTGTTTGCCCACCCCAAGCCAGAAAAGAAAATGCCTCCGGCATAAATATATATATATCAACTTATATGCTACATTTTTATAAATGCATGTTATCAAAAAGTAAAATTATATTGATGTTAGGTAGTTTTATTATTCTAAAATTAATTTTGATGGGTAAAAAGTTGTTTTTTATAGGGAAATATATTAACATTTTTATATATAAATTATTGGTGAAATATTTTATTATAATAATTCTTTTTTTTTTAATTTGGAAACTAGGTCCAAACTCCATGTTGCACTTCCCATATGATGGAGATGATATTTTTTTTGGACTCTTTCGGAGAGGCGCAAGATTGATCTAAAGATCATCTTGTTTGGATGAGCAAAAGTTGGATTTTGAATTTATTTTTCACACATGTGCAACTTGTCAAGGTAAACCAGAATTGTAATGTAGGCTCACAAGCGCCAAAAAATGTGTCACGCACCCTCAGTCATGGATATGAAAAGGAGAGACATGATGCTCATTTCATCATTCATCCATCTCACACATCTCTCTCTCATCCGATCGGTTCATATAGCCTTAGAGGCTTCTCTCTCCTCCACACGTGTAAAAATAGAAGCTGCAATTTTCAGACTGGTTTAGGGCTTTTCTGGACAGCGTTGACCAGCGTTGACTTTGGGTCAACTCTTGTGATTTTATTGTGTTTTATGGGTCATACTTCTGATTTTGAGAGGCTGTAGTTGGAGGCACAAAAACAGAGGCAAACCGTTGACTTTGATTGTTGTTGACCGCAGCTTTGACTGTTGTTTTGACTGCATAATTTGACCACTGCGTTGATTGACCATATTTGTGGACTGTTTTGGGTTGTGTTTGATTTTGACTGAAGGTCGATTTTGACCGAGCTTTATTGGAGGTTGAATTGCTGGTTTGACCAACGAAGACTTTGTTGGCTAGGGCATCCTGTTGACTGTTGTGAATTATATTCTCTCTGTTGAATAAGAAGAATTATAAGAATTCTTGTGTCTCTTATCTTGGCTTGTCTTTTGTTGATTTATTTTATGTTCTATCAACATTTACATTCAACGGTTATGTGATTACATTCTGAAATTGAATTAAACTGATCTAAGCATAGAACATACCATGGTTAACTAAAATTAACACCTTTTAATACGATGAAAAAAATACCAATATATTTTATTATTTTGAGAAATTATTTTTTTTCAATTTAAATTTCAAAATACTTTTTATATAAATATGTTTCCAACAAAATCAATATATTTTATTATTTTGAGAAATTATTTTTTTTCAATTTAAATTTCAAAATAATTTTTATATAAATATGTTTCCAACAAAATTATGTGATGTGAAGCTTTGATGAGGTGTTATGAACACTTATAATGGTTTCCAGAGCTTTCTCGTCTACGGTTTTCTCCAGCAATGGGGTCTTTGTTTCTTTGTTATTCTTACACTGCATCCTCATGTTGTTTCCTTTACCTTCCATGAAATTCATCCAAGTTTCTTTGTCTTGGGCGCTACTACATGCTCTTACCCCCCTGATTTTCCTCCTTTCCTCCTCCACCATCTTGGTGGGATAATTCATCTTTCTTCTTCAATTTGTGGCTCTCGCACTCCCCTATCCAAAATCTTCTTAATTTCGCCTATATTTTGATTTCACCAACTATTATGATGCAATAATGTGCTCATTGTCATATAGGAAGGGGAAATTGAGGCATAGTGGAGGGCTCTTGACCTCATTTTCATGTGAAATCTCCCTCCAAGCATACCAAGCCCATACTTTGCCAAATATCTAGTCTAAAATCCATGTTGTGGAGAATGAAATACATCATGCATGACAAGGAACTCTTGATTCTAAGGTTTTGGATGGGTTTGTTGCATGGATCTTAAATATTAGCAACACTCATGGTCACTAGAATCATTATCTCCACATTATGGAACTCTATTACCATGTGAAGTTACTTCTTGGGAAAACCTTGGTCAACGGACATTAAATTCAAGATAACCTGTTGCACAAATTGGGAAAGTTCTTCAAGCTGGTGCATGCATGCACTCTTTACTATTGTTGTTTCATCTTATCAAATTGACTCCATTCACACAACTATATTGCTACTTTATGTTTTCTAAACATTTCTCTAACATTTAGAATATTGAGGCGCAGTTTAGTTATGAGTTATTTTGGAGATTGATGTGACATTGCTATGGATATCATACATACTATTGATATTTTGGCAACCACACCATTCTGGCCAATATTAATTCCATAGCTCATCTTTTGATAGTTCATATTTTGTTACTACTTGTCATTGCTAGTCTACAATACATGAGCAATCTGCTTCCTTCTTGCATTTAAATCTTGGAAGAAAATCATATTATGTGACATTCACTATCACACTACACTTTAATAGGGGAAGATAGTATTTGCCTTCATTTACGGTACTGTAAACTTGAAATGACAAAGAATTTTGTCTGGGTACTATTGTAATGTATTCAAGAACATTACAAGAGTATGCACATAAACTTTCTTTTCCATTGCCTGGAAACAATAAGGAGGTTGCAAGAAACATTACATATGAAGAAATCCAATCAATTCATGATCAATTCACATGCCCAAGATTGATTAAGAGTTTCTATAGATAGAAAGAAAACAAACTATTTGAATTCTCCCTAATTATCTCTATGTAATTTGTAATATTGTTAGCTAGTTTCCTTCTTCTCCTCATTGTGTTGTGCTATTTAGATTTGTTGATGCCACTGATCCATTAGAAAGTAAATTCTTTTCACCCAGGATGAAGTTGAGGATGAAACCAAATTAAACAATGATTCCAAGCAAGAGTGCAAGGTCAGGTCACCAAGTCTATATCCAAGATGCTTGTTGATAAGTGTACATCTAATAATCAACTATTTGTAGGGATGGATTCTCATTCAATTATTTCATTTTAAAAAGTGTGTTGTTAGTTCTTTGCTGTTGGATTTACATTTTTATAAGTGTTATACATTGATAGAATTAATAAATTTCTTACAATCCAAGTTATATAGTAATTTCCTAGCCTATGCGATAAAGAGAAGGTTTTCAAGGTCATATGAGCAAAGGATTCTCAAGTGTTATATCTCTATGGTATACTCGAGGGTTTCCAACAATAGTAATCGATTAGTCTTTGACAATGCTAGCTAAGATTGATAGACCATATCTTTAGCCATACTACTCAATTACGTATTATACAAGAGTGATCTCATTGAATGTTGTGCATGATATACTATAACAACTAAAATAATTGACATGTTTATATAAGGATGGTTGGGTGCATTTAGGAGAATTTCGATATACCTAAACTCACATGGAAGATCAAATTTGCACATATTGATTATATCTAATGCGATGCTACTTAATAAGTACTAGTTGGTGTTTACAAGGGCATCCAATGAGTGATTATGTTGTATTCTTTATACATATGCTTCCCAATTATAGTTTTACCCATTGAAAAATAGATCATTATGTGTAAAGACACTATGACACATCTATATCCTTAAAAAAATTGGGCTTGTATTGACACATGAAAGAGCTTAAATATTACTTGTGTTGTACTTAATCAATAAAAATAATAAATTATGAGTATTATTAGAAGTTCAATATAAACTATAAAATGTAAAATAGTAGAAACAAGACAAACCTATATAATATAATTCCTTATATTAATAAATCTAGAAAGAAAGCAATGTTCATGGACCTCTTCAAGGAGGGACCTTCAAATGGGAAAAAATCCTATACAACGAAAATAATTAACAAACATAACATATCATCTTACTTTTATAAATACTCTCACTACCCAAGCCCTAAGTACTAGTGGTCCCAACATAAATGAGTACTAGCTCAACTAACAAACCATTATCCAATAAAAGTTACCTCTTTACATTAATTAGCAACTTAGACATTATTCAAAAAAGAAAATAACATACAATAACTAAATATAAATACCCAAAATAAAGAGAGGTTAAGATAAAACCCTAACAATGACTTTTACTATGTCATTAATGATCCATGCATGTAACTAGTCATTTATTTTTAAATTCAAAATCTATTAAATTCATAACAAAATTTATATTCTTTTTCACAATTTCTTTGAATCTTTTCTACATACTTCTATTACTATATCAATTCCAAAAATCATGTTATATTAATGTATGTAACTCAATACCAATACCTAGATTATGTTGATAAAGAATTTACTACTCCAAAATTGTTTCATTCCTATGCTACTTAACAATGTGTGTATTCGCCTAAGTTCATATTATATATGTTTTTTATTTACATTGCCATATCTAGATTCTTCATTAATATTTCTAATATATTTATAATAATATTATAATAATCATACATAATGAAATTAATAAACCATTAGAAAACAATTAAGTTGAAATAACAAAAATAATAAAAGAATACAAATTGAATGATGAAACTTGTATGTACTTAATAAAATGAAAAAATGAAACTTAAAATTTAATTTACCAATAAAGAGTAATAAGACTTTTATTTTCAAAAGTGTTTAATGGTTAAGAGCATGTGTTTCCTCTTAAGAGGTCACAAGTTCAAAAGCAGAGGGGTAGAGTATGTATTCTTTCGTAGACTTAACAGAGGTAGAACATAGTTACCGATCAAACGGGAACTATTACCTCAAAACGAGAACTCTAGCAAAAAAAACTCAAAAAACATGAAAAAACAACTCAAAAACGAAAAGTGTGTCTTCCATAACACACTTTTTTTTAAAGGTCAAATTTCAACATTTTTTTTTAAATTATGCTCAAAACCAATTTTTTTCTTGAAAAAACACCCTAAAAAAAAAGAGTGTTGATGGTAGAATAACATCATCAATTTTGTGTGTGCAAAAAACAACCTGAAAACTAAAAGTGTTGATGGTGGAATAACGTCGTCAAATTTTTGTGTGCAAAAAACACCTTGAAAACGAAGAGTGTTAATGTTAGAATAACGTATTTTTCTTTCCAGGGTAAATTGTCAAGATAAATATCAATTCTTAAAATTCCAACGATTTTAGGCATGGTATTAAAAATAATCTATTATTGTGTCTCTAAAAAGCCTTAAAAATCCAAGGATGACATTAAAGATAAAATATCACATTTATGAAAATAAAATTCCAATGATTTTTAAGCATGGTATTAAAGATAAAATATCAAAAAAAAAAAACATTTTTTTGCTCTCGCAATCTGGAGGAGTGTTGCGGCCGTGACCTAGGTGTAGGCGCGCCCCGACCTGATGCTGCTGCAACCTGATCCCAGGTGCATGGCCCCTCCAGTGGACATCCCGGAGGCAGCCTCTCCACCTAATCACACCTAGGCCTTTTCGACGTTGATCAGTTCATTGAATCCACCTCGACCAAGGCCAACAATTTCCGAGTTTGTTAAAAAACTGGAGGGCATTTAGGAAGTCTCTCTTCCCCCTGCGATCCCTCGAATCGCAACTCTCTCGCTCACCGAGAAAGGCCTCATTAGTCAATTTACAGGACTATGGCCCTCGCTAAAGACGATTCAGAAATGGGTCAAGCACAATTGGATGGACAAGATCAATGGGAAAATTTCAATAAAATTTTGTGGTAGGGGTTATTTCATATTCCATTTCGAGACAAAAGAAGACAAGGATTTGATATTCAGGAATAGGTCGTATTTCATGGATACCAGAGGGCTCTACCTAAACAAATGGACTCCAGACTTTGATCCGGAATTGACGTACCCAATGTTTTTCCTGTCTGGGTTCGCCTCCCTCACCTCTCCTTGCATTGTTGGGGAGATGATTCAGTCAAAGTGATCGAGAACGCAGTAGAAAAATTCATTGATATAAGCGAGCCGAAGGACAACATGCAAGCTTGTGCCAAAATCTACATTGAAGTGGATCTGGGGAAAGGACTTCCGGAGGCAATCAAACTAAAGGTTGACAACTGGACTCACATGCAACAGCCAGACTACGAACAAATTCCTTTTAAGTGTAAGGTATGCCATGAATACGGTTATTTTTCTAATATATGCACTAAATTTATTGAGGTCGAAAACTATGATCCAGAAGCATAATGGGAAACCATAAAAAAGAAGAAGATTGTGACGAATCTTAGAAACACTGGAGCTCCATCTGCCCAACCCTCTCATTCTACCCTCCCCCTTAATCCCCCCTTGTCGAACCCCTCCGTAACCCCTCTTCAAATCCCTGATCCCCCTCATAAGCCATCCTCCACTTGCCTCCCCTAACCCCTTCTCCTCCCTTGCCCCTTCTGAAGAGGACCCTCCTCAGCCCTCCATCCCCTCTCCTCTTCAGGGATCTACTCTTCAGATCTCCCCATCCAAGTCTTGTCCTCCATTCTCCTCCGCTGAACCTTCTTCTGCCCAGATTGTCACCAAGAACGCAACCAAATAGCATGGGGTTACTTTGGAAACACTTAAAAAAACTGGCCCCGGAAGGAAATCATCCAAACGTCATTGAGATGAAGCAGCCCAGAAGGACATATTCCTTGGAACCCATCACCCAATAGAAACTTTCATTAGAGGGCTTAACAACAAAGAAGAAAATTAACATGAATTAGGAGGGAAGACAGGTCCTCAACCTGCATTCCTGAAATGATGAAAGCCCTCTCTTGGAATTGTAGGGGACTAGGGCACCCCTCTAAGAGACCTTCTTAATCAAGAAAAGCCTGACATAATTTTCCTTCAAGAAACTAAGCAAGGAGAAAGAGACATGGACACTGTGGTGGAATCCAGAGGTGCCTCTGGAGGAATACCTACTATTTGGAATCGGAATTCTTGGAAATAGCTAGCAGTTGTCAAGACCCAAGACTGGATCAAAGTCAATATTTAGAATACACAAGAGAACATTGTGGTAACTGTTTACAATATATATAAGACCAAATCATTATAAAGACAAAGAAGTTTGTTGGAGCACCATGAAAGCAGATATAGACAGTGAGGATAACATAAACATCATCATCAAAGGGGACCTTAACTTGATCCTGCATGCCAATGAAAAAAGAGGAGGCAGTTTTAATGCTGACGCTTCAAGAGATCAGCTAGAAACAATTATCCAAACTCACGATCTGGTTGATATCATTCGCAAAAACCGAAAATTCACCTGGAGCAATCGAAGAATCGAATCTGGGAACATAATGGAAAGGCTTGACTGTTTTATTGTGGTTGTCCCTCTTATCTCTCATTTCTTTGTAGCCTCCACTAGTATTCTCTCTTACTCTGCCTCTGATCATTATCTCGTCATCCTCTCCTTAGGAGATCAGTCCTCCCTTGGACCCCTCCCTTTTAGATACAATCCACTTTGGAGTGATATCCCTGAAGCCAGACAGAGTGTGCTCATCTCTTGGCAGCAGCACATGGAGGATTCCCCAATGCACATTTGGGAATCAAAGCTGAAAAAGGTGTGTATGGCACTTAAAGATTGGGCTAAACTACACTACTGAGATCTGGATAAAGTAAAAAATGAAATCAAAGGGAAGCTGGAAGCAGTCCAAATTGACATCGACATTCATGGAGTGAGCCAAGAGAAGCATGAGCAGGAGAAATAACTATACTGGAACTTGTATAAAGAAAACAGGAAAGAAGAGGAAAAATGGAGGCTCAAATCAAGAAATCTTTTGTTGCAAGCCAGTGAAAAAAATACCTCTTTCTACCATAAACAAGCCATGGTCAGAAATTCAAGAAACAATATCTCAGCCATAACTGATGATGAAGGAAATGTCCACACTGATCAAGAAGCTATCAACGCAGCTGCTAATAGCCATTTTAAAAATATGCTCACCAAAATAGTTGTGTCGGAGGATTACAGTGAATTATTTAACCACATGCCCAAACTGATCACGGATGAGATTAACATTGCCCTCACTAAGGATATAGAGGAGGCTGAAATCCTCAATGTTATTTGGACACTCCATTCCGACAAGTCTTCGGGCCCGAATGGCTTTTCCATAAGCCTTTTCCAGACCTTTTGGGATGTCATTAAAATGATCCTTTGGGTTCAAAGAAAGAAGAATATTGGTGGCTTTACAAACTCTACCTTCCTCGCTCTTATACCCAAAGAGAACCGTCCCTCTTCATTCTCCAAATTTAGACCTATTTCCCTCTACAATTATTCATAAAAAATCATCACTAAAATCCTTGCCACCCGCCTCAAACCCCATCTCCCAAATCTCATTTATGAAAATCAATGGGGCTTCATATCCCAAAGGCAAATCTCAAACTCTATCCTTTTGGTCCAAGAAGCCATTCACTCGAGTATGATGAGATCAGAGAAAGGATTCATCCTGAAACTCGACCTTGTCAATGCTTTTGACAGAGTGAGGCACTCCTTCCTCCTCTCTGTCCTTCAGAAAATGGGATTCGAATCTGATTTCATATCTCTCATCAACGCCTACATCTCCAATCCTTGGATCACCCCCTTAGTCAATGGAAAGCCTGGGAAATTCTTTCAATCTTCCCATGGCCTCAGACAAGGCTGCCCTCTATCTCCCTTCCTTTTTATCCTCATGGCAGAGTCCTTCAGCAGGGCCTTGGATCATAAGTGCAGAGTTGGTCTCATCATTGGTATCAATTTCAGCAACGGAGTCAAGAATATGAATCACTCTCAATTTTCAGATGACACCCTCTTGATGGGTGGAGCCACCTACATTATTGCTCAGAGATTCAAATCTCTTCTCGGCAAATTTATGCTATTCTCAGGAGGGCAGATTAACTATCATAAAAGTTGCATCTATGGGTGGAATGCTACAATAAACACCATCCACAGTATAGCCCAAATATTTGGAGTCTCCTACAAGTGGATTTGGACCCACTTTAATTATCTTGGGATGCATGTCAGTGTTGGACACTTGAAGACAGAGGTCTAGAACATCACCATTGACAAAATGAAAAAGAGAGTTCAACAATGGGGATCTTCCTAGCTCAATCTGGTCGGGCGCACAATCCTCTTAATATATGTCCTCTCTATCTTGCCTCTGTATCACTTTTCCTTGCTCTATGCCCCCTCCAACATTCAGCAAAAAATAGAAGTTGTTTTAAGACAATTCTTATGGCAAGGAGGGAAAAATAAGAAGAATAAATTCAATTTGGTCAAATGGAGGCAGGTTACACAAAATTATGAAAACGATGGACTTGGTATTCACATTCCGAAGCTTTTGAACAATGCCTTTGGGGGGGAAATAGTGTGGCACCTTATTTCAGGACAACACTCTTGGTGGAAGCAAGTACTAGAGACCAAATATCTCACCACTGTTAGACAAAATATCCTTGATCGGGCTATTCCTAACAGGCCTTGCTCCAAAATCTGGGCTCTATGCAAAAAAATCCCTACCTTGTATCAATAGATACATCTCCAAAGTCCCTCAAGGAGGAAGCAACATAAACATCTAGGAGGATAAAATTATGGGACAGTATCCCCTCACTAATAGCCTGAGCATTCATCGTATTCAAAATTATCTCCGGAAACAAGGTATAAACACCATGGATCAGATTTCCAAATGGGATGAACATTCCAATGCCTGGAATGGCTGGGCATTTCGTATCACTCCCCCTCACCTTGAGGTTGATTTGGCAAACCTGAAAGGAATGCTCCACGATGCAACTCCACTGTCAAAAGGTAACCAAAACAGTTTTAGGTGGGATCCCTCTGGATCATCATACACAATCAAAGTTGTTTATGGGTCCCTTCTTAAAGATCAGTTCCCCACTCCTCTGTGGCCCATATGGAAGCTTGTACAGAAATCTAAAGCCCTCCCAAAGGGAAAAATTTTCATATGGATGCTGCTCAAAGGCAAGATATTGACTTTTGATAATTTTTTAAAAAAAAGAGGCATTCCTGGTCCCTCCAGATGCCCCATTTGTAAAAAATAAGAAGAGACGGCTTTCCATCTCTTTGTGAGGTGTCCCTTTGCCAACCATTGCTTGAATGATCTCACGAATTACTCCCAGATTGACTTAGCAGCCATCAGTTCGATCTCGGAGTTGATAAACAATTGGAAAAAGGGTTATCCTTGGGGGAAAAAGAGGAAGAACATTGCCAAAAGAGTTTAGGACACCCTCCCATATGTGCTTCTCTGGAGTATCTCGCTGGCTAGGAATAAGGTGATTTTCCAGGATAAAAAACCTTGTCCAAGGAAAGCTTAAAATAAGACTTTGAGTCTCTCTATTGAGACGATCTTATCCAAAAGTAACAACCATCTCAACTTCAATGATCTGCAAGCAAAAGAAAGAATATTTTTGGGGAGAGCCCTCGACAATCCTGGCTACAGCAAAACTCCTGTCACTCAAATCCCCCAAAAGGAGCAGTGGAAGATAAGACTCAAGGAGAAATATTTTATCGAGTGGATGGATGGTTGTAAAAGACCCGCCCTCTTCTTTGATGGAGCATTGAAATCCAACCCAGGAATTGCTGGGGTAGTAGGTCTTATTATGAATGATCATGGCTGCATTTTGGCTTCCTTCGAATGGGGGCTAACCTCTTTGTCAGACAATAGAGATGAGGCTTACACTCTGTTCAAAGCTCTCTGAATCATCAAGAGCTTAAATCTGCAAAACGTTATGATATTCGATGAATCCATTATTATCATTAATGTGATGATAAATAGTAAGCAAACTCCCAACATTTCTCTCTGCTAGCTCATCAATAGATGTCGTATCCTGAGAAAAGATATAAAATATCTCTCTTTCTTCCATATTCTCAGAGCTAATAATAAACAAGCAGATAACTTAGCCAACAAAGCCTGCAGTAGACCAGCCGGTCAACTTCTCTACCAAGATGGCACTTCAATTTCTACATTGCCATGATATCTTTCTCTGCCTCAATATTCGACTGTATGATACTCTGCAAGATCCTGTCAGCGTATGTAAGTTCTCCCCATACCAACTGCAATGCCTTACCCGTGACCTTATCCCCTCGTGAAACTCGCCTCATGCCTATCTCCCTGCTAATCCCTCGTGCCTTCCTTATTTATTCGCCCTCTCCCTTCGCTATGTCTCAATTATCCTACATCCGCTTTCCCCTCCTCTCTCTGCCTTTGGCAAGTCAGCGATCCTGCTCTTCCGGGACTCATCCCCTCGAGCGACTGTTCGTGTTTTCCTCCCTGGTCTCCCCTCTCCCAATTTTTACTCTGCTTCCTAACTTAACTTGTAGCAGTCCCAACCTCCCTCCTGTGCCTCCCACTCTGCCGCTCAGAGATTTTAATCTAGTTACTGCCTCTTCAACTCTGTCTACTTACAACTCCAGCTTCTCTGTGATCCTTCACAGCTCATCAATTCATCATCTGATTGTTGCTCGATCCTGGGCTAAGGCGTGACAACATGAGAAGCAAAAATTTCTTCCATTTTGTAGACCTTCAAGCAGAAATGGCACCGATTCGTGGACAACTGAAGATCATGGAACAAAAACATCAAGTGGATACAACCTTCCTCCAGCAACAGGCTCAGTCCTGTCAGCAGCAGCTTCTGACTGTCTCAAATCGCTACGCACACATGGAAGAATCCCTCCAGATCCTGATATACATGTTAGACAAACGCTCTGCACCAAGTTCCAGCTCAAACAATGTTAAAACTGCCAATCCAGATGACAATCAAGACAACACCGACGCTTCAACTGGCCGGCCAATCAGCATTGACTAATCCTTATTCCTCCTCTCTCTCCTTTGTTCATGTCTTTTAAATTTACACTTATGCTTTCATAGTTTGTTAGAATATATCTTGAATCTGTAATGCAATATAGTACTAATAGCTGCCACAATGGAGGCTTGGTATTTTGTCATTTTACTCCTCTTTAGTTGTCCTCTTCGCCATCAAAATGTAACAAGGAACTCTCCCTATCTTTTTTTCGAGTATAATATAGCAACCGACTTAGTAAAAAAAAAGATAAAGTATCACTTGTAAAAAAAAATGACATAATTTCAAAAATAAAATAAAAAAGGGAAAATTTCAAAAAAAAACACAATTTAAAGAAAAAAATAAAAATTAACCCAAAACAAAAAAAACAAAAACAAATTTTATTTTTTTATAATAATAATAATAATAATAATAATAGTAATAAATCGACATAATTAAAATAATAATAATAATAATAATTAAAATAAAAAATTTAAAATTAGTTAAAATTTAAAAAATAATTAAAAAATAAAAAATAATTTAAATTTACAAATTTAAATTTTTAAAAAAAATAATAATAATAATAAAATCAATCTCCATTAATACTTGGGTTTGCGGTGAAAATTCTGCCATGAATTTTCTCCATTAATACTTGGGTCTGCAGTGAAAATTTTGCGGTGAAATTTTGCGGTGAAAAGTTTACCATGAATTTTCTTGATTAAAGGTTAGCTATACAGTTTGCTCATATTATTCAAGTGCACACATTCCTTATCTTTTTCTAATACATATTTGCTCATATATTCTCAAGTATGAATAATTCACCACAACTACCAAAAATTACCAAAGGTAGACCTAGCACAGTTACTCTACAAAGCCTTTATGAGTATATAGAGTCTTTAGAGAAATGTAGAGAAGAAAGAGAAGTCAAGCTACAAACCCAGTTAGAAGCCATGCTGGAAAACAAATTCACATCTCTTGAAGACAAGATCCAAAAACAAATAGAAAATAAAATACTGGAAAACAAATTCACATCTCTTGAAGACAAGATCCAAAAACAAAAAGAAAATAAAATAGAACAATTGGAGAATAAAATGGAGGCAATGGAGACTAGGTTGCAGGTCATAGAAAAACAAAACCAAGATACTAACCAAACATCCCAGCAAGGAGATGCTGATAATATAGAGAGTCTTAAAATGAAGGACATTATTAAAGAACTAGAATAAAAAGTTAACAATAGTCTCACCCTAAATAGTGGGGCAGGTAAATTAGATATCAAACCAATTAAAGATGAAATGAAAAAATTGATCGAATTAGAACATGAGCATAACAAAAGGGCCTTGAACCTTATAATCTTCGGTTTGAAAGAGGAGGTAGACGAGGATACTTTAGGCATAGCCCAGACAAAATTACATAATATATTACGAATTGAAACCACGTATCTCACAAAAGCAACAAGGTTAGGGAAATTAACTGAGAATAAAGGAAGGTTGATCCGAATAAAGGTGAGCTCTACTGACCATAAATTGGACATACTTAGTAAAACCTCAAGTCTAAAAGGAACGGGAATATTTATAAACGACGATCTCATTCCAGAAGATCAAGCAGAATTAAGAAAGGAGGTTCAAAAGGTAAAAGAAGCTAGAAAGGAAGGAAAATGGGCAATAATCAGAAATAGAAAAGTCGTTATTCGAGATAGAAACCAAAAAGATAGTAATAAATAGCAATTCAACATGCTCCGAATTCTTTCTTAGAACTGTCGGGGCTTTCCATGGAACAAAGGCCCCAAACTAAGTTGGATCTCAAATGATGTTGATATTATATTTCTTGTTGAAACTTGGGAGCATGAAGAATCAAAGGTCCCTAACATAGATGGCTTTGTACTATGGTCTACCTGGAACAAGTGATCCTCCCGTAGAGGCATTAGGGGCATATCTTGCTACATTAAGAAGAACATCCCCCCCCCCCCCCCGTGCTAGGAAATTTTATAAAAATGACCCTTACAACCAATATAGTTGGATTGAGATTGCTGACATTAATGATAAAAATACCTACATAACAATCTGTTATTTTTCCCCCATTAATCCTAACTTCTATAAGAAAAATAATCTAGATAAAAATAAACCTTACAATGGTTTAGAGAATGATATTTCTAGCCTAAGGAATGAAGGTAATATCCTTTTAGTGGGTGACTTTAATGCTCGAACTTCAAGCAACCAAGCTATTCTTCTAAGCAATCATTCCAACCCCAATCCTCTTTGGTTAGACGAAGACCTTACTCTGGCTAGCCGGTACAAAAGGAGCTCTAAAGACCTCGGGCATAATTTGTTTGGGGCGGAGCTAGTCAAGCTCTATAGTGCTCAGGATCTCATAATTTGCAACGGTCTAAAGAAGTGGCCCAATTCTAACCAGATGACCTGCATCCATGGGCTTGGCAGCAGCGTGGTAGACTATGTTATTTTCGATCTCCCTTTATACAATGAAATAATAACTTTTGACATCTTAGACGACCACGAGCCTGACTCTGATCATAGGCCTTTACTCATAACTCTCAATTTTGTCATGCATAGAGATCCCATAGAAGATAATCCTTATAGTCAAAAGAACTTAATCTTTGATAGAAATAAAAACGATCTCTTTCTAAATGAATTAAAAACTAATTTGCTTCCTTTATCTAGTATAGACAACATAGATGACCTCTATCATAATTTTACTACAACCCTCTCATATTATATTAACAAGTTCTCAATTGAAGTCTCAAGTAATAAAAGAAATAGAAAAACCAACCCATGGTATGACAAAGATTGTAAAAGTGCGAGGAGAGAAATTAAGGAAGTTGTTGATGAATCTCTCAAAATTGACAAGATAAAAATCTACAAAGCCCTAACTAAAAGGAAAAAAAAGGCAACATATTCGTAAAATACAAGAGAATCTCTTACACTTCTCTAAGGTGGCTCCTAAGAAATTCTAGAGGCAGATTCTAACTAGGAAAACTAAAGATAATAATAAAATTTCTTTACACGATTGGAATTCCTATCTTAAAAAGCTTTATGAATCTCCAAATGCCAGGGATTTTGAAACCCTGCTCACAACGAAATAAGTTTTCTCATTAGAAGACATTGATTTTGGGGTTAAACCTAGCAAATGGGAAAGGTAAATACATTGAAGGTTACCAAGCGGAATCTTAAAAATGGGAGGTCTTGTCCTCATGATCCCCCACATCCACAAGCTTTTCAACCAAGCAATCAAGCAAGGGTTCCCTAAACCTTGGAATCAGAGCCTCATTATCCCTATTTTTAAAAGTGGGGATACAAATAACCCCTCTAATTATCGGACAATTATGATCAACCCTCTCTTAGCCAAGTTATATGGTATTATTTTGGAAAAGAAGTTGAGCATTTGGTTTGAAAGTGAAGGTAAGCGGGCTAAAGGCCAATCGGGTTTTAGAAGGTAGCACTCAACAACAAACCACCTCGTTACGCTTAAGATCATTGTGGAGGAATGCCGCAATGATAAATCCAATCTCTTATGTTGCTTTGTGGACTTTAGAAAGGCTTTCGATACGGTTCCTAGAAACAACCTATGGAATAGATTAGAAGAGCTAAATGTTCCTTTCGAACTAAGAGCGGCCGCTATAAGGTTATACGAGAATGTAATTGCCAAGTTAAAGAGCAATGAGGGGTGGTCGAAAGATATTAAGTGTAATATCGGAGTTAAACAAGGTTGCCCCCTCTCCCCTACCCTATTTGGAATTTACATCGACAAGCTAGAAGGTTGTTTAGAGGAAGCAGGATGTGCTAGCACAATATTAGCTGGGATAGTCATCATCCTTCTTCTCTATGCTGACGATATTGTTCTTCTCACAAGGTGCCCATCTGATCTTGATAAGCAACTTAGACTTCTTAAGGATTTCTGCTCTACCATGGGTATGTCTAGTAACACTGACAAAACAAAAGTTATGATTATCAAATCCAAGAAGGACACTTACGCTAATTTTATATATGACAATAGTAACTTGGAGGAAGTGTCTTCTTACAAGTACCTAGGAATTGATATTCATCACAAGCTCAACTAGAACTATAGCATTCAGAAAAGGATTAATGGAGGGTGGAAAGCTTATTTCTGTCTTGAAAATAATTGTAAAACGACAAACCTCGTAATGTGGGATAGAAAGAAATTCCTCTTTGAAACTTTAGTCACTCCTATTATCTTATATGGATGTGAGTTTTGGGGTTGCAGCATCTCTAGAGAATCCTGGAGAAAGATTGAGCAAATCCAGAAGCGTTTTATAACTTATAACCTTAAAATTAAAAGCAATACACCCTATCCTATTCTCTTTATAGAAGTGGGTCTTTCCCCTATCGAGAGCCTAGCTATGACTAGGCTTCTGTTGTACAAGCACAAGATCAATAGCATAGGAGACCATAGACTTCCTAAGCTAGCTTTAAATTCCAGCCAAAACCACCTAAGGCTTAAATGAGGTTGGTATAAAGACACCAAGGTCTGGTTAAACCATTGGGAGATCGACGAGAATGTCGCATTGCAAAACATTAGTAACATTAAAAAAATTGGTACTTCTAAGTTCAAAGAAAAAATGTGGTGTGAGAAAGATCTAGCAGCTAAAAGAAAATTAAGATATTATAAGGAGGTCATCAACCCCACCCTAGAAGATCAAAAGTATCTATCTGTTTTAACTAGCTCAAAGAAGAAAATTAATATAGCCAAGATTAGAATGAACTCTCATTAGCTCCATAGTGAAACAGGTCGTTGGACAGTTCCTAAAACACCATGGATGGAAAAGATCTGCCATCTCTGTGAGAATATGAACATCGAGGATGAAAATCACTTCCTCTTAGAGTGCCCCGCGCACAACCACATTAGAGCTCAATTTCATAATCTTTGTTGCAATATTGACCTTCCTAGCCTTTTAAGATGTCAAAATCATAGTGAGCTCGGGAGGCTTCTCTCCAAGCTTTTTGAGCATAGGAATAAAATCTTAAATCAAACTAAATAACTCTTTTCTTTAGGTTCGATAGACCAAAGATTGGTCTCAGTGGATGTTAACCACCACCACCACCATCATCATCATCAATAATAATAATAATAATAATAAACCATATAATTTAAAAAAAAAAACACGATGACGGTAATTAAACACCTTTTTTTTTAATTTTATTAATTTTTTTATTATTTATTAAAAAAAATTAACCCTTTTTTAATTTAATTTATATTTCTAAATTTTTTAATTTGTTTATTATTTTTTGAAAATTTAATATTTTATTTTTATTTTTGTATTTTTTAAAATTTTAATTATTAAAAAAACTACTATTATGTTTTTTTCATTTCTTTGAAAATGTTGTGTTTTTAGTAGTTTTTTTTTAATTTAAATTTTTAATGTTTTTCTTTTTTTTAATAATTTAATTTTTTATGGTTTTAAAAATTTTATTTCAATGTTATTTTTATTATTTTTTATTTTTATTTATTTTGTGAATTTTTTTGTTTTTTTAATTTATTTTAATTTATTTTTTTATAGGTTATTTTTTATTTTTTTTAGACTTTTATTAGTTTTTTTCATATTTTTTTTATATTTTCTTGGAATTTTTTTTTTTTTTTAATTAAGAAGATGAAAATCACCTTTAAACAAAATTTATATTTTCTTGGAATTTTTTTTTTTTTTAAATTACGAAGATGAAAATCACCTTTAAACAAAATTTATATTTTCTTGGAAATTTTTTTTTTTTTTTTAAATTACGAAGATGAAAATCTTTCGGTGAAAATTACATTCAAGCAAATTTTGTCAACGCCTTTGGAACCAAATTTTGTCGAACCGTTTTGAACCAACAAATGTGGAGGAACTACTTTTTACAGTTATAAAATGCAATTATTGTTAATTAAAAGAAATCAAATCATAATAAGAAGAAATACACACATGTAAAAGAACCTATTACTTGCAAGAAGCTTATTTCTTAGTTTGAGAAGATGATATATTACATAATACACAATTATACACTAACACAATTATTTTTGCTCATAATTACAACATCTTAATATTCTTAAAGTTCTCTAATTACATAGATTATAAATTTCTATATTTTATTAAAATTTTATTAAAGATAAATAACCTAAAAAAACCTTGATATCTATTTATTTATCCACTTTTTAAATTAATCCATTAAAAAACAGATAAATAAAAAAACCATTTACATATTTATAAATATAAAAATTAAACAATAATATATGCACACTAATTATTTATGTATCATACTTTTATATTTAAATTTCAAAATACTTGAAAAAAATAAATAAATAAATAAATCAAAATTTCAAAATACTTGAAAAAAATAAATAAATAAATAAATCTCCAAATACAATAGTTACATCCTTCGAACATATTTTTTATTCAATGAATGATCATTTGGGAAAGGGAATCCTCGGTACTGCTATGTATATATTTGGGAAGGGAATCCTCGGTACTGCTAAATTCAGAGGTTCGTATAGAAGGGAAATGGGGACTCTGTTAGTCAACCTCTAGTTCCAATCGCAGCACCCTTGCCAGATACGGATCCAAAACCAGCACCTAACCTTTCTCAAAATCCCACACGTAGGTCAAGATATCAGTGCCCCGAGTGAGTGAAGAAGTGAGATATGGAACCATCGCCGCTTTTAGAGACAATATCTGCAACCACTGAGATATATTGTATTGGGAAGGGAAGAGTCAGGCATCAGAGGCCACCGTCAGCGTCACCGATTAGAGGAGACTGCACAATCTGTTGTGATTACCACGCTGTTTCACGCGCCACCATCGCCGTTTGCAGAGATCTTGTGGCATCCGAATTCAACACTGTCAAAATCTAGAAAATGTTCAATTCTCTATTTCTAGCACAATTGTGGCAATGGCAGAGAAAGTAACTGTAAGTTAAGTTATTTTTTAAGTAAGTGGAGAAATTGCAGATATTGGAGGCATGTAAATTTTCTTTATCTTTTATGGTATGTAATGTGTAAGTTGGAAAATTTAATCTTTTATGGTATGTAATGTGTAAGTCGGAAACTTTCTTGTGTTAGAAAACTTGCAATATTGGAGGCATGCAAATTGGTATGTAATGTAGACAGGATTCTTTTACAGATTCAATGATAGACAATGTCGAAAAATAAATAAATACCTTTAGTATAATAATATAAATATCCAAAAATTAAAAATAAACACCTTCAGTATAATAATACAAATATCCAAAAATTAAAAAATAAATTACAAACACTTTTCATCTTAAAAATTACATATTTATCAACTTAATCAAACCCATTAAAAAAAAATTAAACATTAATATACCTAAAACTATTTATAACTCTGAAAATGATATTGATTCATAACGCGAATACCTTTTGTCTCTAAAACACTCATTAAAAGATTAAAAATTTAATTAAACATTAACAAACCTAAAAATATTTATAAATCTGAAAATGATATTGATTCATAACACCGATACCTTTGGCCTCTCAAGCACTCATCAAAAGGATCTCAATCAATGTGCTTCCTCTGTATCTAGATCCAGAATCATTGTTCGCTGCCTACTGGATTTGGCACACGGAAATACTCCTCTGTATATAAAATAAAATAACATTATGGAGTAGATAATTTGTCATTCCATCATGTTTTATATAATTTTTTGGAATTAATTTCATATGTATATGAAGAAGTTATATTGCACTAAAAAATATTCTTAAATAACTTTAATAACATTTGGAAAGTATTTTAGGCTTGATTGCACACAAATAACTTGTGTCACAAGTCTTTCTGGTCCACATACTACTGCAACATAGTTCAAGCACTTTAAGTAGTTTCAGCTGCTCCCGAAGGTTTAGCAGTGGAGCTCAAGACTGCTGGGATGCTGCCCAGATAAGTACCATTATTATACTGCGGGGAGCTTTTGGTGAAAGACAGTATGTCTTTTTAAAGCAAATAAAACTTACAAGAAGGAAAAGATTGGATGCCCCAGGAGAAAAAGAAACTTTTTGATACCATTATAAAGCTGTGGGGAGGTTTTGGTGAAAAACAACCTGTTCTTTTAAGCAAATAAAACTAATAGAAAGGAAATATGCCGCCTCCGGAAAAGCAACTTACCTGGAACCCGCTCAACATCTAACAATCTAATCTGTGAAGCCTTGTCAACTGCGTCAACGCCCTTCTGTGAAGCTTTGTCAACTTCGCCGATCCCTCCCCTTTAAGCTCTGTCAACTGAGCCAACTCCGGTAGGGGCTTCAGCTTTACGCATCCAAATACATGAAGCTTCTTTAACGACCTCAAATTTTCAAGACCTGGCATGTCTTCTAATTCAGAGCAGTTAGAAACCTCTAATTTGCGAAGCTCTGTGAGCCGCTCCAAGCCCAGTATGCTCTTCAGCTTCACACAACTAAATGCCTCCAGAATCTCCAACGACCTCAGATGTTCTATGCCAACCAGATCTTCTAAAGAAGAGCAATTACGAACCTTTAGTATTCTCAACTTTGTTACCTGCGCCAAACCCTGTATGCTCTTCAGCTGCACACATTCACTTACATCAAGGTTCTCCAATGACCTTAAATTTTCAACACTGGGCAGATCTTCTAAGTCAGGGCAGCTAGAAACTTCTAGTCTTCGGAGCTTTGTCAGCTGCTCCAAGCCCTGTATGTTCTTCAGCTTTACACAGCCAGTTACCTCCAAGACCTCCAAAGAGAACAATGATTCAAAACCCGGCAGCGCCTCCACTTCTATGCAACCCTTAATCTTCAGCTTTTGAAGGTTTGCAAGGTCGTATAGCCCTTCTATTTTCTTCAATCTACAACACCAAGTCAATTCCACCGTTATGAGTGCATTTGGCAATGATCCGACCACGGCCAAATCGTTACAAGACTTGATGAGTAGATGTTGAAGGTGGGGACAAACACCTTCTCCAAATGATACCTCATCCAGTTTTTGAGTGTTGTACAGTTCCAAATGTTGGAGCCGAAGCATGCATTTGTCACTGGAAGAGTCCAGATTACTGCATCTTCTTTGTTGTCTCGACTCTGTCAATGTTTCACTTTCTCCATCAACTGTTTTAAAAGGCAGTTCTTGTAAGGAACAATCCTGGACTGTCAACTTAATCAACTGATTCAACTGTCTAATGGATTCCCCCAAATGTTTCAATTTCTCGCACCTACGTAGCACCAAATACTTCAGGCTTCTTAGGTCACCAATGGATGGTGGCAGCGTTTCCAGCAAAGGGTTTTCCAATTCAAGCTCTTCTAAAGCGCTTAACTCTCCAATGTCACTCGGCAATTCTCTTAAGCTTATAAGCTTTAAATTTAATTTTTCCAGGGACCGCTGATGTGCAACTTGGAAAGGCAATACTTCAATTTTGTTACAATAGCTAAGATCTATGTATTTAAGCGTGTTGATTTTTCCAAGTGTTTCGCTTGAGATTGTTAAATCAAAGCAGCAGCTTAAATCGAGATATCTCAGCCTAATTAAATTCTTGAAGGAGTTTGGAAGCCTCTCCAAATCCATACAGTAAGACAGGTCGATGTGTTCCAGGTTTGTTAGATTCCCCAAGGAATTTGGCAGAGACCTCAATTTTGAGCACTGTTTTAACACCAATACCTTCAACAACCGCAGGTGACCAAATTCATCTGGCAGCTCTTCAAATTCGTTGTGTAATGGGCAATCGACGACAATCCTTTCCAGGTGCTTCAACTTCCCTATGGATTTGGGAATATTCGATAGAGGAGCAACAATCTGTAACTCTCGCAGCTGCAAAGGTACCTATAATATTTATAAAGCTATGGATGATTATTATAAAGATATGGAGTTGCAAAAATTTGTGGCTTACATATTTCAGTTACTGTAAAGATATGGACGATTATCATCTACAAAATCCTCCATTTCCAAATTGTTTGACACTGTTGCCATAATAATAATGATAGCAAATGAACACACAAATTTGAACTAACCAAATATCTATTTACCTGCCATTCGGTTTGCCACAATGTTTTCAACTCTGCCCCATGAACTTCTAAAACCCATAAATTCTGCATTGGGATCCAGGAAGGGAGGGAAGAGAGGTGGCATTCGTGCCAGCGAAGCCATATGAGATTCGGCCAGTGAACCCCGCTTAGAGTGCTTTCCATCAGAATTTCCACATCAAGAAGTTGCAACTTCCCTATTTTGTAGCGTGAAAAGAAATTTTGCTCAGAATCATGATCTTTATATTCACTACGGAACAACCTCATTCCCCGTATGTCGATAATTCCCTGATCATTTTTGAAAAATGAAAGATTGTTTAAAATCTATAAACATATTTTCAGTGAATAACCAAAGAAGAAGATTGAACCGAACAGGCAGACAGAATGATTTGGGTAGGGAAGAAAAAGAAGGGACAGCCGATGGTAAAAGAGATTTACCAAAAATTTCCAATGAATGAGAAGGATTTCGAATATTTCTTATGGTTTCAGGAAGATTGGAAATGGGGAAATCCACATAAGCTTAAATGTTTCTGCTGACTGGCACTTCATGACAGCATTCTTACCTGGAAAACCCTAAAAAAGGGACTTTATCGGACGTGGTATATGTTTAATGTGCAAGCAGGGAGTTGAAGATGTGGATCATCTAATGCTTAACTGTCCATTTTCTGCTGCTGTCTGGGAAGGGGTTCCGGATGTAATTGGTATTGCACCCATTAGGACACATCTCACACTGAAATCATGTTTGTCATTCTGGATCAACTCTCGGTGGCCTATTTCGCGGAATCCAGGATGACAGAAATAAAGAAATCAAATACAAAGATCAGATTTCGGGACATCGGGAAGGTCTTCCATGTGGTTTTTTTTTTTTTTTTTTATGGGGCTTGCCTGCACAGGAAATGTGGTGCGGGATAGTCATTGTTTTGGAACTGGGCAAATATTTACATTTCTAGTGGGAGGGGTCAAGGGACAGGGGTCAAGGGACAAACAGTAGAGCTGAAATTATGGCCCTATAGGGTATCCTTATAGGTGCAAAATGGCTGGGCCTTGAAGAACTTCTGGGAAGCAAAGGGCATCATCGATTGGGTTAAAGACTACTCTCTATTTAATCATCCATCTTATCTAACTAGATGAGGAGAATCTGGCAACTGTTAAGCAACTTCTAGCTTATTGAACTTGGTCATATATACAGAGAGCAGAATGAGCTCGCCGACCTCCTCTCAAAAAGAGGAATCTCAAAGACCTCCTCTCAAGATACCTGAGGAATCTCAAAGGCACCAGGTAAGATACATTATACTGCTTATGAACATGGTGTAGCAAAAACTCGTTGCATTTTTGTTTTTTTTTATGGATAATATGCAATGTAAGTGGTTCCTAGATGAATAGAGGGATAATTCATCCAGTTTTGTAACAGATAGGATATAGATATGAGAGAACTGATGGAAGTCTGCAAAACATCTCATGAATATGTACTTTTATAGCGTTTTTTTCTTCGGAAAAAAAAACCATAGAAGAAGATTGAATGTTTGACTACTTACAGATGAATGAGTCGTCAAATCATCATTGTTCTCTATCCCACGCCAAAGACGACGGGGCAAAGATGGCTCCTTAGCAAGATCTCTTCCCAGATCCCTGAGGTGATCATGCATTATTATGTTATTTTCCGTGTCAACCTCCACAAGACACTTCCTCTGTAGAGTTTGAAAACCCAGGGAACCTTTCCATCCTGATCCTTCCCATATTTTTATGGCAGTATCTTTCTTTTCCCCTATGAAAAAACAAGCAATATCCAAGAATATCTGTTTTTCGTCTCGTTCAAGTGCATCATAGCTAATTTGAAGCGTACTTTGAATCTCATTTGGAAGTGTTTGTTTTATTCTATCCAGTTGTTCTTCCCAGTAATATTTGTCCTTGTTTCCATGAAGAAGTCCCCCAAACACTTTTAAAGATAAGGGCAATTCTTGGCAAGCGATTAAAAACTGATCTACTAAATATTCAAATCCTGAGAGTGGAAAAGTCTGGTGGAAAGCATAGGAGCAGAAGAGCTTTCTGGAGTCCTGTGCATTAAGGCCAGTTAACTGATAAATTGAAGACTCTGGTAATCCTGACCTTGCGAGGACATTTTTGTCACGAGATGTAATCAAAATTAAGCTTTCAGGATGTAGGACTTCCAGGGGCAAAAGAGCATCCACCTGATCCGCGTGATCTATATCGTCTAAAACCATCAGGACTCGATGACCTGAGAGATACCTCTTAAGCTTACTTTTACCTTGAGAAACGCTGTCTATATCTTGATCCAATTGAATTAAACCGTTAAGAAGTTTTCTCTGCAAGGAATGTAAAGAGTTTTTAGCATTTTCTCTGACATCAAACACAAAGTAGAATTTACTATAATTTGAACTCTTTCTATTGAAGAGTTCCTTAGCCAATGTTGTCTTTCCCACTCCACCAAGACCCGCGATGCCGACGACCCGAACTCCTCTGTGCTGCTGCGAGAATGCCGTCCTTTCAAAATCTTGTGCTTTCTCATCCAATCCAACAGGGTATTTGGCCACATCCAACTGTAGTTTTTGAACCCTTTTCAACACACATTCAATGACCTTGTCCAGCAGCGCTCCCTCGTCGCTAGTTATTTACAAAACAAAAGATTAGGACTGTAAGAAAATAAATAGAAGTATCTTTCTGGCTAGTTATTTAGAAAACAAAAGCTTAAAACTGTCAGTAAATCTAAATACATATTGCATTTAACACGGGTGTTTTGAGTTCTAACCCTTTAAACGCCTCTAGGTCTAATCCACTTATTTCTGAAACACTTGAAAGAGCAGTTCTCCACTTTTCAATAGTTGTGGAGTTGTAACGGGGTTGACAGTCGTACGTTCTCTTCTTTTCCAGGTTGTGTAGGGCTCGACCGTATACTCCTTCGTCCTGCCCATGTGTCCACCGAAGATTAGCGGGCCTAACACCGTAAAAAACTGGAATAATGGGAGCTCCAGACTCTAACATGAGGAGGAGCTCATCCAAACACCATTTTGATTCTGCATATGAAACAGAAAAAATGGCTACGTGGACAGAGGCAGTTGCAATAGCTCCTTTTATTTGAGATGTCAAGTTTTCTCCTTCCTGCAGTTCCTGGTTGTCAAGAAAAACTCGCAGCCCATGGCTAACAAGCCGCCGGTAGAGATGGCTGGCAAAGGTCTTTTTGACATCGGGTCCACGATGATTTATAAAGATATCAAAGTGGTAATTGTTGTCTGTATCATCAGAGCTGGAGGTGAAGGCCGCCATAGCCAACTGAAGAATCGAACACTGTCGAAGGTATTGGCGATTTGGTTCCAGCGGCGATTGCAAAAGTTTTGGAATAAAGAGATACAAAAAATCGTAGGAAGATTGCAAATAGTTAGGTCTCCTGAGATCTATAATTCTTGGGAAGATGCAAATGGTTTGGTGTACAGAGATTTATCTCAATAAAGCGCCCTTTAACTTCAGAAAATGCGTGGCAATACACTCACCTGCAATAAATGACGGGCTTGAAATTGTTTGTTTTGGGTTGAGTTACCTTGAAATAAAATTCAGTGCAGGTAAACCGTAACCCTGAATGTAGATCCAACCAATTTTCGTTCTATTTAATGTGCGGAGAACGAGTCATTTTATGTCTATTTTAAATTGATATTTCTTTCATTTTTAATTATTCATCTAAAATTGTTAAATACAAAAATAAAAATATTAATTTAAATTTCAACATTAAAACTTACCAATTTTTATAATAAATAATTTTAAATACACATGAATATTAAATATCCCGTTAACGTTAATAAAGTTTGGGAAAGAAATGATGATAAATTCATTTTTATAAACGGACAATAATAAATAATTTTAATACAAAGTTAAAATTGTTATATCCACAACGTTCTTTTCTGAGTAAGTCTTCGCTACTCAGTGACTCCTCTGCCTGAATAAGACAAAAACTATAAGCTCAAATGCATAAGTTGGGAAGGATTAAAGTAAAAGTCACTTTATTTAAGGCGCAGAGGTCGATTAATCAATAATTGCAAACAACATGCACAGGTTGATTATCATTTTAATAATATTAAATAAAAATTGTGATACTTATCAAAAAATATTCTTAAACCGTAATTGACGGGCACACTAGCGACAATTCCATCCTTGTTTGAAATGAAATACAATTTCTTTCACAGTGATTTTATTAAATACTTTATACATTTTTCTCAGCTTTTACAATAGGTTTGGTTTGATATTATTGGACAAATTATTTTTAATGAACAATTTGACTAATTCATAATTGAAAACTAAAGTTTGATGGGTAACCTTGCACAATCCAAATACCTTAGGGTTTTTTTAGGGTGTTGAATCCCTATATACACTCAAAAAATCAGTTTAAAGAACAGAAATTAAGATTTCACCTCAATCAACTCCTATACTTATCCTGTAAGAAGCAATGTGTAGTACATGGCAGAAATCAAGATTCACCTTAATCAACTCCTATACTTATCTTGTGAGGGGCAATGTGTAATACATGACAGATAAGTTTGGTTTGACATTAACCAATTATCTTACACAGACAATTATTTAATATTAAATTATATTTTTAAATAAAATAATTTAATATTGATAGTTTTTAAAATTAATTAAATTTTATATTATATAAAAATAAATAAAAATTATCATAATAAACCATAGTCAATGTTGGTTGTTGGAATATGTAATTCATACTTGTCTTCAGTTGTGGTTTTCTCTATGTATAGAGTCTGTTCCTATTTGATAGGTTAGTTCCTAGTTTGGTGTTGAGGTTGAGATATTCTCTCAACCAAATTATTGTGCGTCTAAGATAGCTTCTCTATCTTGAGACAATTCCTTATGTATATATGTAACTTGATTTAATTAATGAATAGAGCTTGTATGCTCAGTTTCTAAGTTGGTATCGGAGCCCGTTTGGGCCTGGACCTCGGCCCCTCCTGGGCTGAGGGAAATAAGAAAAATATATCTATTTTGTTTTAGTTTTTTGGTTGTCCATTCAGGGCAAAGTTGTATTGGAGTTGTGCCCATCTTCTAGAGTTGGTAGGTTGCATTCTTCTTCTGCAGAACGATCCGAACATGGATCTATTGAGTGGATCTGTGTTGAATGGTTAGCGCCAACCTGTTGAATGCAAAGCGATGCGTTATGGTGCGATCTGTTGGTGTGGACTGGTGAAGGTCGAGGCAACCTGCTTTCAGGCCAGTGGCCATCATTGGAGGATAGAGCTCGGAAATTTTCAAAATCTGCACATTTGTGGAAAAGAAGTCCCTCGTGGATACTGGATTTTCTGCTGCGGAGCAAATAAATGACACTCGAGGATTTAGTTGTGGTCTCTGGCTATTTTTTTTTCATTCTTTGTTGGTGAGGATCGAAGACGGTAAGAGCATGACTATATTCACAGTAATTTGTGATTTTGTTCACAATTAAGATGTGTTCCAGCATAAAGGAACCTTTCAAAACTCGGTTTCGAGTAGATCCGTGCATTCCCCATCGACTAGATCACTGAACCTTGAAAAACAAAATGCGGCAAGATGTGTGAGTGGCTTGAAATTTCAGACCGGCTTAAGGACGAGCCGGCTGCGGGGGTCTCCGCTGCAGGTTTGCCATGGGGCTATGGAGAGGTTTTATGGAATGAAGTGATTTGCCTCGAATAGTGCTGAGGAAGCTGCTTGACGATGGCTGAATAGTCTGGATTCGATCCAGCTCTCTGAGAAGGCTGTGGAACTAAATAAAATAAAAGCAGAGGCGTCGTGAATAGAACACAGCACTGAGACTGATTAGTGATTTGTTAAAAAAGATGGAGATAAAGCCTAATGTTTTGCTGGGAAAAGTATGAACTAGGGAAGCTCCTTGGGCAAGGAACCTTTGCTAAGATTTACCATGCGAGGAATGTAAACACGGGTGAGAGCATTGCCTTTAAAGTGATGGACAAGGTGAAGACATGAAGGTCGGCATGATGGAGCAAATCAAGCGTGAGATATCTGTAATGGGTTGGTTCGGCATCCGAACATTGTTGAACTTTACGTAATCATGGCTTCGAATGAAGTGCTTTGCCTATATTTAAGTACTGTGTACGACCCAATACATGGGTCCTCCCACCTCAGTCTACATGTGATGTGACAGTCACCATGCAAGCTCAAAAAGAGGCACCACCAGATATGAAATGTAAGGACAAATTCCTTGTGCAAAGTGTTATGGTCCCTACTAGGACGACTGCTAAAGATATTACTCTAGAAATGTTCAACAAGGAATCTGACAAGATATATGAGGAACACAAATTGAGGGTGGTGTATGTATCTCCGGTCCACACCACTTCTCATGAACCACAATCATTAGAGGATGAATCAGTAGTAAAGGATTCTGTGGAAAATCGGAGTCAAAGTGTTTCCTCAGTGGATAATGTGGTACTGAAAGATCCCAGCGAGTTGAAGGCAAACCTCTCTGAGGCTATGGCAGCAATATCAAACTTAACAAAAGAGAGGAATGTTGTTCTTTGACAAAAGCAACAACTTCAACAAGAAATGGCAGTTGTGAAGAGGATGCACTAGTGAAGAACTAAAATGGGTTTCTCATTTTTTTGTTTGTTTTCTTTATTGGTCTTGTGGGCATTGTGGTTGGGTACTTCTTCCATTCATAGAATTTCTGAAATTACTGCAGTGCTTGAAATAAGTACTATCTGAGATGAGGAGGATAAGTTTGCCAAATTTATGCAGAGCACGTAAGGAAGCATCACGAATTTCATGGAAAAATCCATGGCTACAGTATTTGTGTTTACAAACTCTCTGCATGAGATTAATATTTTCCATTTATCTGGTGATCTTTGTTGGTTGATTGTTGTCTGTTTTAATGGATCTGCAGTAGTTCTTCGTTGTTGCAGTCTGATAACCAATGTGAGAAGGCATGTTTGGAAGTCTCTTATGTCGGCACCAGATGTCCATCGACAATGATGGAGAGTTGAATATGGTGCAATGAGGATGGATGTTTGTTGGGTTAGTTGCTTTACTGTGGCGACGTTACTGCAGATCCGACCTGTGTGTCGTTGCATGCTCTAGAGAAGAGCTGGTAAGCCTTTCATGGCTGTGATAAGCCTTCATGGCTGAGTTGAGCCTTTGCGACTGTGGTGAGCCTTCATAGCTGTGTTGAGCCTTTGCGACTGTGTTGAGCCTTCGTGGCTGTGATAAGCCTTCGTGGCTGTGTTGAGCCTTTGCGGCTGTGTTGAGCCTTCGTGACTGTGATAAGCCTTCGTGGCTATGTTAAGCCCTTGTGGCTATGGTGAGCCTTCGTGGCTATGTTGAGCCCTCGTAGTTATGGTGAGCCTTCGTGGCTATGTTGAGCCTTGGTGGCTGAGTTGAGCGTTGGTGGCTACATTGTATCTCCTCAAGGCTGAGCGCCTGAGCGGTGGAGGTGAATCACTGCTTATCGAAATATGAACTAGCAAGCAGCTGAAAGGGTGTTGCTCATGCATGTTCATGAAGCAACGTGGAGCGATCAGTTGTCAGTGATATGATAGGGATCAGATTGAAGACAACGTGCAGTGTATGATCTTGGATCTACTCACAACAACAGTGTGGGTAGTGTTCTGGTGAACTGAAATTCGGGGCAGTCTGTCCACAGCAGTGAATGGCGTGGCCATGTGTTGACCATTTCTTCATGGATATTGTATTACTATCATGGTTATCGCTTGTGATTATTTTGTCATTTGGTATTTTTTTTGGTTTGGTATGGGTAAATGTGGACAAGTCTTGAAAGTTTGTGTACATATTGAGATTCGCGACCTCAATATGAATTCATTTTGTTAGAATTCGTGACTCTAACTAATGACAGGTATAGCATGGAGATTCAAGACCAGTACATCCAAAATTCAAAAGTACAAAATCTATAACAGAAATATTCAAGCGAGAAATCTCTAGCATATGAATGGTATGGCAAGTGCAAAGGATGATGGACAATCAAGTTTGTGAGAGTTTATTTTGTGTGAGTTTCTTGGAATAGACTCATGACCATGAGTATGAGTCACAATTTGTAATTAGAAGCAAATCTACATGTCATTTAATGTTTGTACGTGCTGTAAGACCCAGAGAGGCATGCATACCCCTTTGTTATATGTTCCCTCTGTCATAGAGTTTTAACACCCTGGAAGAGTGTGTCATGCGGGATGGATACACTTGGGTGGGTCGTATTGGTTTTAGACTCCATAAGGTGAAATTTTATATCAAGGGGGAGTTAATCGAGAGGTTGGATGAACCATGTATGTGAAGGACTTCCTAGTAGACTGACAGTTGCAGCGGTTAGAACCCATGCATTTCGGTAGATGGTTGTTCCTTTATATGGACATCGACAACAGCATGAACAAGATACAAAGTGTAATTACCAAACAGAAATAGTGTAATTACCAATCAGTACCAGTTGTAGATTTTGCAGATAGATATTGAGACAAGTAGTCATTAAGGGGGAGTGTTGGAATATGTAATTCCTACTTGTCTTTAGTTGTGGTTTTCTCTATGTATAGAGTCTGTTCCTATTTGATAGGTTAGTTCCTAGTTTGGTGTTGAGGTTGAGATATTCTCTCAACCAAATTATTGTGCATCTAAGATAGCTTCTCTATCTTGAGACAATTCCTTATGTATATATGTAACTTGATTTAATTAATGAATAGAGCTTGTATGCTCAGTTTCTAAGTTTGGTAATGTCATTCCTTTTGCTTTTATGAACATTGCCACCACAAAGAACTCAATCTAAGGCTTCAACCTAACACAACCCTTAAGCGCAAGAACCTCCCCTACTCCCTACCATATATTACACCGTGCCAGTAAGAACTCAAACTAGTTGCCTAGCCAGATTGAATTCACAGTACACTATTCACAGTACACTAAAGTATATCCATCCAATACACAAAGTCTTGAATAAGGAAATTCATAAAGAACTTACATTGGAGAATGCTTCCTCTCACCTAGGTAGAAGTGAGGTGGAGAAACTTGAAAAATGTCCAAAAATAAAGAAAGCAAAGAAGGAAGCATGTCAAGAGTCTGACTGTGTTAGAAAAAATGATGGGGTAGGCACTAGTACAAGCTATTTCCACTTGGGCTTGACTTGATATGAGCAACATTAACTTCAAACCATCTAGTTAAAGAATTAAGGCATCCCACACCGAAACCATAAATGCTAAAGATGTTTCTGTTGATTTTACAATAAAGATCGGAGACATGTTGCTTGTGTTAATTATGTGTGGGTGTGGTGGTGCCTTTAACACTGTCACCTCACTCCATAAACAAAATCATAATTAATATAATTTAGGTTACTTAAATTTAATTTATCGATTGCTAATGATGTTTACAAATTATTTTAGTATATATTATTACAAATGAAATGTAAATAAATATATGAAAAATTTTAATTACATTTACATATATATATATGAGTTTGAGTGATACTCAACTAATTATATTAAGATAAATATAATATTAATTATTTTATATTTTTTAGATAATAATTATTTAATAATTTAATTTTAATTGATATTATTTAATTTTATTATTTTTATTTAGTTATAAATAATATAGTATTTATATTAAAAAAATGGCTATCAATTTAATTTTATTAATTAAGTTGAATGGTTTATAAATCATTTCACTGTTTCATTTAAATGGTTTATAAATTATTTTAATATCTTATAATAAATGAAATATATGAGAATTTCAATCATATATGCCTAATAAAATATTATAATAAAGAAAATATGATATTTAGTTTTATATTTTTTAATAATTAGTATTTGATGATTTAATGTTATTTGAATATTTTTATTTAATTTTATGTAATATAAAAAATTATTAAAATTTTAATTTTATTAGTAATTAAAATAATTAGACATAAAGTTATGTATATTAAATATATATTTATAGCTGGAATGTGCTAAGAGGCTCTAAAATCAACAAAGAGACATTTATTCGCGCGCGCATAGCAACCACGTCAATAGGTTTACGAGATAGCCACCGTGGCAGAAATGAGCGCGTCATGTGGAGATGTGTTCTCCCACCTCTCTCCGATCCTATCTATGGATGCCTTTCAAGTCTTCAACCGAAAGGGAAGGAAACGTCACATCCCCATGTCCCGAAATCACTCAAAACTGGAGGAAATTCCTGAAATCGCACTGCCAGAGGAACAACCGATAAAAATCACCATAGCCCTGGGTAACAGAGGGTTGGTTGGGCAATTTATGGGTCGCTGGCCATCTTCAAAAATTACTGATGACTGGATTCAATGCAACTGTAGGCCCCAGCTGAAGAAAAATGTTATCTGTTATGCGGTCGGAAGAGGCTTTTTAAAGAAGATCGGGATTTGGTCTTTAGAAATGGTCCGTATTTCATGGGAAATCAGGGTCTGAATCTTAACAAATGGACCCCTGATTTCGATCCCTTAATCGAGTCCCTAAGGAGGTCCCAGTCTGGGTCCGGCTCCCCAACCTCCCGATCCACTGCTGGAGCTTTCACTCCCTGCAAAAGATTGGAAATGGGCTGGGCCGATTCATTGACAAAGTAGACAACAAGGGCCAATACATCTACGCAAGAATCTGTGTGGAAGTCGACTTGGAAGCTGGTCTGCCTAAAGTGGTAAAACTTACAGTTGGAGAATGGCATCATTATCAAAAACTGGACTACGAGCAATTTCCTTTAAAATGCAGAACCTCTCATGAACATGGACACTTCCAACGAAATTTCCCAAAAGCCCCAACAACGGACAAGGTGGAAGAAGAAGGATGGAAAGAGATCAAAAAGGGCAAGGCTATCCCAAAGCCTACTGAGAATAAAAATTCTAGGCCATTGGGGAAGCCCAAGACTAAACCAAAGGCCAAAGAAGCTCCAAAAGAAGGCTCCTCCTCAGGTGAAAAGGTGGAAGCCATTGAGACCCAAGAAGAACCAGAAGACCTGTCGAAGAAAGTGAAAGAAACTGGTGCAGAAACAATCATTCCCCCAGTAGATGATGATCAAGGGGGAAACGAATGTAACGAGGAGCACATCAGTCTTGCCTCTGATACTGGGGGAGATACAGAAGAGAGAGACTCCGAATCAAACAGCTTGCAAGTCACCCTTATCAAGTCGGCCAGGGGTCGAAAATCCAAGAAGAAATAGAGAGAGGAAAAAACTTATCTGGATGTACTCCAAGGCTCCCAGAAAACTCTCAAAGGAATGATGAATACCAGATCTAGGCGCAAGCATGGCAAGGCTCCAAAAGGAGCCACAACCTCCCAAGCCAGTAAATAATGAAATATGTCTCCTAGAACTATAGAGGGTTAGGCAGCAGGCTAAAAGAAGAAGCCCTGAAAGACATTGTGAGGATGTATTCGCCTGAAATCCTTCTCATCCTGGAGACAAATATGGAGGATCTTCTTCTCCTCCAAGCTAGCAAAGCTTTCTGTCATAAAGGCCAAGGGAGAGTTGTCAGTGCTAGAGGCGCCTCTGGAGGGATTGCCTCCTTCTGGGACAGCTCCATATATGATCTGATTATTGAAGAAATTTTCCCCCACTGGCTTCTCACTAAGCTCCTCCACAAAGAATCTGGCCAACAAGTAAGTATGTTCAATCTATATGCTCCGGTCTTACCAGTTGAGAAAAAAATTTGTTTGGAATCACTCCAATCCTATCTTTTATTGCACAATCTAGAAAACATCATTATTGCAAGTGATTTGAATGTTACACTAGCTGTAGAAGATAAAAAGGGCGGCTCCCCGGTCAGGGACCCAGCTAGAGAATGGGTTGAAGACATTATGTTGGGCTAGGATTTGGAGGATATCAAGCCCACATCTGGGAAATACACCTGGTCCAACAAAAGAATAGGCCCCAGCCATATTGTTGCTCATTTGGACAGATCCCTCGTCCAAACCTCTTTCTTGACATGCGGTCTAATGGCCACCTCTAAAATCTTGCCGAACTACACTTCTGATCATAAACCCATTCTTCTTGAGCTCTCCCTGGATGGAAACCTTGGCCCCATTCCCTTTAGATTCAGTCCTTTGTGGATTCAGCAAGATGGTTTCTAGGAGGTGGTCTCAGAGGCCTGGAACCGGCAAGTCCAAGGATCCCCATTCTTTGTGTGGGAAGAAAAATTGAGGGGTCTTAAACGAGGGCTCAAGGAGTGGGCTAAAAGGTTGAAAACACCCACCGCCAAAAGAAAAGAGACTCTTGACAGCCTTGTTGTCCATCAATTAGCAATGCAGAATTTCGCTGTATCTCAAAGCCTCCTTCAAAAAGAAGTTGAACTGCAAAAATATTTCCATAGAGAAAGTAGGGAAGAAGAAGATTTTTGGAGACAAAAGTCCAGAAACCTTTGGTTACATTCCGGAGACAAAAATACAAGCTTCTTCCATAATCAAGTCGAAGCTCGCAAGCACTTCAAAACAGTATCTGAAATTCATTATCAAAACGCTGTGGTTAAAGATTTTGAAGGCATAAAGAGAGAAGCCCACTCTTTCTCCAAAGACCTCTACTCGACGCCTGAAGACCCTCCTATCGATCCTCATGCCTATCCGATTGAACTAATTCCTCATTGTGTTCCAGACTCTGATAATTCTATGCTGACTGCTCCGATTAGTATAAATGAGCTCAAGAAATTTTTGGATTGCATGGAGCCGGATAAAGCTCCTGGCCCTGATGGGTTCACAGTAAAGTTCTATCTAACTTGCTGGTCCACAATCAAAAAATATCTTCTAAGAATGGTTAGGAAATCTCAGTCATGTGCCAATATTGGAGGCAGCATCAACTCGGCCTTCCTTGCCTTGATCCGGAAACAGAAAGGTGCCTCCGATTTTAGCAAATTCCGGCCCATCTCTTTGTGTAATACTAGTTATAAGTTGGTTACCAAAATAATAGCCAAACGCCTCTTGAAAATTCTGCCGGTCATCATCCCTGAAAATCAAGGAGGATTCATCAAAGGGAGAAAGATTCTGGACAATATTGTGCTGGTGCAAGAAGCAGTTCACTCAAGCTGCCAACGAAATGAGAAAGGTATGGTGATTAAGCTCGATTTGGAAAACGCCTTTGATAGGGTGAGACATGATTTCCTGTTTACTGTGATGAAGAAATTGGGCTTCTCAATAACCATCATAAATTGGGTGAAAGCCTGCATAGCCTCCCCTTGGATAGCGCCGTTGGTTAATGGTCGATCAACAGAATTCTTCCAAGCCTCAAGGGGTCTAAGACAAGATTGCCCTTTGTCCCCGCTCCTTTATGCAATTCAAGCCTTAGTGCTTAGCTTCCAGCTAGACTACAGTCAACAGATCCAAACTCTGCCAGGCCTTAGAATGGCTTACAATGTCAAAGACATAAACCACGCCCAATTCACTGATGATACATTATGTCTTGGAGGAGCAAGCATAAATTCTGCAAGGTCCTTCAAGAAGGAGCTGGACGTTTATAGGGAGGTCTCCGGCAGCAAGATCAACTATCTAAACAGCACAATCTACGGCTGGAATTGCTCGATCAAGGAATTGACAGACATAGAAAGGCTCTTAGAAATGGAAGGAACCCAGACCTGGGAGTCATTTAAATATCTTGGGATCCCAATCTTCAAATCCAAACCTAAAGTAGCCCACTGGATGCCCCTGCTAGACAAGCTAAGGCTCAGAATTCAAGCTTGGGGAGCCTCATGGTTGAATAATGCTAAAAAGGTAATCCTTTTGAAATCTGTTCTCATAAGTCTGCCATTATATCAGCACTCCATCCTTCTTGCCCCTAAAACCTTTATCAGTAAAATGGATGATCTTCTGAGAAGATTTATGTGGGAAGGGGGGGGGAATAATGAAAGAAGGCTTCATTTAGTAAACTAGGACACCCTTAAGATGCCATTCTTGGAAGGAGGTCTCCAAATGCGAGATTTGGCTGCCCAAAACCTTGCTCTGGGCTCCAAGATCCTTTGTAGCATTGTCTCTGGGAAATCTAGTTGGAGTAAGAGAGTCCTGTGGAAGAAATATTTTCTTGGGCAGCATCTGAGGTGCTTGGATCAGCCCCCAAGAACACCCAAAGGATCTTCGGTTTTCAAACTCTGTCTCATAGCAATGGAGCACTTCAGCCACAAGCTTTAATGGATCCCAAGTAATGGGAAAAAAATAATAATTTAGGATGATTTGATCCTAGGTGATCAGCCTTTGAACCAGGTGGAAGATCTCGTAAATATTAAAGCTTGGCTTCAGGCCTGCAATTTGAAAACCCTTTGGGACATCTCCAATTGGACGGATGATGCAAGAAGTCTTTGGGACAGTTGGAATCTGGGGGAGGTTCCTCAATGGCTGGAGGGAGAAGCAGCGTTATTGCTGGATTTGCTCTAAGGAAAATCTCCTTCAAAGGCTACTTCTAAGGACAAACGAGGGTGGGGCTCCCTCGCAGGATCATACTCAGCATCAGAAGGTGACAAAAGCATGATGGTTGTCCCAAACGTTCCTCCGGATCCAATTCAATGGAAATTTATTTGGGTCTTTCCTTCTCTTCCTAAAGTTGACTTCTTCTGTTGGACGTTGGCGCATAAAAGTATCCTCACTAGAGATAATCTGCAAAGGCGTGGAATGGAAGGGCCCTCCAAGTGCCCCCTATGTGTGTCGGATGAAGAAACAGCTAATCATCTGTTGTTAATGTGCCTCTTTGCTCAAGAAGTTTGGAGGGGTGTCCTGATGTTAGGATCTGACAAAATAGAGCTCCCCGGAAATATACCAAATCTTCTTCGAAACTGGGCCAAATTATCTCCGTTCTGTCTCTCCAAAAAAAGCCTTCTCAAGACTAGCTGGATGTGGATTCCCAAATTCACATGCTGGAAACTGTGGTTGGAGAGGAACAATAGAATTTTCAGGGAAGAGAGCTGTAACCCTGCCAGAGTTATCACTAAAATCAAAGCTCTTTTGGGTGAGGCATTAGAAGCCAACGCTTCCATAAGAAATGAAATGGTCCTGGACAGCGAGGAGGATCACTGGCTTAAAGAGCTTGTTCCAAACCATAAGGAAAGCTCCATTCCTCCTGCAATATACCCTTCTAATTGGGAAATTCGTTTGGATGAGCAGGAGTTCATTAAGTGGAGATCAGCTCTGGATGATCACTGTCTTTTCTTTGACGGGGCCTCTAAAGGTAACCCTGGAGCAGCGGGCGGTGGTGGGGTTCTCCTAAGTCCTGGAGGTTCAACAAAGTTGCGATTTGCATGGGGTATGGGCATTGAATCAAACAACAGAGCGGAGGCTCTTGCTATGTGGCAGGGTCTAAATCTGGTGATCAAGAGGAATTTCCTATCCATCTCTGCCTTTGGAGACTCCAGGCTATGAAATCCCAAAAGAACCCTTCTCAGGTTCATTTAGCTTCCATACTCAAAAAAATCAGGCTTATCTTGCCCAAGTTCCACAAAATCTCCTTCTACCATATTCTAAGGAAATTAAACTCTCAGGCGGATTTGGAAGCCAACCTTGGCTCTCTCCGAAGTTGGAGATCTCTGTTAGTCAACAATGTTGAATCAATCTGCAGCATTACATAAAACTATTGAATACTGGCCCTCATTACCTCCGAGCATTCCTCTATTTCAAATTCCTATTCATAACCCAGCACTCCAGGATCTGACCAAATTGAGTAGACAGTTGCTAAGGATCATAGACTCTACTATAAAGACACATTCAGATCAATCTCCCTTCAATTTCGACCTCTGCCTTCTGTCAGTTTTCATTGTTGTCTCATTTCGCAATCCGCGCTCACATGCCTCATTTTGCAATCTCGTCGGCACAGGCACCATTTAAGACAACATCAAAGGTAGCTGTGAAAAAGCCCTACCAGACTGAGAGGATCTCATACTGCCTGCCTGTGATGGATCTCCCTTGGCAATCCGAGAAGCAATGCGGGAGAAACCTAACTCAACACAGGAAAACAAGAAGCCTCCTAATCTGCTCCAATGCATACCCATGCCCCCTTTCTCGCAATCTCAAGCAATTCCTTTAGTGACGAGCCAACGCGTAGACGCCTTCCTCGATTTTCACATGCTCGTAAGTGAAAGTAATCCTAATCTGTGTAAAATTCCAAAGCAATCTCATGATCAAATTTCTCGTAATAAATCACATAATGTGGTTTGTCACCACTTAAATAAAAAATACCGGGGCCATATCAAAAAAAAAGTTTTAAATTAATAAATTTTCTTCATGAAATACTTTGTAATTTCTTATCATATATTTTATAGGTTATTAAAACTTTAATTATAATTTATTTTTTATAATGCATTTTATTTTAATTCATATTTATAAATTAATTATTATTATTATTTTTAATAATTTTTTATTTATAAAATATGTAAATAATTTTAAAAAATAAATTATAAATACACTTTTATTTATAAAAAATATAAATAAATTTAATAAATTTTTATTTATAAAATATATAAATAATTTTAAAAAATCAATTATAAATAATTTTTTATTTATAAAATATATAAATAATATTAAAAATTTAACTATAAATAATTATTAAATTTTTTTTGAAAAAATATAATTATAAATTTAAAATTAACATATTATTAATCCATATAAATAAAGAGGAAAATATCACAACATTAATATTATTATATTATTTTCACGCATCATGATAAATATCAAGCTTCACTATCAATTTGTTATCGGATGGCCAGTGAGAGGATTCAATTACCCGAGTTGCATAAATCCGCATTTAAAACCCTAATGAAAGTCCCAATCGATTGGTTGTCAGTACTAGTCGCGGGATGTTTATACGTTACAATCAAATTAATGCCATATGCAAGCCTCAAATCTGGCATGACTCATTGTTAAACAAGACCGGCTGCAGAGGCAGCAAGTCCCAGTCCCTCTGAACAAAAACATGAATACTAAATATATAACATAGACAATACGGCTCATCTATTCGAAGGAAAACACCAAGACTAAATATACACCATTGACTATGTGAACCACAGGTTACGTCCGTGGTGTGATTTGCATTTAATTAAAAAGATTAGAAGATTTGGTTGTGTGATTTGCATCTCATTAAAAATATTAGGAGATTTGGTTGTGTTCCCAATGAAGAAATAGAAAGAATAAAGAATAGGAGACTGGGGTCTTGACCTAAATCCGTTCTTGAAACAAGAACTGTAAAGCAATAAACAAGAATTATGATGTGATAAACAACTATTTAAATATACATCCATACTATTTACCACCACAATATTTAAACACAATCTTGCTCAAAAAAACCATGTGCAACCAATAATTTAAACATAGCTAGAAGTGCAACCTAACTAAGATCGTGTTTCTAATTATTAAAACGTTTTCATATTTCCTAGAAATTAAATATTTAATTTCAGTTTTAGGGGATTTTTATGTAACAAAAGGCAACTTGGGTGGCCTCACAATTGCATTTGTTTCAAAAGATTTCAAGTGATTGTGTTTTTGGTTTGTGATTGTTGTTACTTCATGATTTAAATAAGAAATAATCAAACAACTTAACATTATACAAATATTATCCAGATAGTTCTATCCATAATTGTGCTGATTCCATCTATCTTAATTATACATACATATATATATATATATATATATCATTGGAAGATATGATCTATATTTATTATATATAAAAATAATAATAATAATAAATAAATAAATAAATATAGTTTCACTTCTTACAATAAACGTTTCACCGACAACCCTGTGGTTTACGTGTTTTGAAACTGATTTATTTATTTTACTGTATCATTAAAATGGTTTTGAAACACAACTTATATCGTTTAAAATGGTTTTGAAACACAATTATTTATTTATATTAATTAAATGGTGAGAAACACAGTTTATTTATTTACATGATGTTGAATACATATTATGAATAACCACATATAATAAGGAAAATTTATAAATTAAAATTTGTTTTTTTCTATAAGTATTTTTTTCCAAAGTATTTAGAGTTTTTTTTCTATTAGAAAACCTGTTTTTTATTTTTTCTAAAATATTTAGCAAAGTGAACTTGCGAGCATTTGGAAATTTATTTTTTGAAATTCAGGTTGGAATGAGCAATGATTCTTCATTAACTTTTATTTTCAACGGATATGATACTATATCAGAGATTCACTCAGATTAAAAGCATTTCTTTCAGCAGAATATAATTATATCTGTTCAAAAAAATAAGATTGTAATAGTTGTAGTTGGCAGAATCGTAGATATAATTATATCTACTCCAAAAAAGAAAATTGTATTAGCTGTAGTGCTTATAGATTGAGTTTAAAATGATGCTTGGGTAGAAATAATTTTTGCTGAAGTTCTCATTTCCAGTAGTACTCTATATTTTTGTTTTTTCTTGGCTGTATCAGTTGATTTATGAAAGAGATTTTTGTTTTTCCTTGGCTGTATATTTTTATCATGGAATGGATTGGGCCATTGCCAGCCTGTGTTCATGGTAGTACCCTGTTGCTATAATATAAGCAAAAAATGTATCTTAGTCTCATGTTGCTATAATATAAGCAATATTTTTTGCTGAAGTTCTCATTTCTACTATTATTTTAGATTTTCGTTGGGTGGATTTATGAAAAATATTTTTATTATGCAACTTTCCCAAGTGGGATTGGGCCATTGCTAACATGTGTTCATGGTAGTCCCATGTTGCTATAATATAAGCATGAAAAAATTCATTCCTAAAGCATTTCTTGATCAGGTTTTTAGGCAATTTTTTTTAAAATAGAGATTCCATATTGACCACCTAAGCATAGGTGGTTAATGATAGGTGGTTCATTTGTGTATGATTATAATTTAATTAACACTTTTCATGGTAGAATTTTAAATTGCAAGAGTAGTTCATTCCCTCAGTGTTTTGCATTGAATATTCAAACCCATGTCTCCCTCATGTATCCCTTGTGAAAAAAATCACTGGTCACAATGCCTGTACTATATATTCTTAATCAGCACCTTCTTTCACATAAACAAGGCATGTTTTGGTTCAGTTGCCTTGCCTACCCCAACCACAAATTTTTCCACATAAAAAAAGGCATGTTCAGGTTCACTTATCTTGCCTACCCCACCCCACCATCACCTTTTTCCACATAAGGAAGGCAGGTTCAGGTTCACTTACCTTGAATACCCCAGTATACTTGGGGAAAGTATACTCTTGTGAGTACAAGGCATGTTTAGGTTCACTTACCTTGACTTCCCTAGTATACTTTCCTACCCCTGCCTACCCCATATGTTCAGGTTGACTTACCTTGACTACCCCAGTATACTTGCCTACCCTTGCTTTCCCCATATGTTTAGGTTGACTTACCTTGACTACCCCAGTATACTTGCCTACCCTTGCCTACCCCATATGTTCAGGTTCACTTACCTTGACTACCCCAATATATTTGGGGCAAGTATACTCTTGTGAGTACAAGGCATGTTCAAGTTCACTTACCTTGACAACCCCAGTATACTTGCCTACCCCTGCCTAACCCATATGTTCAGGTTCACTTACCTTGACTACCCCAGTATACTTGCCTACCCAGTATACTCTGGGGTAGAATAGTAGAATAATGTGAAATTTTAATCTAGAATGAGTTGAAATTTTAATCCAGAATGAGTTTTGAAATTTTAATGTAGACCCTAGTATACTCTGGAGTAGAATAGTAGAATAATGTGAAATTTTAATCCAGAATGAGTTGAAATTTTAATGTAGAATAAGTAGAATAATGTGAAATTTTAATCCAGAAATTTTAATGTAGAATGAGTAGAATAATGTAAAATTTGAATCCTATTATGGAGTGCAGTGCATATCTCATCATATTTAAGTTGATATTAAAAATGATATGTATATTTCAAACTTATTTGCTTCTCTCTCAAATTAAGAGGATACATTTTCTTTGAAAAGAAACAAAAAAAAAATTCCAGCTACATGTATGGTGTGCTTGTCAAAACCTGGTAGACTGCTATAGAGGCCTTCCCAACCAATTTAAACCACTGAAAGATTGCCATAGAGAATTATGATACCCTTTGGGTTGCTTTCTTATCCAATGGTCAATAAAGTAGCCTTCTACACACTAATTATATTCTTATTTTTATTGTACAATCTATCAGTCCCAAGGTAAGATGTCTTTACATGAGCTTCTATAATCACATTTTTCTTACAAATTCAATGCCTCTTTAGACTAATGATCTACCATCTTGTTCTAAATCCCATAAATATCTTCCATCTCAAAAAATCTCAGCAATATATTTCCAAGTGATCCATTCCGTACACTGCTTCTAAGATGATGTTTGACATAATCAATTGTGATAATCCAATTACAAGTTTTATTTCATCCTTTCCCTTTAAGTTAAGGTCCACAACCGCCTCCCTTAGCATCCACTAAGATAGCTTTCCAACTTTCTATACATGACCATCCAATCAAAAGGAATGCGAAGAGAATGCCACCTTAACCATGGCGGCATGTTCAATGCCATCCAACTTTGAATGGTAGCAATATTTCTGAAATGGTCTCCACATTGTAGGAAGCCTAGCAATAGCACTTGGTTCCACCTTAAATTTACAGATTTACAGATATTCTAGCAGGTAAGTAATTATGAGAAAATGGAAGGGAAGCACATCATATCATATGGTTGCAAAACTTTGTATTAATTTTAAAGTTGTTTGAATATATTCACGTTTGTGAGTGCTAGCCCAAGTTAGCAAACCATACTTTATTGTTTTATAACCTTCAAAAAAAAAGGGATGAATTAAATGTCTGAGAAAATGGAAGGGAAAAACACCATATCATATCGTTGCAAAACTGTGCATTAATTTTAAATTTGTTTGAATATATTCACATTTGTATGTGTTATGTATTAATTTTAAATTTGTTTGAATATATTCACGTTTGTATGTGCTAGCACAAGTCAGCAAGCCATACTTTACTGTTTTATAAACTTCGAAAAAATGGACAAGTTAAATGCCTCAGTTAAGGGTGAAGACTAGACCTCAAATTGAAAATTGTAAGCACTGTGTCCATCTTCTAATATCGTAGAGTTACGAACTTATTGACCAGGGCAGTTACAAAGTTACTTTATGATCATAAAACAGATTTTAAAACTCTAGACAAAGACAACACTATTGAGCTTATCAAATAAAATAGAAGCGGTGGAAGAATTGAAGATCGAGATACATACCTGATATCAATTTTAGGATTTAGGATTTATGGGTGCTGACTTTGTATTCTTCATGTTAGGGATGTGTTAAGATATGGATTATCATTAAAACAACAGTATTACACTCAATATGTAAAATTTTAAAGAAGATATAAAATGGATAACAACGGAACATAAAAGGTAGAAAGACATTATTAAGATTATCATTAATCAAATCTTTTTTAATTCATTAAGTAAAAGATCAATATCACAGATTCAAGCTATAGATAGAGCGGCTCCTGCAATAGCACCCTGTGCATCCGGTAAATAGCCTAGCCCACTCTGTGCATCTGGTAGATAACTCAGCCCAGAAAGACCAAATCCACTTTGATTATAGTATGGCCAAAAGAATTTTATTTGTTTAAAAAATATAAAACAATTAATATATGTAGGAATAAGTAATAGTTGAAAAAAATATATATATATATATATATGAATAAACATTTGAGGAGGCATGCTGGGCTTGCATGCAACCCATGTGCCCCTCTCCAGCTCGAGTACTGCCATCTAGACAGCATGCTTTAAGCCTGGCTCAACCGGGGATCCATTGAAAATCCACCCCGCCGCTAAAATACATCAAAAACTAGAAGGGAAACAACTACAAATCAAAAGAACGGCCTGTGATTCTCATTTCCAATTCAATCAGATAATTTTCTTACTCGAGTCCATTATGAAACCGACAGGGCAGTGTGCATCTGATATTCAATTACTTGAGTACATCTGAAATGGGGGATTATGATCCATCAGATGGGCTTGTCAGGCCATTTTAGGATGTTAAATGTGCCAAGCCAAGACCATATCATAATATTTCCACATCCTATGTGATCCCCACAGCTGAGATCTGACTTTCTCGCTCTTGATTAGCGCCATCCCTTGCGAAGTAAATGAATGGGAGAATTCCATGAACCATAGGGGGTGGGCGCCAGCCTCCGCTTCTTTCTCAACCGGGTGCCCATGGGTTTATCTGCCTACCCACAGGATTACCTTTCTGTAGGACAACAGAAGTGGTTGGTTGCATCATTTAAACTGCCCTCTTTTATTGATTCAATACAGCGGAGCAGCCAGACTCCTAAGATTGTAAATGAAGGCTTGGTGGGTACTTATAGCACTTATTCGAATTACCTTGACATCATCAATTGACCTTTGCTCCTCAAATGATGAACAATGTATGTGAGATTCTCTGTAATAGCATCCAGTGGAGGAAGGGAACAACTCCTCCCCCTCTTGTGGTTCCGTGTATCCATAAACCCCGTTCCTTTCGAAGTTCATTCCTTCCATTACACGGTCTGTAGTATGTTCATTCCTTCCATTACAGGGTATATTGTAGAGGGAAGTATTAATGTGGAACGAAATTCACACAAATGGGAATATGCCACTGTTTTATTCGGGATTGCAGTAATGGACTGAAGCATGAAAAATCACAAAGGGAACCAAGGCACGGGGACAAATACACCAGATGTTTCTGTTTTATTCGGGAATATGCCACTGTTTTATTCAGGACTGCAGTAATGGACTGAAGCATGAAACATCACAATGGACTGAAGCATGAAACATCCCAAAGGGAACCAAAGCACTGGGACAAATACACCAGATGTTAGTAGGAGACCGGGAGCAAACCTCCACCATATGACCCTAAGGGCTGCCTCGGTTGGCAAATGGTTTGGTGGGTGAAGGGCTTAATGAACCACCCAATTCTCAAGGCTGCAACCAATCAAGGCTGCAACCAACCAATGTAGAGCATGGTTCCCTATTATCTGTTCGTCTAGTAATTTATTTGGTTTTTATATTTGGTTTTTATATTGCACATATGCTTCTAAAGCTCTTTTGGCTTCTATAGTGTAGATATTCTTCTAAAAAGCTGATTATAGGGATAACTCAGACATACATGTAACAGTCAGGAGATATAGGAGAACCGATAGAAATTTTCAGCCCATCTCATGAATTTATGTACTCCCTTTTAATTTTTACTAATGAAAAGAAAGCTTTTTTTCTTTGTACAAAAGATATGCTTTTTGCTATGTTAACCAAAATAAATCAATTGTAAATGTTTAATATCAAATAAACCTACAAAAAAATAAGTAGCAATTACGAAAATCTATATTGCTGACCTGCAACAAATATTGCCTGTCCTGCAGATATTGTGTATTGGCCTATCCGTAAAACAGTGAATACTATCTCTCACTGTATCTCATACGTTGTACTAACCAATTTTCCCTTAATATGATTATCCAAATAGTATCTCAGACGTTGTATTAACCAATTTTCCCTTAATATGATTATCCAAATATATATTGCATATAAATTTGCAGGTTGGCGAATTTCCTTCAAGGGAAATTGTTCTCACAACAATAGCTCCTAGCTACACAAAGCGGACAAACAGCTCCCAGCCACACAAAGGCTGCAAATTAATTAGACACAGAGTTTGTAAATTACTCTATTTTCACTTCAAATATAAAGTTGAAATAACTATTTTCTTGCTTGGATTTGTAAAAATGAATACAACTGCAATTGTAGGAATTATGTAGCCTTGCAAACAAGAAAGCCAAATATCAATGTGCAAATCAAGCAGCTGAGACTTATTATGATGCAAAGGAAAGTCACCTCATCAATATGACCATACTAATGAAAAAGGAAGTCCTGTATCAGATTTATACATTGAGAATCATAAACCCAATTATCTATGGCCCAAAAAATAGTTAAAACTTGACTTAAAAAGAAGTGTTTTATTTAATCATCATCACAAAAAAATAGTACCTCAGATTCATTACAGCCAGAAAGCATCGTTGTTGTACTATGAGCGGTTGCATCCAGCCAGAACTAGTTGGTTGCAGAGGGCATCGAATCATCTATTTTGGTGGTTGCATCTGGCCAAAACTAGTTGATTGAAGAGGGCACCGAATCATTTGTTTCGGTGGTTCCATTTCAATGGTTGCACAGCCAAACCAGCAGCCTGAACAAACCAAGTAAAGAAGGGCCACGCTTGAAGAACCGAACCGATAGCAAATTAAATTTCAGGTTTCACTGGTAGCCAACAAAAGAAACGTCAAAGAAGGGCCGCTCTTGAAGAACCGATAATATCTTCAATCATCTTCATGCGCATGGCCAGTACATGAAGATAGCCACATGGTTTGATATCCATGTGGTCTGCTGGCATGGTGACATGTACTGTGATGATGGTGGCATGTAGTGTGATGAGATAAAGTTAATATGTTCATGAGCTAGCATTTAATTCTCTCGACTAATAGCTCAACATTAGCCTAGAGAAGTTCCACAGTTGCCTGGTGTCAGAATCTAAACCTGAGTCAGTTGAAGAAAGATCTGAAAAGATCACAGTTGCTGAAGTCATAAAAGACTCAGAGTCAAAAGACCATGTCTTTCCCATTTATGAGCCTCTAGAGCCACAGTTCACCCGACATGCAGCTCCTGATCTGTATGGTGCAGGAAAAATTCCCCCAAGGGAAACTTTTCATGACGGGAGTCATAAGGAGTGGAACATAGACAATATGTCTGCACATCATATCCGGCAGATACTGGATCAGATGATTATAGAATACAAGTTGATGTGTGCAGATGGAAAGACTGAAATTGAAGCATGCAAAACAATCATGCAATGCTTCACTGGTACACTTGCAAGATGGTGGGAGCTTGAGTCCTCTCCAGCTATGATTGAGAGAATGGAGAAGGAACTTGTAAAAGATGAGCAGGGTGATATAATCTTTAACCCTGATGGCACTGCACAGGTAAATATGATTGGTGCTCTCACAGCACTAATACAAGAACATTTTTGTGGGTTAGAATATGTTGCAGCTGATAAGCATGGAATGATTTTGATGAATCTTAAGTGCAACAATATAAATCAGTTTGAAGACTTCCACAGAGATTGGATGCAGAGAATATTTTGGGTCAAGGATCCCAAGAATATATTGTGGAAGCAGGTCTACTTAGCAGCCTTACCATCAAAGCTAGTAGACATCTTAAGAATGGAAGATGCTTTCCCCTTGCCTTTAGAAACATATGTATGGGGAGATATTTATGGCATTGTAACAAAAGTTTTGATTTCTTTATGTACCAGGTCCAAGATGCAGAAGTCCATTGACAAACTCAACAGACTTCCTGGTACTAAATCATTTTGTAGCAAGTATGGCATCACAGTGGATGATCCTCTTGTGCATAGAAGGAAGCACAAGCGCCAAGTCAAGAAGGCCTATAAAAGAAGCAAGTCTACTTACAGATTGAGCTCTGCAAAGAAAAGAGAAATTCGGAGACCTAAAGAGCATAGAAGATCTAAAGCTCCAAGAAGGCAATCCAAATGGCGACCAAACACTCATTACTATCGGCCCCAAGATATTCGGCCTAAAGATGCCAAGCTGGCCAGAATTAGAGAAGTTGAGTGTTGGTTATGTGGAGAAAAAGGGCATACATCTAATATGTGTCCTACTGCTTTAGAATCAAAGAAAGGTCTGGGCAAAAAATCTAGCAAGTATGCTAAGAATAAACAGCCTTCCTCATCTCAAACCACTGTTAAGCAAGATCCCGATGCCTGTGCCTATTGTAAGTCTACCTCACATAGGATTACTGAATGTCCATCCTATCCAGGTCGTCGTCTCTCTATCATGCAGCATGCCATGCCTTCTTCTTCTGATGATTCCTTTTCTGATGACTGTTCATCTTCCTCTTCAGATGACCAGGTCAATATGTATTGTCACTGTTCAGACCCAGAAGCCTGTAAATGTGATTCCTCTTCTGAGTCTGATTCTGATTCCTATTCCTCAGCTGTTGAAGATCCCCCTCATATCCTCATGGCACAACTTGATGATGACTTGAAAGTTTTTTCCCAACTCCGTGCCATGGATGAAGGAGACCTGAAAACTGCTCTCCTTGATGCATATATGAAGAATCTTCCTGGTTCTTCTAGTTCTTCCAGTTCTTCTGGTTCCTCTAAGAAGCCCAATTTTGTTGAAGCTTCTTATGAAGGCAACACCAAATCGTATCTCCAGCACAATAGCAAATCTCGTAGCCTCACTTTGGGGGAGGTAAATAAGGAGATACATGAATTAAAAACTGAAGTGCGCAGTATAAGGAATGAGCTTAATGTTCTGAAACCTCAAAATAATCAGTCTGCTTCTCCTTCAAATGTTTTGTCTAAACAGTAGACAAATTACACACTGCATACTCAGCCGCGCACTGAAGTCCAAACTGCATCAGGCAACTTTGTTTCTTCAGGCTTCAGTGAAATTGGGGACATGCAGGTCCTCACAGTTCAATATCAGCAACACCATATATTGGTACATCTTTCCGTTGCTGGTCATGTTTATCAGGTCATTGCTTTGATTGATTCAGGTTCAGATCTAGACCTGATTTCTAAACATATCATCCCTTCAAGGTATTGGACTACTGCAGAAAGAGAAGTCCAGGGACTAGGGATGAAACAATTAAAGTTTGAAGTTTCTAAAGCTACTGTCTGTTTTGATTCAAATTGTGTGAAATTATCCTTAGCAGTTTCAGACATTCCTGTTGACTGTATTTTGGGTAATGTCTTCTTAGCAGCAGTAGAACCTCATGGGTCAATTAGATTTCCTAATGGCTCTGCAGGAATGTTTATTACTGTTACTGGTAGAAGAATTGAGTTGCCTTATGTTTCCAGAAACAAGATCTCACCCATGGTGCAGATTATGCAAGAAAAAGCACAGAAACTTCAGAAGATTGAAAAAAGCCTGGTTGAACTCAAGGATCATAAGGAAACTATCAGAGTTGAAGAACAGTTAAGTTCTCCAGAAATCCAAAAGAAGATTGCTGCTATCCAGAAAGAATTCGAAGAAACATGCTGTTCAGAAGAGCCAAATGCTTTTTGGCATAGAAAGCAGCACAGCATAGAATTGCCTTACAAGGAGGGATATACTCGCATTCGTAAGTCAGCATTTTATCCTATATTCCATCATGACCAGACAACACTGTCCGATAGAGATTGAACAACTTCTAAAAGTTAGCTGATCGCAGAATCCGTAGCCCATGGAACTCGCCATGGATTCTACGGCCAATAAAAGAAGTGAACAAGTCTCGAGGAGTTCCACGCCTAGTGATTAACTATAAGCTCGAATAATGTGTTAGCAGATGATACTTATCCAATCCCCCATAAAGGAGATTTGATAAGAAGAATTTCAGGAGCCAAGATATTTTCAAAGTTTGATTTAAAGTCTGGTTTCTGGCAAGTCGCCATTGCAGAAGGAGATAGGTGGAAGACAGCATTCAGTGTCCCCCATGGACACTATGAGTGGAATGTTATGCCTTTTGGACTGAAGCATGCTCCATCCAAATTCCAAAAGGTAATGGATTCAATCTTTAAACCTTATGCAGATTGGTTGCTTGCATACATTGATGATCTGCTGATTTTTTCTAAGAATCTGAGTGACCACTTCAGACATTTGAAGATCTTCATAAAGTTGGTCAAAAATAATGGTCTTGTCCTAAGAAAGAAAAATATGGAGATGTGTAAAACAAAAATCAAGTTCTTAGGACATGAGATTGAAAATGGTCAAATTGCTTTGCAACATCACGCACTGGAGTTTGCTGATAAGTTCCCTGATGTCATTCTTGACAAAACCCAGTTGCAGAGGTTTTTAGGGTGCCTCAACTATGTGAGCAATTTCTACCCAAATTGTGCCTTTGATAGATCTCTGTTGAACCAGAGACTCAGAAAAAACCCTAAAACTTGGACTGACAAGCACACCCAAGCAGTAAGAGAAATAAAGTCCAAGGTAAGATTTTTGCCCATTCTACATGTTGCTGATGATAATGCCTATAAGATTGTTGAAACAGATGCCAGCAACATAGGTTGGGGAGGTGTGCTAAAGCAGAAGCCGGAGAAAGAAGACCCGAAAGAAAAAGAACAAGTTGTTCTCTTCGCCTCTGGAACATGGAATAAGGCCGAGATAAATTATGCTCCTATTGAAAAAGAGGTAAAAGCAGCTTGGTACTGTTTGAGAAAGTTTTCTGTTCATCTGGCAAATAAGTATTTTTTGCTCAGAACTGATGCTAAAGCTCTGGATAAAGTTTTATCAAAAGAGATCAAAAACCCTGAAGATGCGAAATTTGCAAGATGGCAAGCACTCTTTGCATATTTCAGTTTTGATGTTGAACATATAAGGGGTGTAGAAAATTGTATTCCAGACTTTTTAAGCAGAGAATACATCCAAGAGCAACAAGCAAACACAAGGGAACAAGTGCAGTATCATTGTTTTGTCATTCTAACTGAGTGGAATCAGGCCAATAAAAGAGAAGAATTGAGAGATATTGCAGATGATGAATCTTGGCCTGTGTATTTTGAGAAGTGGAGGCCAACCTGGATCCTCCGAAACACACAAGTGTTGGATGGAAATTTGCAGAGTCACACAGATCTACAACACTTGGTTCCGGGCAGGAAGGTGTACCCCAGAGGAAGCAGATGGATACATGATAAAATGTATTCACACAAAGATGGTCGCTTTCCTTCTTGAAGTCGAGAGATCTTCTGGAAAGATTTCTCTGGATTTGTACGCTATCGTACTGTATGACAAATCAAAAGAGTTTTATAAGAACTATGTTATAAATAGAGTCAGGAAAATGGGTCCTTATAGATATGGAAATTTGACGTCTTGGCCACAAGATGATCCTAAACTTATTTTCCCTGACACTATTTATAATTTTGCAGGTTATGAAAAACTGTGGTGGGATCTCCTTAATAGAGATGGACCTGAAGAGACCCATTACACAAAGTTGAAGTTTGCACCAACTTGGATAAATGAAAGAGAACCATTCATCCCATGGTTATCTAACTGGTGGTGGCACTATGGGCTTAGTCCTTATAGTATGGATCCTGATTGTTTTCAAACTTACCATAGACATTTTTGTAATGATTGTCTTTCAGGACCAGCTGGTGAGTGTTTTCACTATCCAGTGAACACTGTTGGAGAACTCGCCAGTATATAACACACGATGCTTGACAATCCCATCTTAAAGATGCATATGCAGATGCATTATCAATGGGCAGTCATGACAAAAATCAAGCATCAGATAGTGCTTAACAAGCCCATGATTGTCAGAAGAATCTACACAAAAGCATGGGACGATGAGTGGTATCATGTCAGGTTTCCAGGTGCAAAAATTCTTGAAGAATCTGCAGACGGAGCCAGTACAAGTGGTCCTCGGGAGCCCCACTCATAAAAGGTTTTCCCTGTGTATATATGACACCTAGTCACGGGTTTATTGTGACGTAGCTTTTTCCTTGGATTTTTCCTACGTCAGAAAAATATCCAATGTGTTAGATTCCTCGTGGGCCTTCGTAAGGTATCCACAGTGTATTTCACATGTTTACACTTTAAGTTTGTCGGCATGACAGATCTCCGTGCGGATGTCACCTCTCGGTGTTACCCGAAAACGATGATCTTCTGCCACGTGTCAATAATCTAGCGATGCACAGTAATGTTTGTCCCCCTCTCATTCCTATATAAGGAGAGGTAAGGCTCATTTGTGCTCATTCGCATTTGGTGTGTTTTGAGTCTTGAGTCCGAGTAGTCTCTCCCTGCTCTGCATCTGCGCTATCTTAGCGATCTGCTCGCATCACGGAGTTCATTACTCATAGTCCGAGTAGTTTCTTCCTGCTCTGCGTCTGTGCTATCACAGCGATCTGCTCGCAACACGAAGATTTTGCTCACAGTCTTTAGGTTGAAGTGAGAAGCCTGCGCGTCTGTTCATGTGACAGGTGAGAACCTAAAGTGGCCACTTCTTTAGTGAGTCTATATGTTTATGTTTGTGTGTTATAGTCATAAACTCTGAGACAGAGTCTGTATCTCGGCCAGGAAGCCTCTGGTATCGATCCTTCATTCGTGAAGATCATAAGTCCAGTAAATGTCGATACAGTCCATCTCTGATACAGAGAATTCATTGTAATCTGATTGTGAAGCATTCTGCTAATAAAGAAAAAAGACTTTCATCTTGAGTTCCGCATTATTACTCTGTGTGCTTAAATTGTTCTGTCAAAATACTTGCACTACTATAAAAGTTCGCCATAAGTTCGCCGGAGGTTCGCGAAGTGCTACGGATCGCATAAGGCTGTTTGAACGCGAGGAAGCCGTGTGTTAGGCCGCAAAGGCGTGAGGGCAAAAGTAGGTTCATCTGGGTTCACAGTTGGGTTCATAACAAGTAGTGTTCAGAGACATTTGACAAGGCCAAGTCGGTTGGTTGACGACCGCAAGCAAGCTTGAGAAGCCTCTGCTAAGTTTGAGAAGCCTCTGCTAGAAATTGGTATCAGAGAAGGCTCCGATACCACATAAGTCCAGTAAATGCCGATACAGTCCATCTCTGATACAGAGAATTCATTGTAATCTGATTGTGAAGCATTCTGCTAATAAAGAGAAAAGACTTTCATCTTGAGTTCCGCATTATTACTCTGTGTGCTTAAATTGTTCTGTCAAAATACTTGCACTACTATAAAAGTTCGCCATAAGTTCGCCGGAGGTTCGCGAAGTGCTACGGATCGCATAAGGCTGTTTGAAGGCGAGGAAGCCGTGTGTTAGGCCGCAAAGGCGTGAGGGAAAAAGTAGGTTCATCTGGGTTCACAGTTGGGTTCATAACAAGTAGTGTTCAGAGACATTTGACAAGGCCAAGTCGGTTGGTTGACGACCGCAAGCAAGCTTGAGAAGCCTCTGCTAAGCTTGAAAAGCCTCTGCTAGAAATTGGTATCAGAGCCAATAAGTATACGTGTAGCCTGGTTCAAGATCTTGAGTAATAGTCGAAAGTTCTTTCTTTCTCTCTTTATCCAAATACAATGGATCCCTCTATGTCAAAATCTGTATCCTTCAGAGAGCTCGAAGAGCAAGAAAAAGCCGAACAGAATCCCCTCAGAGATTTGTTTGCGTCAAGTAGTAGTCGTGTGATCAATCAGTCTGATCACTTGTATGAAGAGGTCGAACCCCAAGCTAGATGGGTACTCCCCAATATAAGACCCTCTGAAGTCTACAATGATTTAGCAATCTGGCATCTTAAAGCCGCCACAAGAATAACTATAAAAGAGACTGTGTCTAGTATAGAAGAAAATAGTGAGAGAATTCAATTGATTCCCATCCTGAACCCCAAAGAGCTCCAAGCCGAAGCCAAAAGATTGGGAACACAATTTTTGCATTTAGGTTGTTTAAGAGTTGGCATTAATGCTTTGGTAGATCCAGGAGTCGAAGCTTATGCATTAGTCACCATTCGTGACTTAACGCATAATAAGTACACTGATTCATTAATAGGCGGGATAGTAGCTCCACTATCCAATGGACCAGTCTGGTTTGACTGTTATCCAAATTTCTCAGTGTCTGTGTTTGATGAAACATTGGCCGATATTCTTCAGTTGCAAATCCAAACAATGGGATTTGACATGAGAAGAAAAAGAAGGAATATCGCTATCCAGTTCCGTGGTTGTTTTCGCCACACATCCACAATGTTTCCTGCAGTACTCCATGCACCCAGCAGTGAGTCAAAAACCAGTGTCGTTGTCATAACAGATCCCAAAAATCAAAAGATAGAACACCAAGCTATCAAGTGGGAAGATCTGCAATTTCCTTTACACTGGACTATTCCAAATCCAAAGCCACTGTCTGTCCAAAAAATCACCAGTGCCAACATCACCGAAGACCATTCTTCTGCTACTCTGTCCTTTCCCAGGAGATCCACAATTGATCGCAGAAGACTTGAAGCCGAATGTAAAAAGTCCTCTTGTTATGTTTCGCCCGACTGTACAGATACGGGTTGTAGTTCTATTGTATCAAATTGTAGTCATGTTTCTCTTTTTGAGTTTGCACAGTTAGTCAATTTCAATTCAGTCAATGTTGAGTGTCCACAATGTAAACAAACTTTTAATCTGCAAAGTCTTGCTTATACCGTTCTACACAGCAATCATAACCCCAGAACAGGTCAAGCTCCTCCTAGTACCTCAGTCAACCCATGTCCGAACCCCAAATGTTCTGACATTCCATTTCCACATGAGGATGACCACCCACATGTTCTGATGATGCATTTAGTACCACATCTGGAAGATGAAGATCCAAGACTCACTCAGATCTTTATGAATCAAAGAGCCCCTGGAACTCCCAGATATGGATTGGGTTATGTGGAACAAGCAAATAAACTTATTCCAGAATGCAGATTCAAAGATCTGCCCCCAGGAGTGAAACGACCATCTATCCCAGAGATTCAGAAGTTTTATACCTTGATGGATGGATGTTTTAAAACCGAGATCCCAGCACAATGGATGAAGCAAATGGTAAATTGGGATCTATTCACACATCCTGAAGCTGAAAGTTTTGCAGTTGCCTTCCCTAGAGAAGAAAAGTTGAAGATGTCAGCTGAATGGAAGGAGTACATGGAAGAAAATGGTGTGTGGATTTCTTTCTACTCTTGGAAGAAACAAATGGAGAATGATGTAGTCTTGATGGCTGATACTACATCATCTTCCTCTCATTCATGGACTGCATTAGATGGCAGTAAAATTGAGACTTCCACTACCTACCCTCCTTTCAGAAGTATTGTGATAGGAGAAGGGTCAAACTCTGCACATGCTAGCCCTCTGGTCCAGCATGACAGTTCAATAATGGGTAGTGAAGGAAGAGTTCAGAAGGTGAGTGAGCAGTTGAACTGGACAAACACTGCACTCACAAGTCTTGAGAAAAATGTTGCCAAAACTGCCCTGGTCAAAGACCAGATAGATTCAGTCCAAGTTTCTGTAAATGATGTTCATAGAGTTTTAAATTCTGTACAGTGTGATTTGCAAGTAGTTAGAGGTATCACATAACATTCTTCTGTTAGATTCCAAGAAGTTGAAGAATGTGTCATAGATCAGTCTATGGCCACAAGGCAATCTGTATATAAATTGTCTGAGAAGTTTGAAAGTTTGAATGTCAAAAGGCCCAGCAAACCAATTCCAATGTCATTCATTGCTGGCAAAGCAAAAGGTGTTGTGCCACATGAGATTCCCAGACTAGAGTCAAGTCCTCCTGTCTCTAGATTCCCTCATCTCATGCCTAGAGAAGTTCCACAGTTGCCTGTGTCAGAATCTAAACCTGAGTCAGTTGAAGAAAGATCTGAAAAGATCACAGTTGCTGAAGTCATAAAAGACTCAGAGTCAAAAGACCATGTCTTTCCCATTTATGAGCCTCTAGAGCCACAGTTCACCCGACATGCAGCTCCTGATCTGTATGGTGTAGGAAAAATTCCCCCAAGGGAAACTTTTCATGATGGGAGTCATAAGGAGTGGAACATAGACAATATGTCTGCACATCAGATCCGGCAGATACTGGATCAGATGATTATAGAATACAAGTTGATGTGTGCAGATGGAAAGACTGAAATTGAAGCATGCAAAACAATCATGCAATGCTTCACTGGTACACTTGCAAGATGGTGGGAGCTTGAGTCCTCTCCAGCTATGATTGAGAGAATGGAGAAGGAACTTGTAAAAGATGAGCAGTGTGATATAATCTTTAACCCTGATGGCACTGCACAGGTAAATATGATTGGTGCTCTCACAGCACTAATACAAGAACATTTTTGTGGGTTAGAATATGTTGCAGCTGATAAGCATGAAATGATTTTGATGAATCTTAAGTGCAACAATATAAATCAGTTTGAAGACTTCCACAGAGATTGGATGCAGAGAATATTTTGGGTCAAGGATCCCAAGAATATATTGTGGAAGCAGGTCCACTTAGCAGCCTTACCATCAAAGCTAGTAGACATCTTAAGAATGGAAGATGCTTTCCCCTTGCCTTTAGAAACATATGTATGGGGAGATATTTATGGCATTGTAACAAAAGTTTTGATTTCTTTATGTACCAGGTCCAAGATGCAGAAGTCCATTGACAAACTCAACAGACTTCCTGGTACTAAATCATTTTGTAGCAAGTATGGCATCACAGTGGATGATCCTCTTGTGCATAGAAGGAAGCACAAGCGCCAAGTCAAGAAGGCCTATAAGAGAAGCAAGTCTACTTACAGATTGAGCTCTGCAAAGAAAAGAGAGATTCGGAGACCTAAAGAGCATAGAAGATCTAAAGCTCCAAGAAGGCAATCCAAATGGCGACCAAACACTCATTACTATCGGCCCCAAGATATTCGGCCTAAAGATGCAAAGCTGGCCAGAATTAGAGAAGTTGAGTGTTGGTTATGTGGAGAAAAAGGGCATACATCTAATATGTGTCCTACTGCTTTAGAATCAAAGAAAGGTCTGGGCAAGAAGACTAGTAAGTATGCTAAGAATAAACAGCCTTCCTCATCTCAAACCACTGTTAAGCAAGATCCCGACGCCTGTGCCTATTGTAAGTCTACCTCACATAGGATTACTGAATGTCCATCTTATCCAGGTCGTCGTATCTCTATCATGCAGCATGCCATGCCTTCTTCTTCTGATGATTCCTTTTCTGATGACTGTTCATCTTCCTCTTCAGATGATCAGGTCAATATGTACTGTCACTGCTCGGACCCAGAAGCCTGTAAATGTGATTCTTCTTCTGAGTCTGATTCTGATTCTTATTCCTCAGCTGTTGAAGATCCCCCTCATGTCTTCATGGCACAACTTGATGATGAATTGAAAGTTTTTTCCCAAATTCGTGCCATGGATGAAGGAGACCTGAAAACTGCTCTCCTTGATGCCTATATGAAGATTCTTCCTGGTTCTTCTAGTTCTTCCCGATCCTCTGGTTCCTCTAAGAAGCCAATTTTTGTTGAAGCTTCTTATGAACGAAATACCAAATCGTATCTCCAGCAAAATAGCAAAGCTCGTAGCCTCACTTTGGGGGAGGTGAATAAGGAGATACATGAATTAAAAACTGAAGTGCGCAGTATAAGGAATGAGCTTAATGTTCTGAAAGCTCAAAATAATCAGTCTGCTTCTCCTTCAAATGTTTTGTCTAAACAGCAGCCAAATTACACACTGCATACTCAGCCACGCACTGAAGTCCAAACTGCATCAGGCAACTTTGTTTCTTCAGGCTTCAGTGAAATTGGGGACATGCAGGTCCTCACAGTTCAATATCAGCAACACCATATATTGGTAAATCTTTCTGTTGCTGGCCATGTTTATCAGGTCATTGCTTTGATTGATTCAGGTTCAGATCTAAACCTGATTTCTAAACATATCATCCCTTCAAGGTATTGGACTACTGCAGAAAGAGAAGTCCAGGGATTAGGGATGAAACATCTAAAGTTTGAAGTTTCTAAAGCTACTGTCTGTTTTGATTCAAATTGTGTGAAATTATCCTTAGCAGTTTCAGACATTCCTGTTGACTGTATTTTGGGTAATGTCTTCTTAGCAGCATTAGAACCTCATGGGTCAATTAGATTTCCTGATGGCTCTGCAGGAATGTTTATTACTGTTACTGGTAGAAGAATTGAGTTGCCTTATGTTTCCAGAAACAAGATCTCACCCATGGTGCAGATTATGCAAGAAAAAGCACAGAAACTTCAGAAGATTGAAAAAAGCCTGGTTGAACTCAAACTCAAGGATCATAAAGAAAACCACGAGCAAGAACAAGTGCATGCCTCCGTAAATCCAAAAGAAGATCACGTTATCCGCAAAAGAATTCAAGAAACATGTCGTTCAAGAGCCAAATGTTTTTTGGCATAAAAAGCAGCACAACATAGAATTTCCTTACAAGGGGGGATACACTGGCAGGCCTTGTAAGTCAAGAGCCATTTCCATGTCTGTCCAGGATAGACAGCACTGCCAGAAAGAGATTGAACAACTTCTACAGAAGAAGTTGATTAGAGAATCCAGTAGTCCATGGAACTGCTATGGATTCTATGTAAACAAAAGAAGTGAACAAGTCAGAGGAGTTCCACGCCTAGTGATAAATTATAAGCCTCTGAACAATGTGTTAGCAGATGATACTTATCCAATCCCTCACAAAGGAGATTTGATAAGAAGAATTTCAGGAGCCAAGGTGTTCTCAAAGTTTGATTTAAAATCTGGTTTCTGGCAAGTCGTTATTGCAGAAGGTGATAGATGGAAGACAGCATTCAGTGTCCCTCACGGAGATTATGAATGGAATGTTATGCCTTTTGGTCTGAAACATGCCCCATCAAAGTTCCAGAAGGTAATGGATTCTAGCTTCAAACCCTATGCAGAGATTGAAGGTTGGGGTAGACACATTGGATGATCTCATTTGAAGCTTCAAGATCCAGTGACCACTTCCAGCATATTTGAAGATCTTCATGAAGTTGGTCAAAAATAATGGTCTTGTCCTAAGCAAGAAAAAGATGGAGTCAGAAATAAAATTTAAGTTCTTAGGACATGAGATTGAAAATGGTCAAATTGTTTCCTGAAAAAGATTGGCCGCACTGAGTTTATTGATGTTCCCCCGATGTCATTCTCGATAAAACTCTGGCTTGCAGAGGTGTTTAGGGTGCCTCAACTATGTGAGCAATTTCACCCAAATTGTGCCTTTGATAGACCTGAATCAGATCGTAAAACCCTAAACTCAATCACAAGCACACCCAAGCAAATGTGAGAAATAAAGTCCAAGGTGGGGGAAGCCCATTCTACATGTTGCTGATGATAATGCCTATAAGATTGTTGAAACATATGCCAGCAACATAGGTTGGGGAGGTGTGCTAAAGCAGAAGCCGGAGAAAGAAGATCCGAAAGGAAAAGAACAAGTTGTTCTCTTCGCCTCTGGAACTTGGAGCAAAGCAGAGGTAAATTACGCTCCTATTGAAAAAGAGGTTAAAGCAGCTTGGTACTGTTTGAGAAAGTTTTCGGTTCATCTGGAAAATATGTATTTTCTGCTAAGAACTGATGCTAAAGCTCTGGATAAATTTTTATCAAAAGAAATCAAGAACCCTGAAGATGCGAAATTTGCAAGATGGCAAGCACTCTTTGCATATTTCAGCTTTGATGTTGAACATATAAGAGGTGTTGAAAACTGCATTCCAGACTTTTTAAGCAAAGAATACATCCAAGAGCAAGAACAAGTGAATGACAAGGAACAAGTGCAGTATCATTGTTTTTTCATTCTAACTGAGTGGAATCAGGCCAATAAAAGAGAAGAATTAAGATATATTGCAGATGATGAACCTTGGCCTGTGTATTTTGAGAAGTGGAGGCCAACCTGGATCCTCCGAAACACACAAGTGTTGGATGGAAATTTGCAGAGTCACACAGATCTAGAACACTTGGTTCCGGGCAGGAAGGTGTACCCCAAAGGAAGCGGATGGATACATGAAAAGATGTATTCACACAGCATAGCTGCCTCTCTTGAAGCTGAGAGATCTCTCTCAGAAGATTTCTGGGATTTGTACGTCATTGGTACTGGTGGCGGTGACAAATCAAAAGAGTTTTATAAGAACTATGTTATAAATAGAATTAGGAAAATGGGTCCTTATAGATATGGAAATTTCACATCTTGGCCACAAGATGATCCTAAACTTATTTTCCCTGACACTATTTATAATTTTTCAGGTTATGAAAAACTGTGGTGGGATCTCCTTAATAGAGATGGACCTGAAGAGACCCATTACACAAAGCTGAAGTTTGCACCAACTTGGATAAATGAAAGAGAACCATTCATCCCATGGTTATCTAACTGGTGGTGGCACTATGGGCTTAGTCCTTATAGTATGGATCCTGATTGTTCCCAAACTTATCATAGACATTTTTGTAATGATTGTCTTTCAGACCAACAAGAGTGTTTCTACTATCCAAAGAACACCGTTGGAGAACTCGGGCCAAAGATAGAACACACGATGCTTGGACAATCCCATCTTAAAATGCATATGCAGATGCATTATCAGTGGGCAGTCATGACAAAAATCAAGCATCAGATAGTGCTTAACAAGCCCATGATTGTCAGAAGAATCTACACTAAAGCATGGGACGATGAGTGGTATCATGTCAAATTTCCAGGTGCCAAAATCCTTGAAGAATCTGCAGATGGAGCCAGTACAAGTGGTCCTCGGGAGCCCCACTCATAAAAGGTTTTCCCTGTGTATATATGACACCTAGTCACGGGTTTATTGTGACGTAGCTTTTTCCTTGGATTTTTCCTACGTCAGAAAAATATCCAATGTGTTAGATTCCTCGTGGGCCTTCGTAAGGTATCCACAGTGTATTTCACATGTTTACACTTTAAGTTTGTCGGCATGACAGATCTCCGTGCGGATGTCACCTCTCGGTGTTACCCGAAAACGATGATCTTCTGCCAAGTGTCAATAATCTAGCGATGCACAGTAATGTTTGTCCCCCTCTCATTCCTATATAAGGAGAGGTAAGGCTCATTCGTATTCATTCGCATTTGGTGTGTTTTGAGTCTTGAGTCCGAGTATTTTCTCCCTGCTCTGCGTCTGAGCCATCTTGGTGATCTGCTCGCATCACGGAGTCCATTACTTAAGTCTGAGTAGTTTCTTCCTGCTCTGCGTCTGCGCTTTCACAAGCGATCTGCTCGCAACACGAAGATTTTTGCTCACAGTCTTTAGGCTGAAGTGAGAAGCCTCGCGCGTCTGCTCATGACAAAGTAGAACCTAAAGTGGCCACTTTTAGTGAGTCTATATGTTTATGTTTGTGTGTTATAGTCATAAACTCTGAGACAGTAGTCCGTATCTCGCCAGAAGCTTTCCCGGTATCGATCCTTCATTCATTCGTGAAGATCATAAGTCCAAAAAGAATGCCGATACAAACCATCTCTCGATACGTAGAATTCATTGTGGGACCGATCGTGGAAGCATTCTGCTAATAAAGAGAAAAGACTTTCATCTTGAGTTCCGCATTATTACTCTGTGTGCTTAAATTGTTCTGTCAAAATACTTGCACTACTATAAAAGTTTGCCATAAGTTCGCCGGAGGTTCGCGAAGTGCTACGGATCGCATAAGGCTATTTGAAGGCGAGGAAGCCGTGTGTTAGGCCGCAAAGGCGTGAGGGCAAAAGTAGGTTCATCTGGGTTCACAGTTGGGTTCATAACAAGTAGTGTTCAGAGACATTTGACAAGGCCAAGTCGGTTGGTTGACGACCGCAAGCAAGCTTGAGAAGCCTCTGCTAAGCTTGAGAAGCCTCTGCTAGAAATAGAAATTCTCATTAATATCCATTTTAAGGCTAAGTTTTGATCCTTTTGGCCCCGAGAAGAGGCCAAATAAGATCTCAGACAGTTTGATTGGTTAACTGAAAACAAATGTTTAATAGGCAGAGAAAAAGTGAATTACAAAATATACAACAAAACTTTGGTTTAAGCGATGATTTTCTGTACATGAGCTCATGTTTCAAGGCACTTCGATTACAAGATTCCCTGCTGCCTTATGGCAGGGATTAATAACATCAAAAGAACCTTTAAATTACAACATTAAAATAATAATAAATAAATATATGCCATACGTTAGTGAAAGATCTATTTATATCTATACATTCACGATAAGGCTCTATATATGAATAGTGACTATGACGAGTCAAAGCCATGTTAATTGCCTCTTCATTTGGTATATATTTGATTTATTATCTTATAAAATAAAATTGTAGGAAGCTAACGAGGGATTTGGAAAGTTTTTTTATCTCATCTAAATTAAATGTCTAAATTTTTTATTTGGTCTTTGAACAACCTAAATTTCATAAGTTTGGGAAGAAATGGGTAGTGGTACTGAACTACTTTAGAGATATGGGCTATGTAATCATTTTACTGAACTACTCTAGAGGTATGGGCTACGTAATCATTTTGGAGATTTCTAATTGACCATGCAACCAAAGGAAGGAACCTGAATTCTCATGCTAGATAGTGTGGATGTGGATAGTAGTAGAAAGACGTAGAATGTAGTATGCAGATGAGTAGTAGAAAGAGGTATAATGTAGTATGAAGATGAGTATAGTAAATTAGTGAGAAATGGAATGTGTGTTGCTAACTGTGAGAGAGACGAATAAGTGTGTGCAAGTGAACCAAAGAAACCTGTGGGAAGAAAAACTAAATTCACACATGGTGTTAAAGTGTGATTCTAATAGAAAGTGATAGAAATCCTTCTAAGTCACATTATTCCTATGTGGAATTAGGAGTTCACCTCATTGAATAAGGAATTCAACATAGAAGCCTTATGCCTAAACTAGAGGGCCATAATAATTTCCTAAAGTATTGGTTATTAACAAAGCATGTCAGACACAGCAAAAAAGGGAACAATCGAGGAGCTACTAGATTAGTGAAGGACTCATTTTTTGTTGTGCCAACCCATGGTGGCATTATTGTGAGTGTAAGCGATGCTTAGCTCAATTGTTGTAAGGTAGCTTGTTGACTCATGTGTGTGAAGGAGAGTGGCCTTCATGTTCTCTGACATGATTTGAATCGTGTTGAACCCTAAGTGAGTCCTCCTCTTAAGGAATTTGATTTACCTCGAGGGTGGGTAGTTGCAAGAAATCTACAACGTATTTGAGGTGGGTAGTTGCAAGAAATCTACAATGTATTTGAGCATATGGTTGGGTGGAGCATGACTCTTCCTTCTTCAATTTTCAACAAAGCTTAAGTGACACAAATAAGTGTATATATTCTCCTTCAATGAAATGATATCATTGTTTAAAGTTTCATAACTATTACTATGCATGTTATTGTGTATGTTGCAATGATGAGTTGAAACAATATGTGTTTGTGCTTGGTTTATAGTTATTATTTCTCATGTAAATGAAGGTTGTAAATAGAGGTATGCTTTAAGGAATGTGGTTTGTGATGGATGTGGGAGGTGGTTTTGTGGGATAGAAAGTGCATGAGTTTCATTCAACTCTAAGGATCTTAGTATTATTATGTAACGTAAAATGCATCTATCAGTCCAAATATGGGTTGGACTAGATGTGATTGTATCCATATTTGAGGGAGAATACTTGAAATTTATTTAGAGAGGGGAGACTTTATTTTACTCTAGAGATAAGCCATGATAATAACCTCTTTGTTTGTTAGATTTTTGTATTTGAATTTTAAAGTTGTAGCCTAAAGGAATGAGAGAGACTAATCTTAATTGGGGTCAAGTGTTGGAATTGGTCCTTGGCCATCTTATGTATTTGTTTTTGTGAAGATATTGGGTTGAGGGTAGTGTTTTAGATGCTTTCCATAAAATGGTGAAGATTTCTATATTTTAGAAGTCATCTAGATAGGTTTCAACACTATTAAAAGTTAGTGTTAGTCTTATGACTAGGTTTAGAAGCATAATATACGTTTCTAATTTTGAGGATTGTCCCCTTGTTTTAGGGTTTTATTTGGAATTTTTGGGAGTGGGGGTCTTTAGCCCCAACCCATGATCACATGGGACGATAACATTTGTGATTGAGGGCTTAAGTGCAAGGTTCATTCATTGGATTGACCTTAAGCCTCTCTAGAGAATTCCTTAGTTCTCCTAATGGCTCGATGTTTGAGGAACAGAGACTAGCCTTTGTTTGCAACAATGTTAGGGTCGAATGAAGGTTCTATTGGACTAGTGGCAAATTACCAATATGTTATTTGATGGGGTCTTTGTTGTTTTTGTTGGTTAAGGTCCATTAACTAGACTGGCCTTTGTTTGTAACAATGTTAGGGTCGAATGAAGGTTCTATTGGGCTAGTGGAAAATTACCAATATGTTATTTGATGGGTCTTTGTTGCTTTTGTTGGTTAAGGTCCATTAACTAGACTGGCTCAGGATATTGGAGACTTTTTTGAGTTTTCTTGGTGGCCCATTGATTCAACAATGGGGCCATATAAGGGATGAGATTTGAATTTTATTAAGATTTATATATGAGTGTTGATAAAATATGTATAATGATAGAGACCGAGGTTTTAGACTTGCCTGTTGAGATCCGAACATATAGAATTTCTTATAAAGAGATTTTATGAAAAATCCATTTCCTAATGCCAACATAACATGCCACATGGATGTTATGTGGAATTCATGTGGGTGGTCAAACCCTAGATATATAATTAAGCACAAAATTTTATTACTAAAGAGATAAGGGAGACATTACTCCCAAATTTTGTCTTAAGTACTCAAAGTGTTCTATGGCAAGGGGTTTGGTGAATATATCAATTATTTGTTCTTTTGTTAATATATTTTTTAACTTCACAAAATGATCAACTACATGTTCTCTAAAAAAGTGATACTTGATGGGTATACGTTTGGTTTATGAGTGAAGAACATGATTCTTGAATATACTTATTGCACATGTATTATCACATTTGATGGGAATAGATTCATCATATGTTACCTTTATGTCTTGAAATGTATACTTCATCCACAATATTTGAATGCAACATGTTGCAATTATTATATACTTGGCTTCAACAATACACAATGACTCAAAGGTATTATTTTTGCTCAACCATGCTACCAATGAATTTCCTAAAAAGAAGGCACCACCACTTAGTGCTCTTTTTATCATCTTTACACGTAGCCAAATATGCACCTAAGTATGCAGTCAATAAAAAGTTATTACCCTTTGGATACCATAATCCATATTCCATTGTGAATTTAGATATCTGAAAATTATTTTTGCAAATAGCAAGTGGCTTTGCTTGGGAGTTGATTGGTATCTTGCTACCAGACCAACAACTTGCATTATGTCTAGTCAGTAGGTTGTTAGATACAATAACCTACCAATCATTGATATGACTATTTTTTTATTAACCTTTAGTAACTCATCATATTTTCTTAGTTTACACGGGTGACCATATGAGTATCAACACGTGAACAGTTTCCATTTTGAATTTCTTCAATATTTATTTGAAGTACTTTCCTTGGGAAATGAACATTCCTTTTGAATTTTTGTGTAATTTGTAAAGCAAAAAAAAAAATGAGAGTTCTCCAAACATAAATATTTCAAATTCAGTCTTCATTTCAGATACAAACTCTTGGCTTAGTGAATCTGCATTATTTCCAAAATAATAAACAACAACAACCAAAAGATCCTCCTTATAAGAGTATATATATAAATTACTATCAAGTGTCCCTCTTTTAAAGCCTTGCAATTGTAGATATTTGTCTAATATGAAGTACCATGCCCTTTGTACTTACTTGAGTCTATATATTGCTTTTTTCAACTTGCATATATCATCAAGATTGTCTGATAGATGAAATCTTTCACGTTGTTTTATATAAAGATTTTTAAAGGGAAAAAAAAATGATAGAAACTAATTACACATTTTTTTAATTAGAAATTAATTTTAACATTAAAAAGATAAATATTAATTAGATGAAAACCTTTAGGTCGTTCTATATAAATATTTTTAAAGGGAAAAAAAATGATATAAACTAATTACACATTTTTTAATTAGAAATTAATATTAACATTAAAAAGATAAATATTAATTACGTTCATAGGCATGTCTATTTTAGGATATCTCTTCCAAAATTTTAATTTAATTATTAGTCAATATTAGGTGAATAGTAGAGATTTAAGTTGAGCCATGGAATCTACCAAAATATTCATAGTAGTATTCATACATGAAGGGTTGAGATTTATATCCAAGTTAGTTATGCTCTTTTATTTAATTTACCTCAAATTAATTAATTAAATAAAATGTCATATGAGCAGGTTATATTGGGCATGTGGTATTGTTAAGTCATGGTATTGTAAGAAGAGCTATTTGTAAATTAAAAATTTCCATGATAAAGTGTGGGTGAATCTCCATGATTAAGAATATTGTTACATGTTTTTTAAATGTATGTATGTTTAACTCATATATCAATTATTTTTTAATTAATAATAATAATAATTTAAAATAAGTTAAAATTTAGTTTTTTATAATTTTTTTTTTTAATTAGACAATCTAAATATATAATGGGATAAGTGTTTTGATGTTTATTATGGATTGATGATTATCATTGTTTACCAATCATTTAATTTATAGAGCTAGTCTAATTCAAAACAAATTTACATTAATTTGAATGTTAATATTTAAGTTTTTCATTTGTTTAAATTTTTATTTAACTAATTTATTTATAATTATGCAGATATGCATGTCTACTTTGGATAATACCTCGACAATTTTAATTTAATTATAAATAATTATTAACTGGATGATAGAGATTTAACCTCACCTAATAGTTTTAGTAGTATTCACAAATCAAATGTTAAGATTTATCTCCAAGGTAGTTGTCATTTTTTCCTTTTTAATAAAATGATTAATTAAAAAAATGACATATGTGTAAGTGTCATATGAAATGAGTTATGGTTTTTTGGGAATATAATATTGATAAGCCATTGTATTGGTCCATGGTATTGTAACGAAGTATTTACAAACTAAGAATCTCCATGACATGAAAGTGAATTTTCATGGTCACAAATTTTGTTATATATATATATATAGATATAGATATAGATATAGATATAGATATATATATATATATATATATATATATATATATATATATATATATATATATATATATAGTAAGCTTGGTGAGACTACACCTTCACCATGTCCAATATATCACCTCGATTAAGGGGGGGAATTGAACCGATGACTTCACATCAAGAAGTACTTTAACGTAATTGAACCAATCACTTCACGAAGTACCTTAACATAGCATTGGATCACCGTCATATATATAATTTTTTTTTGTTTTTTTCAATTTTTAAATGTATGCATATTTAACTTATATATTAATTATTTGTATCAATAATAATAATAATTATTTAACATAAAGTTATAATTTTCTTTTTTTTGAATTGTAAGATCAATAATGAAATAAGTGTTTTGATATTTATTATGGATTAATGTCTATTGATATTTATTAATTTTTTATTGTGGCTAAGGAGCTTTCGATCCCATTATGGAAGAGATGTTGTAATATCTTATTATATAAACATTTTTTTACTAGACCAACTAAAAATAAATAAAATAAAATTCAAATTATTTAAAACTAACAAATTATAATAAACTAATTATTGTTATAATAACTCACATAAATTTGAGTATTGTTAATAGTGTTAGTGTATAAACGATTATAAATATTATTATAGTAGTTCAGATAAAATTGAGTATTGTTAATGGTGTATATATATATATATAATCCAATTTTAAGGTCACTACTAAATCAAACACCAAATTGGTGTATGAGACCACCCACCTCTCTGCAGTGATTTGATCTCTCTCTCTCTCTATATATATATATAGTCCAGGTCCATTTTAATTGTCTATTTTAATTTCTGATCTATCAAGGATCAAGAAAGAATAAATTTCTCAAGGTACAAACATTTGAGATTTGCATCTTGAGAAATATCGAGTTAAAATAGATATAGACTGATAAATTAAAAATATATGATAACAAAAGTCTTAAAAACAATACATATAAGTCGAAAATGAAAAAAAATATTAAACAAAACATATGAATCATGTCACACCCATATGTGGGTGAATAGTAAATAGAATTTATTGAGAAATTGAACTTGATTTACCTATGATTAGTTAAATGTGCCTTTTTTTTTGTAAGCTATAGTTAGGAAGGTAAACCGAAAATTCAAGAATTAATTAATTTTGATGTGGGCATGTTAATAAGTTGTTTTTTAATTTATTATAGGAGAATGATTTATCTGGATGGCTATGTTGGGAAATTCAAACAAGAAACCCTAAACGGTTGTCTAACTACTTAGAAGTTAGATGTTCTTGTTTTCTTGATGCTTCCTTAGGAATGAAAGGGGAGGAAAAGGATTCTCTTTGTTTCGTGAAGAATAATATCAAGAAGTTTAAATAAGAAAACAATGATAAAAGAAGAAGTTTCCTGAGTTGGGAAGATCCTAGTGGAACTATCCTGGTTGATAAATTCAGATTGGACAAGTCATGAGGTCTGGAAATGATTTGAAGGATCATTATCACCAGAGACTGTTGGGTAGTTGGAATCTCGGGGGGAGCTGGATGTGATCATCAGACTCATAGGTAAGGAGGAGCATTCTATTGTGTTTGAATCTCCAGGCTTAGCTAACAGTCAGATAAGTATTTATGTTAGTTTAAGGAAGAAATAGTACTAGTAGCATTGATAGGAAAGAAATGATTTGTTTTGTTTTCTTTAAAAAAAAATCAGAAAAACATTAGTATTAGTAGTTCAACAAAGAATGAAAAGGCCTCTTATTTTGAGTAGACAAGAAAATAAATAGAACTCGTAATTTTTGAGTTTTTTTTTAAGTACTGAGGATATAATTTCTGACCCAGACTCGAAGGAAAAAATGTGAACGTAACTGTTTATTATTGATAGAGAGGTTATAACATTAACATACATGAATGTGTTAATTTTGTATGAGACATTATAGAAAGAATACCTCTGCACTATGGTATGTCTTGTCGATAAAAAAACACATAGTTATATAAGGTAAAGTGACTTCACACAGAATTATTGAAAAGAAAAAAATATTGTATCATGAATAGTGTTATTGTACAGTAAATGCTGGAAAAACAACACATGAGCAGCCATAAAAAGAAACATTCTTGTAGTAGAACTTAATAGTGTGGAATATGGAATCTACATAATGCTATGAAAAGACTCATGAACTGCCTTGCAGAACTAAGAGTGTCGTATCAGGGTTATGCCAAGAAGTCGGTTGATTGGTGAACCGAGTTAGAATTGAATTTGTTTAAAATATTTAATCTAATGGCTTAGCATAGAATTTTGTATACTAAACAGAGTTTCTACTCGATGTAGTAAGTAATGGTCGAGCTTTTCCTAAAATCCTCAACAAACAATCTGGTAGGAATTTCTTCATCTGAGAGTCGGATTATGCTCGGAAGAATATTTGTTCCAGAACTAAGATTGCAACCATAGTTTTTCTCCCATTGTGTAAATGTTAGGGTATAAAAAAATCAAGGGCTTTGATCAGAAAAAGAGTACCGCAAAACCAAACATATATCAAATATGTTAAACGACAACATAATAGTAAATATACGATTTGTTGGAAATATTGGCATTGATGTTATTAACCTTATTGATGATAATTTATGTTGAATGTTCTTATTGTAAAAGGCTGAAAGTGATATGAAGTGAAAATTATATGCTAATCAATATGAAGGCTAAAATGTTGTCAAGTGGGACATAATATATTAAGACAAAATTTGAAATACATAAATTTAATTGAATAGAAAATGTAGAAAATAAAAATCCAATTTGTCATAAAAATCCAATTTGTCTCTTTTCATTATTACTGATTGAGATGTTAAAATGCCATTTTATATAAAAAATATTTCTAGAACTGAAAATGAAACAAGTGAGAAGTTTTTGGAAGCCGAAGAGACAATGCTTCAGTTCATATTCTGCAAGGAATACAAAAAACCAAGAGGGCTTACTTATAAAATGTACAATTTGGAATGGGAAAAGAGATTTTGAAAGAGAAGGAATTTGTACAAGGAGGTTGATGGACAACAACAGAAGAGAAAGAGAGAGTGGAAGAGAAGAAGCAGTTCATCAATAAATTTGACAGCAGAATTGTCTATGAGGTAACCAACATTTGTAACTTGATGTTGTGTCTGAGAAATTTATGTTCTCTTATATGTTGCAGTTAATTTGAAAAAGAACATGATGTACCCTGTTGAGGTAGGAGCTTCCTGTGGGTTGGAGCCTACAAAAAACTTATGGGAGTTGGAGCTTCCTTTGAGATAGGAGCCTCTTGTAGGTTGGAGCCTACTAAAATCTGATGTAATAAGGAGTAGCAGCTTGACTTCACATCACTTTCAGCCTAACATTCATGGTTTTCTCCCTTTGGGGTTTCCACTTATATCATGTTTCTTCATGTGTTGTTTCTGAATTCTATGTGAATGATATTGAACTCTTAATAAGTAATATAAAATTTTCTCTTCTTGACACCTACAAAAAGAATTCAATATAGCATGAACATGAACCATTAGTTGCATAATGATGCAGGGAAACCCTGCAATTCCCACATTCTCCCCCAATGTTATGCACATAAAAATTGCAATTCCAAATTCATGCCAAGTAATTCCATTCACTGGGCAATTTCATAAACTTTTGCGGAAGCTCAAAAATTAATCTTTGAATAGATTACTCTTACCTTGAAGAAATTCCATAAATACTAACTTCATTGTATGGAATTACCAATCCAGCCTTTAACTAACACCCATTGGTCTCATTTCTAAAACTCAGACTTTATAACCAAGCCCCAAGGCTTATCATAATATTGAACCATGCTAGCATTCAATTCACATCTCATGTGCAAGGTTATTTGATTACCACCACGAGGATTTATTTTCATTTCATGTATGTTATAAAATTATAATTGAAATCCATATTAATGTTCAACCTTCACCTTATTCAACACAAGTCTTGGTCTATTATAAATAATGTTTTACCAACATCCATACAATTCTTACAAACCTGATTTCAAATGGCGCCAACGACCAAATCTGCTTTAAATTGAATCACGCTTATTCAATTCTTATTTAATCCAAACTTAACTGGGCCACCATTCAAATGTTAAGCGCTAGCTCATACCAGCAGCGTGCATTTCTGAAATCGACTGAACTTCCAATCCACATTTCTCAGACAATTTACCATGCTGCAACATCTTCCATTCTACAATCGAATTGGTCCTTCGATTGGTATCTCCTCTGTGCTAATACTTTATCACAGTCTATCGACTCTGCTCTCGGTTTAAATCTTCAACCAGACTCAACCCATTCTTGCGTTTAGAATCCTTCAATTTTTAGAACTTTCACTGGAAATTGCGTTATTTCAAAACGCTGCAAACAGGACTTCAACATCATCGATTGTCTGTTGGTTGAATTTAACATAGAAATCGATTCCTCTTCAATTCCGTCCTAGCTTCTCAACAAACGGATCAATCTACATCGACCTTTTCCAGGCTCCACTCCTTTGTTCTATCTCTACTATTGATATGCAGATATCAGATCTCCACCTCTGCGTCTGATCTTGTAATCTCTGTGATTCGACTAGGACTTCATGAATTCCCCTGCTACATCCGCTTCAAGCCTTCATTTCAGCACTTCTGCAAGTAATTGTACGGTCACCATTTCCGTTCAAACCCATTCAATTCAACTGGGATTTAGAGCGCGTAGAACACAACAATTTCGTTCTAATTACTCACTCATCTCTTCTTAAATACTATAGTTCGGTATTAACCGGTCTTGCTTCAATCAAACAGGGTTTTTTTTAGATGCCAGATCTAACATGCTCAAATTCAGTGATTTCATCAATTGCGTTCTTTGTCAAAAACGTCTTACTGCTACGGATACTTCAAGTGATATCATAAATAACAACATTTCATCAAATCGATGCCACTTAGCATTTCTTCATCGAACTTCATTAATGAGTATTGAAACTTTTGCACATGAATATAGCACATTCAACGTTCAAGCTCAACGATTCTGGATTGGGTTTATAATATAAAAATTGACATAACATCGAATCTCCTCCGATTCCACACAACGAATCTTGCCATAGATTTATGTTAATAGCAAATGAAATCCAAAAGAACAAAACCATATAACTCAACAATTCAAAAGGATTCAAAAACCCTTTTTATACCATGAACATGTGAATTCGATTCACCTAATGTCTTAAACAGAATTCTTCCTCTATCAGAATCGATTCATTTTGATGCTAAATTACCCAATCAATTCTACACAAAACTCAATAATGGGATATGAACTTCAGAAATTTAAATTATGCATTAATAAACAACACTTACATCAACATTCTTCTTCTTTGGCCTGATTTTCAACCAGTGGCCACATTACAACTTGCTCGAAGGATTCCAAGTAGAAATCCCTGTTCTCTACTCTATTTCTCTCTCACACTCTCACTGATTTTTCAATGCCTTTGAGGCTTAATAATTTATACAATTTAGAATGATCTAATTTAAGTTCAATCCCTTCAACTTCTCAACAAAATCCTAAAATCACTCTTGAATCCCTAAGGATCCTCTCTCACCCATAATTAATGAAACTAATTTCTAAATTAATATTTAGAAAAATCTCTCATCCCTTTACATCCTCAATTGACCAAATTCTCTCATATTCTCAAACATTTGAGAATTATTTACAATATTTAATTAAAAATACATAAAACCCACTCAAATCATTCATAAAAATCTAGCTCTTTTAAAAACTTAAAAACCCCTAAGTTTTAATAAATACACAGTATTTCTCTTTGCCTAATGCTCCTGCATCAGACTCCCAAGGTTGAAAATGATCATGATCTCCTGATCATGCGTTTTAAGTCTTTGTCCTTGTCTTCCCGGATCCCATACTTTGTTCTGCAAGTCATCATCTGCTGTCGCTTGCTGCTTTTCTCCATGTTTCCATATCTTGTTCTGCATCCTGCCTCCAGCTATGCCTTCATACTCTGCTTTTGTCTTTCCCTTGCTAAAATTCCTCTTCTTTCTTGTTGTTTTCTGCTGCTTCTGAGACACCTTCATCATCAGTCTTCTGATGCTTTCAATCTCTATGTCCAGCCTACTGCTGATGTCTCCAATTTTTGTTAATTCAGCTGTTGTAGCTGCTTCTGTTGTTACTGCTCTTCTTGCTACCAACATTGATGTTGTTGTTGTCAATGTTGTCTCAACTGTTACCTCCTCGATTGTTGCTAACATTGGTTTTACTCCTGCAGATGCTACCCCACATGTTGCTACCTCCCAAACTTCTTGTCCCTTTGCAACATTCTTTGGCTCATCACCTGCAAATTTATCTTCAACTTCTGTCTCTAGCAAACATTTCAGCCATTTCTTCTCAAGAATTTCATTAACATGCTGCAAATTAGTTCCAGCATAACCTTCGTCTTCCCCTTCGACAATCTTCCGTAATTGTCCATCATCATCTTGATTGATTCTGGAAATCAAATCAAGTTCTTCAAACACTTTAGCCTCATCCTCTATCACTGTAGCAGTGCCAAAATTTTGCCCCACAGTCTTCTCTTGGCTATACAAACAAGCCAACTCTTTCTTGTCACCCATGGTAACAAGTTTCTGCATATGAGACATGACTGTCTCACCTTCTTTCTGCAACAATTCTTCTTCTTCCAAGACAATTCTAAGTGATGGACTATCTTCTGCATCACCTGTAAACACAATAAAATTTTCAGCTTCAAAATCACAAGACCCAATGGTCTCACTTGTTGATTCAGTCACCAAGTTTTCTCTCTGCAGTTCCAAGTCTTCTTCAGGACTCAGAAAATCTTTACTGGCTTTCTCCTTAGCTTTCTCTGGCAACACTTCAATATGTTGCTCTGAGTTCCTTTCCAACTCCTTTGTCAGCACATCAGTATGTTGATTTGCATTCATCATGAGACTGTCAGCTAGTCTCTCCTTCTTTTCGTCCTCTGCTTCATGACTGTCATTCATGAAAAATTTCTTATCTTGCTTCTTTAACAAATTATCATGTGTGTAAGTTCTCTGCCTCTCCAATCTTCTTCTCTGAAGATCTAGTTTCCTATGCAGTTCAACAATTTCATTAGGAGTAGAACTTGGAAACTTCACACAATTTTCTATACCTTCACCGGTTCTTGACCCATCATCAGCTGGTCCTTCTCTCTCTGCACCAATATTCTGATTAAACTTCTTTGTCTTCATTTCCTCCTGAGATCTTGCTATCTCAGCATTGATCTGTACAGACTTCAGATTCAACTCTTCTTGAACAAACTCTAAAGCTTTCTCATCTCCCTGTGTTGTACCTGCAAACATACACACCTCATTAGTTTTAAAACTGCAAAACTTTTCAGTCTTGACTGCTTCCTCCAGCACTTCCTCTTGAACAGATCTGCATGTGGAATCTTCAAATTCCATTTCTAACTCAAGAACTCTAAGTTCCTCCTTCAATAAGGCAATCTCACTTTGCCTCAACTTCATCTGCAATGGTTGCCAAATCACTCTCTTTCCCTTCAGTGGAAATATCCATCCTCCATTCTGATTTTCCTGCTCTTGCAGCCATTCCTATAGTACCTGCAATTGTACCTTCATTACTGCAATTTCTCTTTCTCTGACTTTATCAGTCTTCTTACCTCTGTGGCATTCCTCTGAACCTCTTCTATGATCCTCCATGATCATATTCTCCATGAGTTTCTCACTCACCATGAGTTGCACTAGCCTCTGCAACAGCAAGCTCTCCTGCTGCCATTTACCTCACCAATCCACTCACTGGACTTTTCTTTTGGCAAGTACTAGTTCACTATCTCTGGAACCTCTTGAGCACTCTCTTCTGCTCTCTCTAAGCTATCTTCAACTCACCTTCTCTTCAGAACACTTCAGTTGTTCTCTCTATCCAACATTTAGCTGGAACATCAGGTTCACTGCCATCATCATTTTATCTGCAACCATAATTCTTGCAATCACAATTTCAAATCAGAAAATTATCTCACCTTTAAGATCCTGCATGATCTTGTTCTCCATTCATTTTTGCAATCCTTTTCACTGCAATTGTGTACTGCTGCATATCAGATTTAAAAATTTGATCTTCCTTTCAGTCTTCATCACACATTCAAATAAAACACACTTCAGTTCTCAACAGAACCTTCCTGCACTCATTCAGAAAAACAAACATCTTCAATTTCAACAGAGCCTTCCTGCTCTGATACCACTTGATGTATGGAAACCCTACAATTCCCACATTCTCCCGCAATGTTATGCACATAAAAATTGCAATTCCAAATTCATGCCAAGTAATTCCATTCACTGGGCAATTTCATAAACTTTTGCGGAAGCTCAAAAATTAATCTTTGAATAGATTACTCTTACCTTGAAGAAATTCCATAAATAATAACTTCATTGTATGGAATTACCAATCCAGCCTTTAACTAACACCCATTGGTCTCATTTCTAAAACTCAGACTTTATAACCAAGCCCCAAGGCTTATCATAATATTGAGCCATGCTAGCATTCAATTCACATCTCATGTGCAAGGTTATTTGATTGCCACCACGAGGATTTCTTTTCATTTCATGTATGTTATAAAATTATAATTGAAATCCATATTAATGTTCAACCTTCACCTTATTCAACGCAAGTCTTGGTCTATTATAAATAATGTTTTACCAACATCCATACAATTCTTACAAACCTGATTTCAAATGGCGCGAACGACCAAATTTTGCTTTAAATTGAATCACGCTTATTCAATTCTTATTTAATCCAAACTTAATTGGGCCACCATTCAAATGTTAAGCACTGGCTCATACCAGCAGCGTGCATTTCTGAAATCGACTGAACTTCCAATCCGCATTTCTCCGGCAATTTACCATGTTGCAACATCTTCCATTCTGCAATCGAATTGGTCCTTCGATTGATATCTCCTCTGCGCTAATACTTTATCACAGTCTATCGACTCTGCTCTCGGTTTAAAGCTTCGACCAGACTCAACCCATTCTTGCGTTTAGCAACCTTCACTTTTCAGAACTTTCACTAGAAATTGCGTTATTTCAAAACACTACAAACAGGACTTCAACATCATCGATTGTCTGTTGGTTGAATTTAACACATAAATTGATTCCTCTTCAATTCCGTCCTAGCTTCTCAACAAACGGATCAATCTACATCGACCTTTGCCAGGCTCCACTCCTTTTTTCTATCTCTGCTACTGATATGCAGATATCAGATCTCCACCTCTGTGTCTGATCTTGTAATCTCTATGATTCGACCATGACTTCATGAATTCCTCTACTACATCCGCTTCAAGCCTTCATTTCAGCACTTCTGCAAGTAATTGTACGGTCACCATTTCCGTTCAAACCCATTCACTTCAACTAGGATTTAGAGTGCGTAGAACACAGCAATTCCATTCTAATTACTCACTCATCTCTTCTTAAATACTATAGATCGGTATTAACCGGTCTTGCTTCAATCAAACAAGGTTTTTTTTAGATGCCAGATCTAACATGCTCAAATCCAGCGATTTCATCAATTGCGTTCTTTGTCAAACACGTCTTACTGCTACGGATACTTCAAGTGATATCACAAATAATAGCATTTCATCAAATCGATGCCACTTAGCGTTTCTTCATCGAACTTCATTAATGAGTATTGAAACTTTTGCACATGAATATAGCACATTCAATGTTCAAGCTCAACGATTCTGGATTGAGTTTATAATATAAAAATTAACATAACATCGAATCTCCTCCGATTCCACACAACGAATCTTGCCATAGATTTGTGTTAATAGCAAATGAAATCCAAAAGAACAGAACCATATAACTCAACAATTCAAAAGGATTCAAAAACCCTTTTTATACCATGAACACGTGAATTCGATTCACCCAATGTCTTAAACAAAATTCTCCCTCTATCAAAATCGATTCATTTTGATGCTAAATTACCCAATCAATTCTACACAAAACTCAATAATGGGATATGAACTTCAGAAATTTAAATTCTGCATTAATAAACAGCACTTACATCAACATTCTTCTTCTTTGGCCTGATTTTCAACCAATGGCCACATTACAACTTGCCTGAAGGCTTCCAAGTAGAAATCCCTGTTCTCTACTCTATTTCTCTCTCACACTCTCACTGATTTTTCAATGCCTTTGAGGCTTAATAATTTATACAATTTAGAATGATCTAATTTAAGTTCAATCCCTTCAACTTCTCAACAAAATCCTAAAGTCACTCTTGAATCCCTAAGGATCCTCTCTCACCCATAATTAATGAAACTAATTTCTAAATTAATATTTAGAAAAATATCTCATCCCTTTACATCCTCAACTGACCAAATTCTCTCATATTCTCAAACATTTGAGAATTATTTACAATATTTAATTAAAAATACATAAAACCCACTCAAATCATTCATAAAAATCTAGCTCTTTTAAAAACTTAAAAACCCCTAAGTTTTAATAAATACACAGTATTTCTCTTTGCCTAATGCTCCCGCATCACATAATAAAGTAAATATGAGGAAAATAAAACAATATCAAATTAGTAATTCATCGCCACTCTCAGTAATTTCCAATCATAAATATCAATTGGTATTAGAGCAAGGTTCCTTCAGTAATGGTCTAACTACTGGAATGAGGTCCTAAATCAGCAAAATGGCTTGTCAATATGGATGCTCAACAAATAAAGCCCCATTATTTACTGGTACAAACTATTCTTTCTAGAAAGACATAATGAATACATACTTAATGTCTCTTGGAATAGAATTATGGGTTGTGGTGATGGTACGATATGAAGAACCGAAGGAAGGGACTAGTGACAGAGATGCGAAACTGGATTTTATAACTAATGAAAAAGCTATGAATGCACTCCTGAGTGGTATATGTGAGTAGGAATTTATCAAAGTAATCCATTGTCAGACAAACAAATAAATCTAGGATAAATTATAAAATATTCATGGAGGAGATAAAAAGGTAAAGATGTCCAAATTGCAAGTATATAGAACACATTTTGAGACTTTAAAAATGAATGAAGATGAATGTATGGCTAAATTATTCTTAAGAGTTGATGAAGTCGTGAATGTCATGATAGGTCTAGGGGAAACAATCAAGGAAAGTGTAATAGCTCAAAAAATATTGAGGTCATTACCATCTAAATTCAAGCCTAAGGTTTCAACTATAGAAGAGACAACACACTTTGAGATTTTGGACAAGGACAAATTACTTGGTTCCTTGACAACATATGAGATTATAATTCCAAAAGGGAAGTCAGTCACTAGGGAGGCAACCTTCAAGGCAGACAAGTGCTTAGAAGAAAAGGAATGTTCATGTGTAGGCTTTGATGAAGAAGAAGAAAAATTTGTTAGAAGATTGAAGAAAGGCACATGTAAGTACAAAGGAAAACTTCCATTTAAATTCTTTAATTGTGGAAGAGTGGGGTATTATGCCTCAAAATGTCCCTAAAAAAAAACATCCAAAAAGGAAAGAGAAGAACAAATCTAATAAAATGAAGATAGAGAAAAATATTAATAGAAAAATATTTTATGCTCAACAAGATAGTAGTGCATCTGAAAGCTCCAATTAATCATATAGTGAATATGTAACCACTAAATTCATTTTGATGGCCTTGGAAGAGCTTGAAAAATATTGCCTGGAATATCAATAAGAAGAAGAAGGTGAGGTATATCTTGAGGGGAAGTTGATTAGTGCCTTGGATGAAATAGAAAGGCTTAAACTCAAGAATAGAAAACATAAAGAGATTCTACTGAAATATGTAAAAGAAGAATCAAATTTAGAAGAAATTATTAAGATGAAAGTTTAACTTGAAGAAGCGAAGAAGGTGGAATATCTTTTGATGCAGCAAATAAAAGAGAAAAATCAGGATTGTGAAAAATTGGAAGAAGAGGTGGTAAGTCTGAAGAATAAAATAGAAAAGGATCAAACTGAATTAACCATGAACATTCAACAAATAAAAGGTTCTTAAAAATTGAATCAGATATTATATGCTCGAAGTTCCACACTTGTAAATATTGGGTTAGGTTATGAAGGAGAATCCAGTGAGGCTAAGGTAGAGGATAAAAGGACAATCACTTTTGTAAAAGTTGTCATCAGAGACAATGATAGCTCTCATAATTATGAGAACAAAAATTTGGGCATCGCTTAAATATAAAATGAACAACTACAAACAAACACTACTAAAAAAAGGAGATAAAAGGAAAGAAAAAAAAATGAGCATAGACCATACTTCTTTAGAAGACATAATTTTCAGATGTCTAGATGGTTATATCCCCAAACAACATCAACTACTACGTACATATATTTTTTCTATGGATATTACTACTGATATAAAAAATTTGGACATAAAGCCATAGACTGTAGATCATATGTCAGAAGATTTCATTTTGGAAATTCAAAAAGAAGGTAAGGATAATAATAATTTCACATACATCAAAACAAACATGAATCTAGATAAAAATACATATGCTTATCTTCGTGATATTCTCAAATGTTTCTATTGTCACAAGTTTGGACACAAGTCATATGAATGTTAGCTTAAGGAAAATATACTTTCATCTCAAAATAATTATAGAAGAGATGGTTGCATGCAATGGAGAAAGAAGAAGAAAGAAGAAAAAATTGATAAGTGTGACCTAGTTCTATATGCTCAAGATCAAATTAGTAAATAGTATGTGAACAGTGGTTGCTCTAGTCATATGACTGGAGACATAAGCGAGTTTGTGTCTTTGGATGAAAATAATTTTGAAATGTCACATTTGGCAATGATAAAGTAGGGAAAATTAGAGGAAAATGTATAGTTAGTCCGAATAATGGAAGAGGAAAGGCTCAGGATGTATTGTTTGAAGATGGTCTAAAACATAATTTGTTGAGTGTAAGTCAAATGTGTGACAAAGGTTGTGAGGTTCTCTTTAGAGCTCAAGATTATGAAGTCAAGTCAATATCTACAGGAAAGACTCTAGTTAAAGGAGTTCAAACAAAGAGTAATGTATATATCTTGAAAGAAGAAAGTGAAGAATGCTACATCGACAAACTTGATGAATCCTGGTTATGGCATAGGAGATTGGGGCATCTCAACTTTGATCACATCATCAAACTAAGTAAGAAGAAAGTAGTTAGAGATATACCAACAATAAAGAAGCCTCAAAACACTATATGTAGGTCTTGCCAAATGGGTAAAAAATCTCAAACATCATTCAAAGTCAAATATAAAATATAACCAATAAGCCTTTGCAACTAGTTCACATGGATCTATGTGGGCCTTCCAAAAAAGATGCACCAAGAGCAGAAAAACATTTAATGTTAATAATTGATGATTATTCAATATTGACATGGGTGGCATTTCTCATAAATAAGTCAGAAGCATTCGAAATGTTAAAAATATTCAAGGCAACGGTAGAAAAAAAAAAAAAAAAACAAGGTGTAAGATAAAGTGCATAAGATCAGACATAGGAGGTGATATTGCATCAAATGATTTTACAGACCTGTGTAATTAATTTTGGATAAAACAACAATATAATGTTGTAGACACACCACAACAAAATGGAGTTTCATAGAGACAAAACAATTTTTTTCAGCATATAGCCAGAGCTATGATGCAATAAAGAAACATCTCTCAAACCTATTGGGAAGAGGTGGTGCATAAAATAGTACATATCCTCAATAAGGAAAATCTAATACCAAACTATCATAAGACACCATATGACTTGTGGCACGGGAAACCAACATCAATCAATCATTTTAAATTTTTCGGTAGTAAATGCTATATCAAAAATAAAGATGAAAAACTAGGAAAGTATGATGCTAGAACTGATGAAGGGATATTTTTGGGATATTCATAAAAAAATAAGGGATATCGGTGCTACAATAAGAGGCTACATAAGATTTTCGAATGCACTGATGTAAGTTTTTATGAAGAATTACCAGATAAGAACAAAAGCACATGCTTTATTAATCCTCCATATCATCACCATTATGAAAATGAAGAAAGTGAAGGGCAAGATGAAAAATAAAATGATACATAGATGCACTTAAAAGGAACCTCAAGAGACACTCAAAAGAATCATCCTTAAAATCAAATTATTGGAGACAAAAGTGAAGGAGTTCAAATAAGGAGACAATTAATATAAAAATCTGAGGAAGTTCATTTAGCTATGTTGTCACAAATAGAGCAAAAGAACTTTGATGAGGTAAGTAAAGACAAGAATTGGATAGATGCTATGAATGAAGAGTTAGACTGAATTGAGAAAAAGTTTGGAACTAACACCAAGACCTATTGGAAAGAATGCCATTGGCACAAAATGGGCATTCAAAAACAAGATGAATGAACAGGGTCAAGTGGTTAGAATCAAAGCCAGACTAGTGTCTAAGGGGTACTCACAAGTATAAGGTCTTTATTATGAAGATACTTTTGCGCCAATCATGAGAATGGAGGCAATCAAGATGCTTTTTGCCTTTACGTGCTACAATGATTTCAAGGTGTACTAAATGGACGTGAATTCTACCTTTCTAAATGGTAACCTTGAGGAGGAAGTTTACATGGAACAACCTGAAGGTTTTTCATTATCAAATAAGCCTAAATATGTTTTCAGGTTAAAGAAATCACTATATGGTCTTAAACAAGCACCACAAGCATGCTATTCTAGGTTGGAAAAGTACCTCCAGAAACATGGTTTCAAGAGAGGAGGAGTTGATAGTAATATGTACATAAAGGCTAATGAAGACAAATTGTTAATTTTGGTTGTATATGTAGACGATATCATGTTTGGTAGCAATAAATATGGTCTGGTAAAAGGATTTTTTGAAGAGATGGAGTTTGATTTTGAGATGACAATGATTGGAGAGCTTACCTTCTACCTAAGACTTCAAATCCTATAGAAGGCTGAAGGCATATTCATTTCTAAAGAGAACTATATATGAGATGTGATTAAAAGGTTCCAAATGGAAGAATGTAAACCCGTCTCAACCCTCCTTGACTACAGGATGCAAACTATGTGTAGATGATGAGTCGTCGGATGTAGTTAAAAAACTTTATAAGTATATGATAGGAATTATGCTATACCTAACAACTTTTAGGCCAAATATAATGTTGGAATTTGGATTAGTAGCAATATATCAATCAAAACCCAAAAAAGATCACTTGTTAGCAACAAAGAGGATATTCACGTACTTGAAAGGAACTACAAAAATTGGACTATGGTATCCGAGAGGTAAGGACGTTACACTGACAAAATACATAGATGCAAATTGGGCCAACTATGTGGATGACAGAAAAATTACAAGTGGTAGTGCATTCTATTTAGGAGAGTGCTTGGTGGCATGGCTAAGAAAGAAATAAACATCAATTTCTTCATCTACGGCAAAAGCTGAATACATAACAGCTGCAGCTTGTTGCACACAGGTGTTGTAGATGAAACAAACACTTTAGGACATGAAGGTAAACTTTAGTGAGCCTATTTCTATCAAATGCGAAAATACAAGTGCAATAAGCATGTCAAAAAATATTGTGCTTCATTCAAAGACTAAGCACATCCCTATGAAATACCACTTCCTTAGAGAACAAGTGGCTAAGAAGACAGTGAAGATGAGTACATACCCATGAAAGAATAGATATCATACATATTCACAAATCCTCTTGCTAGATAGTGTCTACATATGCTACTCAATAATATAACTTCAAAAAGAGAAATTGAAACTTGGAATTGAATGCACCAGCTAAGGGGGAGACTACAGGAGAAAAAAGAAGAAAAGAAGAGAAACAAATAGCATATGAATCTATCAATAATTTGAAGCAGCTAAGAAGAATCAAGAATAAAGGCATCATAAAAGTATGAGATCAGTTCATGTTCTTCATGAACACAAGCAACATCAATCAGGTGCATCGATATTTAATGCAAGAATTTATAGAAATATGTACAAATGTATATATATTGTATATAAGCATGTAAATAATAAAAATATAAAGTATGTTAGCATCATTAGAATTATCTCAAAATCATTCATTCTCGGATTTTTTTATATGGAATGCATTGATTTATATTCATGCAATAAATGGAAATTGATCTATGAAAACCTGTGATCTATTCTAACATATTTACATGAAAGCAAAATAAAAGGACTTCCATCAAGTGGAGGAGAGAATATATATATATATATATATATATGCAACCAGAAGTAAAGAGACCATTATGGAAGCAAAATATCTCTTTAAATCGAAAAGAAATCAAGTAATTAGGTTGTAATGTTACATTCAAAGTCTGAGAAATATTCAACCATGTATGCCACCATCAAGCCAAGAGGAGTAAAGTTGTATTCATTTTTGTGACGAGTTTTCAAGAAGTCTTCATCATGAAGTATCATGAGATCAACATCTTAACCACATTATTTGCAATATGAAGGAATCTAACTCATTAAATGATCAAGTGCAAATTGCGGTGTGATTGCAAGAACTACTACTAAAGAAAATCATGGAAATTCCTTTGAAATCATAAATCCATCATGTGATTAAGATAATGGGTTATATTTTATTGCATCACTAGGATTTCCTCAAATGCTTCAGCTTCAATATCATATCGACATAGAATTGGGTGATATCTATGCTATGTGATTAAAGTTCAAGAATAAAAAATTCCTACATCTGAAAGTTTAAATGAAGAAGTCAATTCATCATTAACCTTACAAAAGGAAGAAATGGAATCATATGAAGAGAGTATTCCCCACATCTATTCAAGTTGCAAAAAATAAAACTCAGACATCTCATAGTAAGAAAAGGATCAAACATTAAAATTCACTATATGGTATTCAATAATTGAGATGCAATTTCTGGGCAATCAACACTAAGAAAAATCCAAGAACACCAAGTTGTTGAAATTTTTTTTTACTAGTGCATGCCATTGAAAAGGGCATCACTAGCATTGATTAATCACATAGAATTGGAAATCTTTAAAGAAGGGAGGAGAGATCTCTAACATATCAAGAAATCTTGTAGAATAGGAAAGCACCTCAAAAATAAAAATGGAATCCCAAAAGAAAATCGAGCACTAATAATGAACTCTATATGCAGTGGTAAGATATGAATAATATCAAGGAAACTACCGCAAAGAAAAGGAAGAATAATGACTAGGTGAAATTATGAACATAAATAATTGACTGGAGCTAAGATGTCACGAGTCACAAAGATTGATAATAAGTGTTGTCAGGCCCATACATAGAGTTGACAACAAGGTAGATGCGTTATTAACTCCATGAGCAGTATCAATATGGTTAACACAGTGGTATCATTTTGGATTAATGGTGAGCATTATATTTAATGGTCAGAATTACACTTAATGGTGAATGGTATTATAATTCAATAGTGCAATGGTATTATAACGCATAGCGCAGTGATATTATAATGCACATATATTTAATGGTGAATGGTATTACAACACAAGAGCGCAGTGGTATTATAATGCATAGCACAGTGATATTATAACACAGTCAGAACAACGCAGTGGTAGATATCGTACCAATCATAATAATGCAACAATATAACACGCAGTTGAAAAGAAACACATAGTGGTATGCATGTAGTGGTATACACATAGTGGTATGATGGCATAGCGCAGTGATAACCTAGAATAATCTCAATGGTATCCTGGAATAACGTGACGTTATCATTATAATATCATTGCATGAGCACAGTGGTATCTTGGAATAACGTTTGGTATCGCTATGTTGTTTGGTATATAGCATTGTTGGTCAAGCGGGTTTATAATATCAACTCCTCCTCCGTGTTATTCAAAATATTTATAATATGTGAATAAGTCAAGCGGGTTTTGACATTATCGTTACAACACAACGGTATCGTTTGGCATCGTTGTGTTATTTGGTATATGTCACAACACACCCTGTGTCAATACCTCAGAGCCTAGAAAAAAAACACTATTGGAGCTCACCAATTTCCTTTTCGTTACTATCTGTTGGTAGCGAATGAATCACACACAAATTCTTATTTTCACTTCCCTTATCACGACTGCTTGCTGTAAATAGCAACAAGTGAACGAAGTGAATTCTCATGCCTTGCTTGTGAGAAGGGAAAAAGGAAGGGCGAACGGATTGCCGATTAGTTGGGGTGAGTTATGTATTAAGCCAAACAATCCATTATGTCAACACCCCACAGGAGTAGCGTGGAGAAAATTGAATATATGTAGAGAATGGCGGCAACGACAACAGGAGGAAGTCCCTAGGTGTGGTGGGATAGCGAGAAGTGCCCCTTGTCGCATTCTTTTGACCCACACATTGAAACTTCCATTGTCCCCACTTTACTCCGTAAGTTTAACACCATCGACGCCAATGCAGATGAAATTCGTTGCAGCGTTTCAGCCTCTTGTTTCTTCTCTCCAATGCAAAAAGAGCTTAATCGGATGTATTAGCTATGGAATTTGACAGCACCAACTACCTCCTAGAATCCATTACAATTTTGATTCTAAAATTTTCCAAAATTCCAACTCTACAATAACATTAAGAAACTTTCTCGATGCCTTTCTCTTGACTTACTTTCGATGGCTTCTTGTGCACAATATGGAAGTTTCCCATGATTGCGAGCTAATATTTTATAGGTTTAACTACTCGTGAATTTTTTCATTCGATAGAATCTTGGGACAATGATGCCTTCGGTACTGGAATCCTGCCTAAGAGGAGTATACCTATTGATAGAAGATACATTGAAAAGAAAAAAAACTATCTCAAGAATCGGAAGGAGTCTATAAAGTACCCTAATGTTCACTTATGTTGAAAGTTTATAGTGCAAACACATACAAAGATGTTAAAAAATCATTGTGTTGGAAATATGAAGCGCACAGGGCATACACTTGTGGCATTGAGTGCACTACTAAAGGTAATATATAGACTACCCATACAACTCAGTCGATGTGTGATATATTATTATTGCATACAAGGTATTGAATGTGTTTCTCTGGTTAAGGCGATGGGTACTACATATTACCAATGCATTGCGGGTTCGCAGGACATCAAGTTACATGGATAATAGTGACCAATTGGAAATATTTTTCAATAGTGCACAGTAAATACTTTTGGAAGGTCATTTTGGAAATCATAAAAGAGAAGCATCGAATTAGATTGGTTTTAACATGGAAAACATATATATAATGGAAGCCTATGACCATTACATGGATAACATAAAAGCCTTGTTCTCGAAGGAGTGTTGAAGGATATTAATCTGGAAATGAAGACATGCCTACAAATTCATACCAAATTGTAATGCCTACAAGTTTCTTTTCTGTTTAAAACATTAAAAAATATGTCAAAATGTGGATGGATTGCACTTCAATGTTGCATGAATTATATGGGAAGAGCTTCTTGGGTAATTTTGGTTATAAAAACAACATTATTTCACCAAGTTTTTGTACCATTTTGTCAAAGAAATTTCTTAAGAGGTGAATGTATGTTGTATATATGAGTATGTTGTTGATATTAACATTTTTACTCTAAGAAAGAAGCCAAGGAGGAGCATTGTTCCATAATTTTATCACATGCATATTCAAATCATGTTAGTATGATATAGATATATCAGTTTTATTCCAATATGATGGAAATCCAAACACCAAGCAAGAGAAAATTTATGCTCCTGGTATGAATCAATTCTCGTGGTAATGACCCCATGATAATCTGTGGATAAATATGATACATCTATTTCTACTTAATTATGTTATATCATCTTCAACATTATGCAAGTGCACCACGCTTATTAATTAGATGCTATCAGTTTATTTTTTATATACATGCAATTGTAATGATTTACAAAGTGTTCTCCCAATGATAATTATATACCATATGGAACAACATTCATGTGGAAGCAGTGTTCAATTGAGAACAATCCTAATCTACGATTTGTAGCGACGTTCATTCAATGAGTCTATCAAGATTACTTGTGCAAGACAAAATATTGCAGGTTGTAGAAAACTAATGCATTGGTGTCATCCCATGGGGATTGGAGGTCTACAAGACATTTGTAACCCCCTTTCCATTGATGTCAAAGGGGGAGGTGATCAAAGGAAGGAAGACACTTCTTAGAATGAGAGGGGGGGGAAAAATGTGTTGTCATCAATTTCAAAGGGGGAGATTGTTGTAAATATTAGCATTGATGTCATTAACCTTATTGATGATCATTTATGTTGAATGTTATTATTTTAAAAGGTTTAAAGTGATGCGAAGTGAAAAATATAGGCTAATCAATATGAAGGATAAAATGTTGTCAAGTGGGACATAATATATTAAGACAAAAGTTGAAATACATAAATTTCATTGAACAAAAAATGTAGATAATACAAATCCGATTTGTTTCTTGGCATTACTACTAATCGAGATGTTACAGCATCATTTTATATTACAAATATTTTTAGAACTAAAAATGAAACAAGTGAGAAATTTTTGGAAGCCCAAGAGATAATGCTTCACTTAATATTCCGCAAGGAATACAAACAACTAAGAGGGCTTGCTTATAAAATGTACAATGTGGAATGGAAAAATAGCTTTTGAAAGAGAAGGAATCTGTACAAGGAGGTTGATGGGCAACAACAAAAGAGAAGGAGAGAGTGGAAGAGAAGAAGCAGTTCAAAAATCAATTTGACAACAGAATAGTCTAAGAGAATTATCTTGAACTCTTGATAAGTAATCTTAAAATTTATCTTCTTGACACCTAAAAAAATAAATCACTAGAGCATGAACATGAACCATTAGTTGCATAATAAATTAAAGATGAGCAAAAGAAAAGAATATTAAATTACTGATTCACCCTCCCTTTCAGTAATTTCCAATTATAAATACCATGACTGAATACAAATTATAAATAAAACTCCATCTCACTACAGTAAACTTGTAGACACAAATATCCACTCTTTATATCTTTGTATAGCTACTTTGTGTGAAACAGTGCCATTTTTATTGAGTTCCAAGGAAAAAACAATATTGAATAATCCTTTCACCAATCGTTCTGAGTATAATAAACAATATACAGTAAAGACCCCTGATGTGAGGGTTTCTTTAAATAAGACTGAATACGAGGGTTTAAATCCTTAGAGAAAATTTAAAATCCATTCCACTCTAGCCGTTGGCTGAAACCCTTTTGTTGGAAACATTAGCGAAGATGGCTGATGGGATATCACTCGAGGATTGGGTTAAATCCCTGGCATAAAAAATGAAGGTTGAGTAGGAAGCCATAATCCTTAAATAATGAATTAGATCTTATAGATCGGGGCATACATGCAACCAACAACAAGAGAACTTAGTGAGGAAAATCCTTGTAATTGAGAGAAACAGAATTTGACGACATTTTTGTAAATTAAATAGCATCATACCTTAGAAATTGGTCGTGGTCACATATCCACTTACATAGATTAAGGGTAAACTGTTAGGGTTCCTTTTCCTCAAAAAGGAATTGACTACAATATATAAACAAAACTGGGGAAAAGTCATGACAATCCTCTACCTGAGCAAACTTGCCATGGTGTAAGACTACTCTAAAACCATCCTAAGCTAGCCTACAAAAGAATTGTAGGTACAATGAATGGAGAGGTTAGTTTTTGAGCTTGTAGTAACCTGTTAACATAACCGTAAAAGAGAATAATGAGGAACCGATAATACTAACCAAAGAGATGAAGCATTTTCGACAGACCTGGTAAAACATATATTCTTCGTTGTAGAGGTGAGTTCGAGCCAAGCGAAGGGCCGCACAAAGAGCAGAGCAAGTGAAAAATGACAAAGTGGTTAGGGTTTGGTTGGGGTTATATTACCCTAACAACCCTTATACCCTCCTGCCCTTTGGATTTCAATAGATCTACGGCTAAGGAAACGTCCACTTGCCCATTCCAATAGCTTCCAAGCAGCAGTTCTTGAGGGTTCAGATGTATCGAGATAAATGATAATTCCTTATACATTATGTTAATTAAATATGCACCAATGGGAATTAAAACAATGTGTTGAATACAACAGACCTTAGTTTTGATTTGCATAAGAGAAAATTATGTGTCAGTAAATGAATACCCATTGTTAGTTCCATATATATATCAATGTAGCACATGAACAATGTTTAATTTCATATATGTATATCATTGCAGCATAGCAATAATGCACTAATGTACTGTGCACCCTTTTGTATGAGGGTTATAATTTTATTATTATTTTGTGTATTGTGTAAGAATTTTTATGGACAACTGTGACAAATTGGTATCATATCTGGTTACAAAGTTGAGGCCTGTATGTGCGATCTAATATTAACAAAAGCATAATTTATGCACAAAGGAAAATATTAAGTGTTATGCGAAGGGGAATCCCTCCACCAAGACGAGTATATAGCCTCATGAGATATGGGTTCATTTGGCCTAAAATGCGCCTAATCCAAATGAATTTTCGCTGGAAATAGTCCAACAATTGCAGGCATATATGACAACCTTGAGATCTGACAATGAAATATGGATAATGGAGGAGGAACGGATAATGAAAATATTTTCTGATAGGTACAATCAAAGACCTTCAAACCCCAGCCCAGAGCATGGAAATAGAGTTGAAATTCAAAGCCCAGGAGATGAATACCAGGAGGTGGAAGGGGGGCGAATTGCGAATGAAGAAGAATCGAAAAATGCTTCAGGTGGAAGAGCCAACAAGAAGCAGAAAGTGGAATTGCAAGGGGATTTTAATAAAATTAAATGACCCATGTTCAATGGGGAAACTGAAGAGCTTTTTGAGGCATGGTTGATAAATATGAATAAATATTTTCAAATTTATAATTATGATGATAATTTGAAAGTTTGGTTGGAAATTCATCAATTACAAGGGAAAGCCACCAAATGGTGGGAAGAGATCAAAATCATTCACAGAATTGATGAACAGGAGGTTACATGGGACACATTTCATAAACATTTCAAGCACAAGTACTTAACAGAACGGTTTTATGATGAGAAAGCGAAGGAGTTCCATGATCTAAGATTAGGGCAGTTGACCATGGAAAATTTCATTATGAAATTCACCTCCCTACGGAGGTGTGTACCTTACATCCATGAGGAGAAAGAAAAGGTGTAATAGTTCACCAGTAGCCTGCCAACTTGGATGAAGGAAAGGTTGGATTTTGGTAACCCAAAGACAATGGATGAGGCGATACGGAAAGCATGGATCTTGTATCAATAGATGAAACAAAAAGGGGAATCTAGTAAAGGTTGGTCGAAAAATAAAAAGGGTCTAAAGGGTTTCCAAAATTTCAAGGATGCTAAAAATGTTGGAGGTAAAGGTACACATAAGAAACAATGAAATGGACTACCTTGAAGGAATCCACCTAAAATGAAGACTCCAAATGAAAAACATAAGAATGAAGTATCAAGTAAGGAAGAACCCGATCATCCACAAAAACCCCCTTTACAATGTTGGGGATGTGGAGAACCTCACTACTGACAAAAAATGTCCACATCGTAATCGAATGGAACCAATTGCTAACATACAAGAAGTATTCCATGAATACATTCCGCTTTAGAGGATCACCAAGCTGAATACCAACTAACAATGGTGGAATTCAAAGGTAAAGTATCTAAACACTATGTTTCTATTTTAATTGATCCAAGCACCAGTATGAGTTATATTAATCCTAAAATAGTTGACTTATGTCAAATGAAAAGTATAAAATTTAAGAATTCATGGTTGATGCAATTGGCTACTGGAGCAAAGCAACGAGTGAGTGCTAAAATCGAAAATTGTTATATAGAAATTGCAAGACAACAAATTAACGCTACTCTAAACATTATGCCATTAGGGTCTTATGAAATACTAATCAGCATGGACTGGTTAGAAAAACATTGGACTGTTTTAAATTGCAAAGAGAAGACTATTAGTTTTCTCACGAAAGAGGGTAGTAGGCAGCAGATTCAAGGTATTCATAGAGGTATCAGGTTGCAGCCCATTACAACCATCCAACTAAGTAAATGTATGTGGAAAAAGTGTCAAATTTATGTACTCCAAGTTGGGTATACTAACCCCAAAGATAATATGCTAGCTCTAGAAAATATACCGATCATACAGGAGTTTGTCGATGTATTTCCAGAAGAAATTTCGGGACTCGCACCTAAACGAAGTTTATATTTTACTATAAAACTGGTTTCAGGAGCATCCTAGGTATCAAGAACCTCATATCGTATGATTATTCCTGAATTGACTTAATTGAAGTTACAACTACAAGAATTGCTTGAGAAGGGGTACATTCACCCAATTGTATCACCTTAGGGATCCCCTGTGTTGTTTGTGTAGAATAAATATGGTACTTTGTGGTTATGTATAGATTATCGGAGATTGAACAAGTTAACTGTGAAAAACAAGTATCCACTGCCTAGGATTGATAACTTGTTTGATCAAGTAAAATGTGTCACCATGTTTTCTAAAATTTATTTTCGATCGGCTTATCACCAAATCTAAATTAAGGATGAAGATATTCATAATACAACATTCCGCACTCGTTATGGTCATTATGAATTTGTGGTTCTTCCTTTTGGTCTCACCAATGCCCTAGCCACGCATATGAGTTTGACGAACGATATATTTCATCCTTACCTGGATGATTTTGTCCTAATTTTTATAGACAATATTTTGATCTACTCTTAGAATTTAGAAGAGCATAAGAAGCATCTTCAAAGAGTTTTACAGACCCTAAGGGAGAATAAATCGTATGCTAAGTTCAACAAGTGTGAATTCTTTAAGGAACAAATATTGTACCTGGGGAATTTTATCTCCTCAAAGGGATTAGTAGTTTACCAAGAAAATATTAAAACTATTATGAATTGATATGTTCCTAAAAATATTCAGACATTAGATCTTTTATGGGATTGGGGGGATATTATCGCCGTTTTATTGAAGGATTTTGCAGGATAGCTTATCTTATCACTTCTCTACAAAATAAAGGAAGGATGTTTAGATGGCCAAAGGAGTGTCAAAGTAGCTTTAACAAACTAAAACACCTATTGAGAATAGTGCATGTGTTACTAATATTGTAGACTGAGAAAATGAGTTTATTGTCTATACAGATTCTTGCGAGGAAGGGGTTGGAGGTGTCTTAATGTAAGAAGGAAAGGTCATCGCTTATGAATCGTGTAAGTTAAAGGAGCATGAAAAAAAACATTCTGCTTATGATCTGGAATTAACCATGATTGTTCATGCTCTTAAGGTTTGGTGACACTATTTATTGGGAAACAGTCTTTTGCTATTAACTGATCATAAGAGTTAAACCATTTTTTTTAAACAACCCAATTTGAATGTGCGACCGGTTAGGTGTAATGTGTTTTTAAGTGAGTTAGATTTTGATATCAAGCATCTGAAGAGTAAATATAATCATGTGGAAGACACATTAAGCAAGTAATTGCATTATGTCTATGAAATAACTTACAACCAGGTAGAATTTCATTGCTCAGAGCTAATTAAAGAATTTGCCTCTAAGGATCCGAAGTATAAATTTATGTGGGAGAAAAGTAAATCAATGCAAAACATAGAACAACAATGTGATTTTAATATTAATTATCATGATTTAATAAATTTTAAGGGCAGAATTTACATTCCTAACCATATGGCAGTCAAACAATTTCTTCTTGATGAATACCACCAAAATCTTTATGTCTCACACCCTGGGTACCGAAAATTGTTCTCTACAATTAGGAAACACTATTTCTGGCCCGAAATGAAAAAATACATTACAGAGTACTTGGTTAAGTGCCTAGAGTGTCAATAGGTGAAATCAGAGCACCAACATCCAACCGGACTACTTCACCTACTATTCATACCTAAGTGGAAGTGGGATACCATCACGATGGATTTTTTAACTGGGTTGCCAAATTCTAAGAAGAAAAATGATTCAATAATGGTGGTAGTGGATAATTTTAGCAAGGTAGTTCATTTCATACCTGTCAAGTCCACTTATCAGATAGTAAAGATCACAGATATATTCATGAGAGAAATATTTTGGTTGCATGGGATACCAAAGGTTATAATTTCTGATAGGGAGGTGAAATGCACATCCGCATTCTGGATTAGGAACTCAAATTCACTTTATCGCAATGTATCATCCCCAAACTAATGGGTAGATTGAGCAAGTCAACCAGGTGTTAGAGGATACGCTCTGCTTGTACATAATGCAGCAACCTACCAAATGAGATGAATACCTCCATTTGGTGGAATTCGCGTACAACAATAGTTATCATGACTTAATTAAGATGAGTCCTTTTGAGGTGTTGTATTGGAGGAATTGAATAATTTTCGCACTCCTACCAATTAGAGTAATCCAAAAGACAAGTTAATGTTGGGACCAAACTTACTATAGGAGATGGATCAAGTTGTGAGAAAAGTAAGACAAAACTTAAGAGGAGCTCAGGACATGAAAAAAGCTTATCCAGATAAAAAGAGAAATTTTAGGGAATTTTAGGTGGGTGACCATATGTATGTCCGAGTTAAACCCAAACAAAGCACTTTGAGATGGGAAATTTTTGAAAATCTAGCGCCGTGATACTATGGACCTTTCTAGATATTGGAAAGGGTATGTCCAATGGCGTACAAACTAGCACTACCTAGTCATATACGAGTCGATAACGTATTTCATGTCTCGTTGTTATATATATATATATATATATATATATATATATATATATATATATATATATATATATATGACTCCAGGCATATTATAAATTGGCAGGATACACAGGTAATGAAAGCATTGTAATTGAGGTGTCTTGAATAAGTGACAAATAATAAAAAATGAAGGATGATTTTTGTGTTTGCAGGTCGAACCGAACGAATAATTCTTGGTAGAATCCCTACATATTCTAGAACAGAGATAAATAATGTTGTGGAAGCGAGCCATCACCCAAATTAAGGTGCAATGGTGGCACTTTAGTTCTGAAGAGGCCACTTGGGAGGGTAAGGAATTGATGCAACAAGCCTATCCTGATTTGTTTTGAGACTAAGTTTAACACCAGGGACAGTGTCTCAAACAAGGGGGGGGGAGATGTCACACCCATATGTGGGTGAATAGTAAATAGAATTTACTGAGAAATTGAACTCGATTTACCTCTGATTAGTTAACTGTGCTTTGTCTGTAAGTTGTAGTTAGGAAGGTTAACATAAAATTCAAGAATTAATTAATTTTGATGTTAGGATGTTAATAAATTGTTATTTTTTTATGATATGAGAATGATTTATTACTGGATGGATATGCCTAGAAATTAAAACAAGAGACCCTAGAGGGTTTTCTAACTACCTAGCAGTTAGGTGTTCTTGTTTTCTTGATGCTTCCTTAGAGGAGATAAAAATTAATAAAAGGGAAGGAAAAGGGTTCTCTTTTGTTTCCACCTTTCCGTGAAGAAGAATATCGAGAAGTTGAATAAGAAAAAAATGATAAAAGAAGAAGTTTCCGAAGTTGGGAAGATCCTAGTGGAACTATCCTTGTTGGTAGATTTAGATTGGACAAGAATTCCTAAGGTATGCAAATGATCTGAAGATTCATTATCGCCAGAGATTGTTGGGTTGTTGGAAGCTCATGGGGAGCTGGACGTGATCACCAGACTCGTAGGAAGGGAAGAGGGTTCTTCTCTGTTTGAATTTCTGGGCTTAGCTAATGGTCATATAAGTATTTCTTCAGTTTAAGGAAGAAATAGCACTAGTCGCATTACTAGGAAAGAAATGATTTGTTTTTTTTTTCTTTAAACAAAAATTAGAAAAGCATTACTATCAATAGTTCAACAAAGAATGAAAAGACTAGTTGTTCTGAGTAGAAAGGAAAATAAACAGAACTCGTAACTTTTGAGTTGTTTTTAAATTACTGAAGATATAATTTATGACCCTGACTCGAATGACAAACTACGAATGTAAGTGCTTATTACTGGTAGAGAGGCTATAACGCTAGCATATATGAATGTGTTATTTATGTATGGGACATTATAGAAAGAAGACCTCTCGATTATGGTATGTCTTGTCGATTAAAAAACATATAACTATATACGGTAAAAGAGATTTTACATAGAATTATTGAAAAGAAAAAAATATTGCATCATGAATAGTGTTAATGTACAGTAAATGCTGGAAAAAAAAACACATGAGCATCCATACAAAGAAACATTGTTGTAGTAGAACCTAATAGTGTGGAATATGAAATTTACATAATGTTTTGAAAAGAGTCGTGAATCACCTTACGGAACTAGGAGTGTCATATCAATAACCATACCACCGTTTAGAAATAGCAGAGTAACAAATAGGGTTATGCCAAGAAGTTAGTCAACTAGTGAACTGGGTTAGAACCGAATTTGTTTAAAATATTTAATCTAATGGCTTAGCATAGAATTTTGTATACCAAACATAATTTATACGCAACATAGTAAGTAATGGTAGAGATTTTCATAAAATCCTCAATGAACAATCCAATACAAACTTCTTCATCTAAGAGTCGGATTATGCTCGGAAGAATGTTTGTTCCAGAACTAAGATTTCAACCACAATTTTTTCTCCATTTGTGTAAAGGTTGGGGTATAAACAAATCTAGGACTTTTATTAGAAAAAGAGTACCACAAAATGAGACATATATCAAATATGTTACACAACGACATAATAGTAAATATACGATTGAATAAAAATTATAAAGAAAACTCCATCTCACTCCAGTAAACTTGCAGACACAAATATCCACTCTTTATATCTTTACATAACTACTTTGTGTGAAACAACGCCATTGTCATTGAATTCCAAGGAAAATACAATATTTAATAATCCTTTCACCAATCATTTTGAGTATAATTGGAAATATACAGTAAGGACCCCTGACATGAGGGTTTCCTTAAATAAGACTGAATATGAGGGTTTTAATCCTCGGAGGAAAGTTAAAATAAGTTCCACTCCAGTCGTTAGCTGAAACCCTTTCATTGAAAACATTAGCAAAGATGGTCATTAGGATTTCATGCGAGGATTGAGTTAAATACCTGGTAGAAACAACGAAGGTTAAGTAGGAAGACATAACCCTTAAATAATGTCTTATACACCGGGGCATACCTGCAACAAAAAACAAGAGCACTTAGTGAGGGAAAACCTTGAAATTGTGAGAGATAGAATTTGACGGCATTGTTGTAAAAAAAATAGCATCATACCTTAGAAACTGGTAGTGGTCACATCTCCTCCTCCATAGATTAAGGGAAAACTGTTAGGGTTCATTTTCCTTAAAAAGGAATTTACTGCAGTATCTAAACAAAACTAGGGAAAAGTTATGACAGTTTTCTACTTGAGAAAACTCGCTACAACGTAAGACTCCTCTGAAACCATCCTAAGCCATCCTGCAAAAGAACTGTATGTACAATGAATGGAGGGGTTATTTGTTGAGCTTGCAACAGCCTATTAACGTAACCATAAAAGAGAAGATTAAGGAACCGATAATACTAACCAAAGAGACGAAGTATTGTCGACAAATCTGGTACAAGAGAAATTCTTCATCATAGAGGCGAGTTCGAGCGAGGTGCATATCTGCACCGAGAGCAGAGCAAGTGCCAAATGAAAAATCAATTATGGTTTGGTTGGGTGTGTAGTACCCTAACAACCCTTAGACCCTCTTGACCGTTGGATTTCAATAGACCTACTGTCGAGGAAGTCTTCACTTTTCAATTCCAATAGCTGTGAAACAATAGTTTTGGAGGGTTTGAGTATGTCAGGATAAATCATAAGTCCTTATACATTATGTTAATTAAATATGCACCAAAAAGGCATTAAAACAATGTGTTGAATACAATACCTTAGCTGCGATTTGCATAGGCGAAAAGTATGTTTTAGTAAATGCATACCCCATTGTTAGTTCCACATATATATCAATGAAGCAAAGGGCCAATGTTTAGTTTCATATATGTATATCAATGCAGCATAGCAATAATGCACTAATGTATTGTGCACCCTTTTGTATGAGGGTAATAAATTTTATTTTATTTTGGATAATTGTGACAAATCAATAGTGTAAAAATTAAAATATGGAAAAACAAGAATATTATTAATTAAAATATTAAATTTTATTTAAAAAAATATGTTTATTATTATTATTATAAACATAAAAAATAAGCCTAATATGCAGAATTGTTGTCTCTTATGCAAAAAGTAGAGAACTTATATGGGGAATGTGATCATATAAATTAGTTTTATTAAATGCAAAATTTAAACACCACAACCATGGTGGAGAAGAAATGAAATTGTTCATAATCTACTATTACATGATAACATCATTTTATGGAAAAATTGACAGAACAATTAAATAATTTAATAATAAAAATACTATGATTAATAAAATATATTAATAGAAAAAGGTGAAAAACATTGTTATTAGAAAGAATACAACAATTAATAGAAAACAAGTAAGTAATGATTATAGGTTAATAAATATTTATAGTTAAAAAAAAGTATGATAATGAACAGAAAGAAAATATTAATTATGGAAAAAACTATATATTTATATTTTTGGAAAAAGAAATAATTATAAAAAATCCATATATTTGAATTATTTTTTTTATCATTAATTTATAGAGATACTTGGCCATTAGTTTTTTTTATAAATGATTTTAAATAACATAAAAATAGTCATCCTCTAATTAAAAAATATTAGAGATTCAATTTTTTTTTTTAATTATTTAATTCTAATATAATTTTAATAAGTTTTAGAAATAGTTTACAAAAATTACAAATTAAATAATAATATTTATTAATACTCGAAAATATAATAAATATTCAATAAAATTTCTTATTTTTCTAAAATATATATTACAAATAATTTTAGAATAAAAATATTAAAAAAATAAAAACTTCTTATCCTATAATCAAATTAAGAAATGAAAAAAAATTGAAAATGTGGCAAATAAAAAGGAACACGGAAGTCGAGACTTTGGAGACTTTCTTCTAAAATCTTATGATTAAAAAATAATAACTTTGGGAAAAATCACCTTTAAAATGCAATATTCCAGAGATGATATGATTAAGAAAGAAATAATATTAGAAGAATTAGTTTTAAAATATGACAGTAATAAGTAGAAACACGATGAGCCAAAGACATCCGATTAGTTATTTTCTATTAGTCCATGTCATAGCAAGGATATAGAAATTGTTTTTTAGTCAAAGTGTTTTGATTTTTGTTTTTCTAATATTATTTTATTATTATTTTTTAAAATTTAATATTAAAAAAAAAATCATATATATAGTTTCGTGGTAAAGGTTGATAGGCCTAATGATTAATTATTTTTGGTTAGAAATGAAATTGATTAGAAAAGAATTAATAATAGTATGAAATAAAAAATTTACATTTAATATAATATATATTATAAAAGTTGCTAAATAATCTTTGTAATTTAGCCAAAAATAAATGCAAAGATAACTTGTTATATTAATAAATAAACACAATGATATAATAATATGATTTTATTGGACAAAAACAAGGGTGTATTGTATCTTTGCAAAGTCACCTAGTTCATATGGTTGCAATTCATTAATTCTAACATCTCTCAATTATTACTTTTCACTTTCATTGCTCAATGTTTTTGGTGGGGCTAATATTTTTTTGAGAAAACCTTAAAGTATTAGTTATTAGTAGAAATTTGTTTTAATTTTCTAGTCTTCTATTTAAGTTAGATTTATTTGCGTTGTCGGTAGCTGCGAGAGCTCCTTTAACGTCCTTCAGGTTCAAGTAAGATATGTTCTCTTCTTAGTATTATTTGTTTTAAGATTTTAGATTTTGATGTCACTCTGAAAACCAAAATGGCTAGGCCAATGAGGTCATTGATCATAGCAACACTTGTAGTGGTAGATGCATTACTCTACTACAACTTGAAAATTCTTTTAAACTTTGCAATTTTTAACAAAGAGGAATTGAACCTGGAACCCTATGCATATTTTATCCATCCTTTCATGTTACCTTAAGGATAATTTACTAAATTAATATGATTTTACATTTTTTGTTTAATAGTTTCTTCTCTAGTGTTGTCACGAGAAACTCACAGGGCTCTTTTGCATGTAAGCTATCACCTTATAATTTTTTCTCCAATTATCAAGTGACAACACCATATATCTTAAGCTTGTAACTATTGCCTAATTATTTATTTTTATAAGTTGATTTTTTTATAGGAAAGACACATTACACCTATTTATTTCATGTTCGCTTATTCTATCTCTAGACTTTAAAACTTTTAGGAAGAAATACCATGATTTATTTAGTTTTTCTTTAAAACTTGCAAACATTTTAATTTTTATTATTTTTATAAAGATGTTGTCTCTAATTTTTTATTGGAAGAAATTCCCAGACTTAGTTTAGTTTTCTTTTAGAGTATCAAATATTTTATGTTTGCTTAATTTTATTAGGATAATGTATAGTTTCTTCTTATTTGTTTTTGGTTAGTTTATTTCTCGACATTAAAGTGGATCACAACTTCAAAGAAATTCTCTTGTTTATCTAAAGTTTTTTTTCTTCTTCAAAATAGCAGACATTTGATGTTTTCTTAGTCTTATATATAATTCCCTTCACACATATATTCTCCCACACTTCCCTCTTTCATGTCTTAGACATTTTTCTTAGTTTTTATTCATTCATTTTGTGGGAGTGAAAACTTGAATCTCTCTGTCTCTCTATATATATATGGTTGCAAATTCTGGTTTCATTTTTCTTTCACTAACTTTTCTATCTTTTCATTTCAAATTATTATTATTTTGTCACTCTCTTCTGATGACAATGCTTCACTTTATTTTCTTTTTCTTTTTCTTTTTTTTCTTTTTTTTAATAATACCGAATATTTTATGCTTATTTAATCATATTGTCATAATGCATAGTTTCTTTCTTATTTGTTTTTGTTTATTTTATTCTTGGACTTTAAAGATGGTCTAAGTTTGAAGAAAGTCCCTGGTTTATTTAAGTTATTTTCTAAAGTAACAAATATTTGATGTTTTCTTAGTCTTACAAAAAGAATGCGTAATTTTTTTCTAATATATTTTTGGTTACCGAACTCTTTTAAATAAAATAAAAATGATATCTTTTATAAATTTACTAGTGAAACTATCTATAATATTATGAATAAAAATGATCTCTCTTACAAATTTACAAGTGAAACAATCTATAATATTATGAATAAAAATGATTACTCTTACAAAGTGAAACAATCTATAATATTCCCCGATCGGGGTGCCAAGTGAAGGTTGATGGGAGATGGGTGGTGTCACGCGGTGGTGTGCACCACACCGTCATTCAAGTATAAGGCCCGCAGCTGGCCGGTAGCAAGTACGCTCGCACGCCGCTAAATAATGACTACCAACGGAAATTATGGATGCCAACTAAGGCTGTCAGACCAACTTGGGAAACATCAGTGTTGGCAGAATGGGTTAATGCATGCTGTGGTGTGGAAGAAGAGAATTGTTCTCGGGCATAATTTTGAAGGAGAAGCATTGGGAACGAAGGCTTTTGGTATATGAATTCTGCTGGTTAATTGGTACGTGATGTGTTTGGTTAGTAACACTACTAATTTTTCAATTCCTGCTCACTGTATTAATCATAACGAAGGAAAACAAAAATTAATGGGTTTGCATGTGGTTCTTCATTGCGGGTGCCTTTCTAAATATGGCTTCTGGTATAAATTACAATTTGCTTTTTATAATAGTATGACCTGGTTCGAACGGTATTTCCAATTTTCTGTAAGTCATTTGTTTGATACCCTACTGTTTCTGGTTTTCCTGGCCCTTGTTGTTGATCCTTGCTTTAGAAATCCCTGTCAGGTTGCCTTCTACCAAAACTGGGCTCTATTACTGGTTTGTAAGGATAATTTGCGGGTCGTGGCATATCAGGCCTATGAGACTGCATGCATGGCAATGCAAGACTGCCCTGGTCATGTCTATGGCCTTTATTCTGTTCAGCCTAATATCTTTGGTCAAGTTAAAATCCCTCTACAAGGCCTGCGGGTTTATGTTTGTGTTTGTAAGTTGGTAATATTTTTTTTTAATTATGAGTCTGGTCTGTCAATTACTTGGGAGGGAAATAGGAGCCTATGTTCTGTTAGAAAACACCTCTGTCTTCATGGGTTATGGGCCACGGACTTGCGATGTCCGTCTCCATCCTTATCTATGTCTAAGCTTAACTTATATAAATCTACCACCTATAACAGGAATAGCAAGGCTATCCATTATTTGGTAATGATTGTCTCGGAGGCAGTTGTGGGCCCTATTTGTTGTTCCATGCAAACCGTTATTGACTTTTTCTTGCCATATACAGGCCTTTTTAAAATTATCACAGGTGTTGCCCAGTCTCTGTCAGAGGAATTAAAACAGAATAATCAAGTGTTTGTACTTCCGAATACAAACATGGTAAAAGGACAACCTGCCAAACATCGAGTAAAGGAAAAAGGGAAGTAGAAACTTCCAAAGTCTACAGTTGGATCTAGAAAGCGAAGCAGAAAAAAAGAAAAAAAGAAAAAAAAAAGGTTATGGAAAACCTCTTTGATGTTTACTCAACAAGAAACCCTCCACAGGTCTGCAACCTTATTTAGGGTTGGGAGAGAGATTGCAACAACAAAGAAGAGGAAATAGAACAACAAGAGGACACCATGGACTACATAAAGGACCTTGGAAATACAAGAGGGAGATTGTCCATTTTTAGTCAGTCCATTCATACTTACTGAACACTCAAATGTGTGTTGGCCAAGGCCATTATGAGTTTACAAGAAATGGAAGGAAACCCCAAAGTGGTTTCGGTTCGATAGGAAATAAAAAGAGAAATTCAGGAGATTCGAGGGTCTCAACATTATGCTACAACTCATCTTGGAAGAAATGAGCAGCAACTTCAAACCATGCAACAAATAGACATGTCGAGATCTACTGTTAAAGACCCTAAACCCATTGACTCTTCAAATGATTGACTAATGATTTGCTTGGTTTTTAATGTATTTCGCAGTTAGAATTTACTATTTTTAGTTAGACTTTGTTAGGCATAGTATAATGTACATAGCGTCTAGTAGATGGATGAAAATTTTGCAATATTGGATGGCATTTAACTCTCTAAGGTGGCTAACAGACATGGTTTCCTTCGAGCAGGTAGAGGCCATCGAGTTTTTATATGTTGCAGCCTGCTTATTTTTTTATAAATAGAAAATAGTAAGGTACTACTAAATTTACAAAAAAAAAAGAAACAATCTATAATATTATGAGTCAAGTTTCATGTCTACAGAAGAAATATTATACTCTTTGCTCCCCACAGGCATTCCCTCTACAGACTCTTCTCCTTCACTTCCTTGATTTACTTTTGAGACATTTTTATTAGTTTTTATTCCTTCATTTTAATAGAGTTAAAAGCTTGAATATATATATATATATATAGTAAGCTTGCAGGATTACATCTTCATCAGGTCCAATATATCACCCCTAGTGGCAGAGAATCCAACTAATAGCGTCACATCGAGAAGTGTCTTAACAGAGCACCAGATCATTGTTTATCCAAGACATTGTGGACAAAATAAAAAATTAAAATATAATAATTATTACTTATATATATATATATATATATATATATATATATATATATATATATATATATATATATATATATATATATATATATATATATATATATAGAGAGAGAGAGAGATTATCATTATCATATATATAATATTATTATACATTAATATTTCTTAATTTTCAATTTTAATGATTTTAATGTTTGTTTATTTTGAACATCTACAAATTTGCACACCTATAGAGGATAGAGATAAATCCTCACACATTTATAATTGATATTGAAATAATATAATTTTGTGGTCGCAAATTTTTGTTTCTTTCTTCTTTCCCTAGATTTTTTAAATTTTCATTATTTTGATATTCCATTTCTAGGCTTTAAAACTGGCTACACCAAACTTGTTGATTTGTTTAGTTTTCCTATTTTTATTGAGATAACTTCTTTTTTATTTGTTCAAATTGTTATGATATTTTTGGACTTCAAAGCTTGCTCGAAGATAATATCTGAATTAGTTTTGTTTTATTTTTGAGTGCCAGATATTTTATGTTTGCTTAAGCTTATTGAGATAATGCATAGTTTCTTTCCCATTTGTTTTTGGTTATTTTATTTTTGGACTTTAAATTTGGTCTAAACTTTGAAGAAAATATTTTCTTAGTCTTACAAAGAGGATGCATACTTTGTTTCTAACTTATTTTTAGTTAATGAACCCTTTAAAAAAAATCATCTCTCTCTTACAAATTTACAAGTGAAACAATTTATATATTCTAAGTTAAATTTTAATGTGTGCAAAAGAAAGTCTGTGTTCACATTCCCTGATCACACTTGTTCTCGAGCACGTCACTGCTTCACCTTTTAGACACTTTTCTTAGTTTCTATCCCTTCTCTTACAAATTTACTATTAAAACAATCTATATATTCTGATCCAAATTTCATGTGTGCGGAAGAAAGATGTGTGCATAAGAAAGATGTGTGCGCAAGAAAGGTTGCAGTGTTCCTTGCTCCACACACACATTCTCTTTGCACACTCGTTCTAACAGATTTCCTTGCTTCACTCTTTGACACTTAATTTTTATTCCTTTTTATGAGAGTGAAAAGATAGAATACATATACATACACAAAAATATAAATTTATTTTTTTGATAAAAATATTACTATTATTTGACAAAATAAATTCAACTTAAATATATCTCACCTTCAAATTTAATAAATGTAAAAACTATTAAAAAACCTTGTTTAGTTGTTGTGTGTCATACATGGAACCCACAAAACCATCTGCATTCATGCTTGTAGTTGTTGTGTGTGTAGACATGAAAACCAAATATTGTGGTATGCATATTACATATTACGTTAGTGGTGGGAATCCATGAGTTGTGAGAATGATCAGTGATATGCAACAAAAACTAGGTAAAGATAACACATTGATAAAAGCATTCTTAGTTTTCATGACTTGCTACTCAATAAATCTCTCTTCGTTTTTCTCTTTATATGTAAAAAATCTAATGAATAGACTTCTCTAGAAGATGTGTATGAAAGTACAATAAATTTACTAATAACTAATATCAAATATCAAATTAATGTGAAGACAAATTATATATATTTCAATTGTAGAAAGAGAAATGATGGTCAATTTGTTTTTTTTCTAGAGAAAAAAGACCATAATTTTTATTATGTAGACAAGGAATAAAAATTGCATTATGTAGACACACCATGTGTGTATTGAATCTTTAAGAAAATATCTATCAAAGAGGTAGCAGGGAGTGAAACCCTAGGGTCATATAATCCTTAGCCCAAAGAGCATAAAAAATTTAGGGTACACAGACCTAATCAATATATAAGCCAAAGCACACAAGCTCATTGAAAAACTAAAAAAGAATAAAAAATTATACAAGGCTCGTAGGCCTAAGAAAAACCCATATAGGGAGTGAAAAATATGATCCAAAGTCCAACCGACAAGCAAGAAACCACAAAAATAAAAATAAAAAAGAGAACATGACCCATTCCTTATAGCGTCAGGAAGCTGCCCAATGAATACAATATCAAGACTCATTTCCAGACCTCAGAAAAAAGAGTTATGCCTCAAAGACAAGTGAGAGCCAACAATAGGGAGCCTTGCAAGGAATTGTGACGACCACCACATATGAGACTTGAGATGGGCCAAGAAGGGGAAGACATGTGGCACCTCCAAATAGTCTGAAGATAACGATGTTGAAAGCCACAATGAAGAATAATATCGCTTGAAGAAACTAGAACCTGACCCAGAAGAAGCCCCTCCATAGGTTGATGTCCAAAAATGGGACAAGAAATGCACAAAGTGTGGGTCAAGCAACATGTAGCCGCCAAAATCCACACCCCCTCAAATTTCCAAAGTGATTAGAAGACAACACGATAGAGAATGTTGGCCAGACTAACTCCATATCCGACCTCCCTAGAGAAAGATTCCTCTGGTGCATCACAAGGAAAACATGAACCAACAAATATTCCCTGCAAGAAAAAATGGTGCTGTCAAAAGAAATGGAGGCATGATGTTTACTCAACAAGAAACCTTCCACAGGTCTGCAACCTTATTCAGGGTTGGGAGAGAGATTGCAACAACAAACAAGAGGAAATAAAACAACAGGAGGACACCATGGACTTCATAAAGGACCTTGGAAATACAAGAGGGAGACTGTCCCTTTTTAGTCAATCCATTCATACTTACTGAACACTCAAATGTGTGTTGGCCAAGGCCATTATGAGTTTACAAGAAATGGAAGGAAACCCCAAAGTGGTTTCGGTTCTACAGGAAATAAAAAGAGAAATTCAGGAGATTTGAGGGTCTCAACATTATGCTACAACTCGTCTTAGAAGAAATGAGCGACAACTTCAAACCATGCAACAAATAGAAATTTCAGGCTCTACTGTTAAAGACCCAAAACCCATTGACTCTTCAAATGATTGACTAATGATTTCCTTGTTTTTTAATGTATTTTTCGGTTAGCATTTACTATTTTCAGTTAGACTTTGTTAGGCATAGTATAATGGACATAGCGGCTAGTAGATGGATGAAAATTTTTCAATATTGGATGGCATTTAAATCTCTAAGGTGGCTAATAGACCTGGTTTCCTTCGAGCAGATTGAGGCCATCGAGTTTTATATGTTGCACCCTGCTTATTTTTTTATAAATAGAAAATAGTAAGGTACTACTAAATTTAAAAAAAAACAATCTATAATATTATGAGTCAAGTTTCATGTCTACAGAAGAAATATTATACTCTTTGCTCCCCACAGGCATTCCCTCTACAGACTCTTCTCCCTCACTTCCTTGATTTACTTTTGAGATATTTTTATTAGTTTTTATTCCTTCATTTTACTAGAGTTAAAAGCTTGAATATATATATATATATATATATATATATATAGTAAGCTTGCAGGATTACATCTTCATCGGGTCCAATATATCACCCCTAGTGGCAGAGAATCCAACTAATAGCTTCACATCGAGAAGTGTCTTAAGAGAGCACCAGATCATCATTTATCCAAGACACCGTGGACAAAATTAAAAACTAATATATATATATATATATATATATATTATCATTCTCATATATATAATATTATTATACATTAATATTTCTTAATTTTCAATTTTAATGATTTTAATGTTTGTTTATTTTGAACATCTACAAATTTGCACACCTATAGAGGATAGAGATAAATCCTCACACATTTATAATTGATATTGAAATAATATAATTTTGTGGGTGCAAATTTTTGTTTCTTTCTTCTTTCCCTAGATTTTTTAAATTTTCATTATTTTGATATTCCATTTCTAGGCTTTAAAACTGACTACACCAAACTTGTTGATTTTTTTAGTTTTCCTTCTAAGCCAATAAATAGTTTATCTTTTCTTATTTTTATTGAGATGACTTTTTTTTTATTTGTTCAAATTGTTATGATATTTTTGGACTTCAAAGCTTGCTCGAAGATAATATCTGAATTAGTTTTGTTTTATTTTTGAGTGCCAGATATTTTATGTTTGCTTAAGCTTATTGAGATAATGCATAGTTTCTTTCTCATTTATTTTTGGTTATTTTATTTTTGGACTTTAAATTTGGTCTAAACTTTGAAGAAAATATTTTCTTAGTCTTACAAAGAGGATGCACACTTTGTTTCTAACTTATTTTTAGTTAATGAACCCTTTAAAAAAAATCATCTCTCTCTTATAAATTTACAAGTGAAACAATTCATATATTCTAAGCTAAATTTTAATGTGTGCAAAAGAAAGTTTGTGTTCACATTCCCTGATCACACTTGTTCTCGAGCACATCACTACTTCACTTTTTAGACACTTTTCTTAGCTTCTATCCCTTCTTTTTATGAGAGTGAAAAACTTGAATAAATATACATTTTGCAGCGAAAATATTATTATTATTTGTAAAAAAAAATCCAACTTAAATCTATCTCATACTGAAATATTTAAAAGGAAATAAAAATCATCTCTCTTTTACAAATTTACTATTGAAACAATCTATATATTCTAATCCAAATTTCATGTGTGCGGAAGAAATGTGTATGCATAAGAAAGATGTGTGCAAAAGAAAGGTTGCAGTGTTCCTTGCTCCACACACATATTCTATTTGCACACTCGTTCTAACAGATTTCCTTGCTTCACTCTTTGGACACTTAATTTTTATTCCTTTTTATGAGAGTGAAAAGATAGAACACATATACATACACAAAAATATAGATTTATTTTTTTGACAAAAATATTACTATTATTTGACAAAATAAATCCAACTTAAATTTATCTCACCTTCAAATTTGATAAATATAAAAACTATTAAAAAAACCTTGTTTAGTTGTTGTGTGTCATACATGGAACCCACAAAACCATCTGCATTCATGCATGTAGTTGTTGTGTGTGTAGACATGAAAACCAAATATTGTGGTATGCATATTACATATTACATTAGTGGCGAGAATCCATGAGTTGGGAGAATGATCAGTGATATGCAACAAAAACTAGGAAAAGATAACACATTGATAAAAGCATTCTTAGTGGTCATGACTTGCTACTCAATAAATCTCTCTTCTTTTTTCTCTTTATATGTACAAAATCTAACGAATAGACTTCTCTATAAGATGTGTATGCAAGTATAAGAAATTTACTAATAACTAATATCAATCAAATTAATGTGAAGGCAACTTATATATATTTCAATTGTAGAAAGAGAAATGATGGTCGATTTGTTTTTTTTCTAGAGAAAAAAGACCATAATTTTTATTATGTAGACAAGGAATAAAAATTTCATTATGTAGACACACCATGTGTGTATTGAATCTTTAAGAAAATATCTATCAAAGAGGTAGCAGGGAGTGAAACCCTAGGGTCATATAATCCTTAGCCCAAAGAGCATAAAAAATCTAGGGTAAACAGACCTAATCAATATATAAGCCAAAGCACACAAGCTCATTGAAAATCTAAAAAAGAATAAAAAATTATACAACGCTCGTAGGCCTGAGAAAAACCCATATAGGGAGTGAAAAATATGATCCAAAGTCCAACCGACAAGTAAGAAACCATATAAATAAAAATAAAAATGAGCACATGACCCATTCCTTATAGCGTCAGGAAGCTGCCCAGTGAATACAATATCAAGACTCATTTCCAAACCTTAGAAGAAAGAGTTATGCCTCAAAGACAAGTGAGAGCCAACAATAGGGAGCCTTGCATGGAATTGTGACGACGACAACATATGAGACTTGAGATGGGCCAAGAAGGGGAAGACATGCGGCACCTCCAAATAGTCTAACAATAACGATGTTTAAAGCCACAATGAAGAATAATATTGCCTGAAGAAACTAGAACCTGACCCAGAAGAAGCCCCTCCATATGTTGATGTCCAAAAATGGGACAAGAAAGGCACAAGTGTGGGTCAAGCAACATATAGCCGCCAAAATCCACACCCCCTCAAATTTCCAAAGTGGTTAGAAGACAACACGATAGAGAACGTTGGCCAGACTAACTCCATATTCGACCTCCCTAGAGAAAGATTCCTCTGGTGCATCACAAAGAAAACACGAACCAACAGATATTCCCTGCAAGCAAAAATTGTGGTGTCAAAAGAAATGGAGGCATGAAGCAGGGTCAGAGTAGCTAGAGTTAGGCGCCCCAACCCACTCCCTCCTCAATGTTGGTTGATTTAAATATATGAAATTGTTCTAAAATGTTGTAAAATAACTTGAAACTAGCCCAACCAAATATACTAGATAGGCTTCCATTCCCCCATGAATTAACTCTAATTTTGCACAATATCTAGGGCCACATGGCGTTTTTATCTTTTCTATGGAGCGCCAGACTTGACTGAAGAAAGGGTAGCAGAGGGTTGATCAGTGCAAACCAAAATCAAGTTAAAGAACATGGAATAAATTAAGTTTATATTTCTTGTACTTTTTGGTGTACATTGATATCTATTTCACGAATTTCTACATGGAAAAAATAATCACTGAATTTTTGGAATGCCTTTATTCACAAAAAATACTATTAAACCTTTTGTGCTTGTGAGAAATCAAACTCAAGTGGCTTTAGAACCAGATTTGGTAATTCTTGATACATTGAGATTGAGTATCCTATACTTGATTCAATCTCGAGAATATTTCCACTTTTGTATTAAAAATGTATTAGCACATGTGTAGATCAACATATGAAACTTTAGATCCAAGGTATGCTAGGTCTGCATCTTGAGTTGTTGCTATATGATCTGCATAATTTCTAACCACACTAGTAGTCGACGACATCACTAAACCTTCTAGATGATCTACATTCCTAACCACACCATCAACCAATATTACCATTGAATCAGTTGGATGATATTCATCATTTAAATGCCAAGACTGAAGAAACTCAAGCCTCTTCATTCTAATTTCCTTCAACCTGCATCATTTCAATGCCATGACTGAAGCAACTCAAGCCTCTCCATTCTAACTTCCTTCAAGAAAAATGTTTCCTTGGAGTTTTGAAACCCTACTTCCTGTGGGAAAATGAATCAAAACAAATTACTTGCCATGCAAACGGTGAAATCCCTAAAATGGTGATTTCCTTGACACGAGTCTAGCAATTTGAAATTCCTATGCCAGTTTCCTTAACATGAGTCTGACAATTTGAAATTCCAATGTCAATGCATGATTGTAGTTATTATTATATATATCATTACAATGTGCTTTATATTAAATTTTTAATTAATTTCATTATCGTTTTGTTATAAAATTGTATTATAGTTAGCTAAATTAGCTTGGTTGATTTTATAATATTTGGAAGTTATGAATATATTTTTGTTAAACTGGATCAACTTTAATCACCATCCAAATGATAAACTAACAAATCTGAAGATTAAGAGTCTTAATAATATTTATATAATGAATAAGCAAAGTACATGAAAAGTCACATTCCTAAAAGTAAATCCCAAATTTTATTATACAAAGTTGACTACACAAACATATAACTACAAAAAATCGTTGCCACATTTTAAAAAAAATATGAAAAAAAAATCAAACAAGCTATGGTTAAAAAATGGGAAGAGTAAAATATTACTCAAACTAAACTCTTTAAAAAAAAAAATCACCTCTCTCTTACCAATTTACCATTGAAACAATCTATATATTTTAAGCATTTCATGTGTGCGGAAGAAAGTTTGTGTTCCTTGCTCCAGACGTGCATCCCCTTCACACACTCATTCTACCGCACATACCCCTCTTTCGCATATTCTTTATTACGCGCACATCTCTTTCTCCACACACCTCTTGTTATGTACATCATTTCTTGGCAATGTCAAATATATTATAAGATACAAGTATTCTAATACTTATCATGGATTGATATCTATATCAAGCATTTTATTATATTCCTATACTAATACATATAATGGAAACCGATCTCTAAATTAGAATGAAATATTTTTTTGTGATTCGTGTTGAACTAAAACCTAAATTACCAATATATTAAAAAACAAAATCATGTAATATAAATATTGTATTAGATAAATTATATATTATATTAGTGTTAAACTCAAAAAAAAGAAATAAAGAAATAAAACAAAAAATAATAATAAAACCATCTTACACATTTTTATCCTAAATAAATTATATGAATTATGATATAAATCATATGCAACGTGGTAAACCATTTATAATTTTATAATATTATATGTTAAGTGCTGAAGCATTTGTAAACTAACTATTTATAAACTATGTAAATAGTATACATTATGTTAAAAACATGTGTTTTCTCTTAAGAGGTTATATGTTCAAAACTAAAGAGGGTGGAGTATGTATATCTTTATAGATTTAGCAGTCAAATCACTATGAGAAAGTGGATCCCTTGTCTCACAAACAAGACAGTCTCATACAGCAATTTGATATCTTGCTTGGTCGTGACCTTAAAATCAGATTATTGTTATTATTACTATTAAAAATTCTAAATTGAAAACTTTCAACTTTATTTTCATTTTTATCCATGGAGGAAGGTGAACACATTACATTTGTGATATAGACCATTGATAAATAGACCATGGAGAAGTTAATGTACCAAAACATTAAAATGCACTGCGACCAAGTTGGATTAACCAACCAACCAACCTGAGACCCCACATTGGCCAGTCAGCTCGGCTCGCGCAGGTTTCCAAATCGCAAAAGTATCTCATGATGTCACAAAAAGTCGGGAAGGCTGTGAAAATTGTCCAATGCCCAGGTGGTTGGAATGTTAGAACATAATGGAATACCTATGACAATGAATTCAAAAACTACTTACAAGCATGCTTCATAAATGTAAATGAAAAATAAATATTAATATTATGAGTGTGAACAAATATTTCGTATAAAGTAAACTAGCATTTGTTCCTAAGGGTTCAAAAGTACACCGAAGGAGCAGACTTTGTGTTAACTCCCATGCAGATCAAAAGTCACGGTTTCTATTGATCTTAATACAACATCAACACCATCTCTTTCAAACACCAAATTGATTCTGCATATATGAGAGAGAAAATAGCTATATGGACCGAGGTTGTCCCAATTTCATCTTCGATTTGGGAAAGGAAGGGTTGTCCTTCTTTCAATTCCCGCTAGTCCAAGAATACTTGCAATCTGTGCTTGCAAAGGCAATTGCATAGATAGGTCGCCAATGTTTTTTTGCAATCATACCCATGGTGATTAATAAAGACATCATAGACATAGTAGTTGTTTTTGGCATATGAAGTAAACACAAAGGTGGAGGATGCCATGCTATCGATAGACATGCCGGTAGGAAAGAGTTTAGACAAAATTGAAGGCAAAGACAATCAGATAATATCAATTCCTCTCGTGACAAGTTCATCAAATTCTTAAAGAACCTAAATCCCCTTGTGTTTCTCTTGATTGATAATGTTTCTCTTCACTTTTCATCTCCTGGTTTCATAGAAATATTTAACTCTGTAGAGCATATATGTAAATTCTTGGATTCAACCAGTGTATGTTTCAAGAGGAGAGAGTGTGAGGAAAAGTGTATGATTATAATTATTATAAAACGTTATAGTTAATGTTAACATTGTTTTCTCTTCACTTTTCATCTCCTGGTTTCATAGAAATATTTAACTCTGTAGAGCATATATGTAAATTCTTGGATTCAACCAGTGTATGTTTCAAGAGGAGAGAGTGTGAGGAAAAGTGTATGATTATAATTATTATAAAACGTTATAATTAATATTAACATTGTAATAAGAGTTTTAAAAATTCGAACCTGCCTTTTAAACAAAACGGAACTCTCAAAATAATTATAGAAATAAATGTGCTACTTTTGAAAATCTCCACATTCATTAATATTTGTCTCACAGAAGAAACCTTAAATCTAAAATATCACACATTAAAGTAGTATGTCTAAAGAGAGTTGAGTTTACTCTTCAATTAAAATAAAGTGTTAATAGATTAGTATATTATAAAATAACCCAGAATCAAGGATTTTTTTAGATGGTTACTCCACAACATGAATTGGGCCCAGATTTAATGATGTTTGATTTTGGTCTGAATTAGGTTTAAATTTAATGATGTTTGATTGTGCTATGAAAAAATAATATTTTTTTAAAAATTAATAATGCGATTTAATTTAATTTTGATTTGGATTTTTTCATTAATTAAATAAAGTTGAATTTAAATAATAATGCAATATTAGAAATTTAAATAAAAATGTAAAATTAGAAAAAACTTTGTAGGTTTTTTAAAATATATAAATTATTTAAAAATATTTAATACATTAGAATTAATTATAAATAGTCTATCCTTTTGGTTTTAGATATAGGATAATTGGGTGTTCTGGTACGACACTTCTTGATGTGAAGTCACTCCTAGATGTGAAGTCAACAAATACTGTGGGAAAATCTTGTTTTGTGTTATTTAAACTGCTTTTTTGACTATATATATGGATTCAGCCCCTGAAAAACACGTAGGGCACTTCTATTGTGCAGAGGTTACCCATCAAACTTGTGATTTCAATGAATTCCTGCCAGATTTTAGAGAAATTAGACAAAAAATTCCCCAAAAAACTTCTAAAAACTCTCACTAAAAACAACTCATATTACCAACAAAAAAATCTATAACTTTATAATAATTTAATAAACTTATTAAACTATTAATTTCTTTCATTTTATTTTATATATTTAAATCACTGACCGGAGAACTATGAAGACTATAATTTTATGATATTTTTACTAATTAAATATGGTTTAAATCACAATTTTCTGTCCTCCTATATAGTTGTATTTGGTATCATACACGTTTTTTGGTTTTTAATTTATGAATTCTCAATATTTAATAAGTAAATCGTGTTCACTATAATGATGTTGACTCTAGTTTCATTTCCGAGGTTCCATGGTACCAAATTATATTTTTATTAACTAAACTTGCTTTTAATCACTGTTTTCTGTTCTCGTATGTAATTGTGTTTCGTCACATATATGTTTTATTTGGTATCATATAAATTTTTGGTTTTTAATTTATGAATTTACAGCAAAAGGGGTTCACTATAGTTTTTTGTTTTACTTTCGAAGTTGCATGGTACCGAATTATATTTTTATTGACTAAATGTGCTTTAAATCACGGTTTCCATGGTACTGTGTGCTCTGTCTCCCCATCTATTTTTAGAGACAATATATATGTAAATGTAGCGACCAGCAACATTCAAATGTAGTTTAGCTATTTCGAGTTAAGTTGGATGAGATGTTTAGTGTTTCGTGAAACAGGTCTGCTCCCTTCGTCCACAGGATATCCAGAATATCCAAGTCGATTGCCATGGGAGTTGTCTATCGAGGTAGTTTTTTGGTTCGGATGGCAGAAATCTGTTGGAATTCGCTCAACTAAAATTTAAAAAATCAGGTAGTGGCAGTGCTTGGAATCCATTTTTGATAGTGGAAATGGATTTAGCACTATCAAAAACCCCTGAGGCACTCAAAATACTAATATTTAACAACTGTAAACAAGATTCTGAGCAAATCTTTGCCGGATTTTATGAAAATCGTTACCGGATTCTGAGACAAAACGTGGCCTCGGTAGACTACGTCCAATAGATTGCCATGTATTTCAGAAAATCCAGGTGATTTTCCGTACATTAATATATTTTAATCTTCGTTGAAATCTGTCATTAAAATAACTCTGCGCAATTGATGGCTCTGCAGTGACGGCACCAGGCTGGCCCAGAAGCGATGTTTAGAAGAGATGGCAGCAAGAGCAAGCCCAATATGTTCTGCAGAACAATCAGGGATTATCTGCACGAAGACCTTACCTTATCTGCAAGAAGCCATGATAGACCTTACCGAGGACCAGTGAAAAATTCTGGGAAAAAAAGAAAAGAAGAAGCACCATTCATATGGAGTTTGATTAAGACCAGCAAGACTATCATCACATAACTGGCGCAAGCCCAGGCTACTGATAAGATAAAAGCTTTGATGACAGGGGAAGAAGATTATGAATTTCACGGGACAGAAATGGCGCCCTCAAGAGAAAAAGCTTTGGGTTTCTCCAATTTTGCAAACCAAGTCCTCCTGGCTGACAAATATAAGGAGACGATTAAAGAGCTGAAGGACGTTATGAACCAGCTAGTAGCAGCAATTTAGGGGATTTGGGGAAATGACCATTTTTCAGCGCCCCTCTCTAGCCCATTCTGTTTTTAAATTCTTGCAGTGTTGAAATCGAAATGCTCAGCAACTTATGGGTGCTTGGTATTTTTAGGCTTCTGAATCTAAGAAAGTGCTGTTACTTGGATGCCCTTGTGATTCCTGCCACATTATCTCATTTTTTCAAGCAACTTTAAGATGAATACCAATATTATGCCTCCACAAGCAGAACAGATATAAGCTGGAAACCAAGATTTTCTCAGCATTTAATTAATAATCACTGTAATTTTATTCTGGAAAGCGTAATTTCAATACTCTTAAAAATACTTCTATTAAAAGTCATTTTATTCTGCATCAACATAATTAACCCTAAAAAATATAACCTCTTTCAGAGCCTTTCCGCAGCTCTATACTCACCCAGCCCAAAAAGTGTACTGCCAAGAAGCTTCAACGCCTTGTAATGGGCTGAGCATTGCAAATTCTAGCAAGAATGAAAATATTCCTTTGGTTGATCTCAACCAGTGCCCAACTGTTCTCCTTTGTTGTCTCTCAGAAACGTCCCGGGCTTCTCCACCATTGTCGTTTCTTTCTCTATCGCACCCACTGCTCTCGCAGAAATCCTACGCCGGAATTTCCACCCGGAGAAGGCCAAATTGTTGCAGGCTCTTCCCCTGCGATTCGAACTGGTGACCTCAGAAAATGAGATTGAGTGGAAAGATACACAGGAAAAACACCGGACAGCTCACACAGGCGTTCGGCATCTGTGGTAATTCTGGAAGGAAATGGCCGACGATACTCTGAGATTATAGTTGATCCATCGAAATTGTATAAGTAGACCAATCCTCTCCAGTGCAGTGGCAAAAAACTGTGCGCGTATGATGACCAACTGGGAAAATATTATTTGGGTAGTTTAGCTTCCACGCCTCTTAAAAAATGGTATGCGGGACACTGTCAGATTCTGTAAGGAACGACGTGTTACAAACAAAAACTCCACAATAGAATATTATAGAATATGTAATAAATAATAGTGATTGAATTTAATGGTTATGATTTAATTAAAAAATAATATTTTATTTTATAATTTAAAAATAGTTATTTAATTATATTCTATAAGATTTAGTAATTATTAATTGTAATATGATAGAGTTGTTATATATGAATTTTGTAAGAGAATTAATTATTGGTTTTATGATATTTAGTGGTATAAAGGTTCATTATGATTTAAATATTTATTACATGGTAGTAGATTAAAATATTTTTTTAGTATTAATTTTATGTTTAATTTTAGCATCTGGTATAGAATAGAAGATGATTAATGCTATGGGAATATAACATGGACAAAATATGCATATCTTTATAAAATATTTAAAAAAGTTATATGTTTACTTACCATAATTTACATGTCGCTAAAAATTCATCTCGTACTATTTCAACAAATTTGAAGAAAGAGTAGAATTCCCATCACTTTGAACACACAAATATTTTAATAAGTAGTCTTGTCATTCCCACATTTCATCACATTCTAATATTGAAATAACTAAAATTCTCTCAAATGACCGCTCTAAAATTTTTTCTCTTTAAAGACAAAGAGAAATAAGGGATAAGGCCAAGTAGTGAAGTCATAGGGATTGAAAGAGAGCTAAAGATAATGTTCACAATGCCTTGAACCTTAAGGAGATTGTTGTGCAACAACAAATAGGTGATATGCATATGAAAAATATGTAATGATTTACAAATTTACATGTATAAAAACTTTAAATTTATTACATTAAAATAATATAAATAATAAAAAAATATAATTATTTTAACTTTAATCAATATTATAATCATTAATCAAATAATAAATTATAAAACTATTATACACTCTCAATTATGAAAAACTTGTTTTACTAATTATAAAATACTTTAAATTAAATTATGAAAAACTTTCTTTATAAATTTTAAAATTTTATTAATTCCATCTTATTATTATGCTAATTTTCTCTACTATCTCATAATTGGTATTAGTATATTTTGGTATAATATTGTTTAAACATAAATTAAAATCTTACATGTTACATTTAGTTCATGTCAATGGTTTTTATTTTAATACATGATTTCAATAGTGAAGCATATATAAAGGCATAATCATGTTTGATGATAACTTTAAAATTTATTTCATCATATACATGTTAATGTTTTTCTGCTTAGCAAGTTTATAGTCCCATATTTTAGCATATAAATAATTACAATGTAATATCAAACTCATTTTTCCTAAATAAAATGAAATCTTTGTCTTAAATCTACCTATGTCACAACCTTTACCAAAATACTCTATTCTATTACCAAAATTTAAATCCTTTGATACGATTTGGATACCTAAAGGTATCATGGTACTTTGACACTTTTTATCAAAGTTATAATATTATTATCTATCTCTAAAATTATATGAGAATATTATCTAAAATAAAAAATAAATAAATTTATATTAAAATAAATTTTATAAATCTCACTTAATAACAAATAACAAATGTGACCTATATAAATTTAAAAAATTATATAATAAAAATATAATAAAAATGTGACCTATATAAATTTAAAAAATTATATAATAAAAAATTATATAATAAAAATTATGTGATAGAGATGTTATGTATTTAAAATAAAGATATTATAGGTTAATCATAAAAGTGCTATAAATTTTATTAAGATTTTTTCGGTTTAAATGTGAGACATTGAATATTGATTTTTGTTAATATTATAAAGAAATTTAAAATTTTAAAGGTGAGATATTGAATATTGATTTTGAAAAAGATGTGGAATTAAAATATGGTATTTAAAAAAAAAAATAGTTGATTGTAAAAAGGAAATACATCTAATTTATCATTTTGAAATGTGATAGCTATATCTTTATTGTAAGTACATATTATTATTATATTTATGGTATCAATTTTTATTTTTAAATAATTAATAATTTATTTAAAATAAGAAGATGTTTTTGAAAAAATATTTATATTTTGATAATAATACAAAATTACATCAAATAAATCAAGAACAAAAAGAATAATTAATATATATTCTCTTTCACTTTACTGTTATGTTGAGATATATGGAACATAATTTATGGATTGGTTTTTGGTATTAGTACATATTATTTTATGTAAAAAATATTTAATAATATTTATTAATAATATTTTTATGATATATATATATATATATAATAATATTTATTATTAATATTTTTATGATATAAAGGTGAAAGCAAAAAAATGGCATATAATTATATGTATGAATATTTTACAAATTATGAGTTAATTATACATATTTAATTTGATAGAGATGTTATGTATTTAAAATAAAGATATTATAAGTTAATCATAAAAATGCTATGAATTTTATAAGATTTTTTTGGTTTAAATGTGAAATATTGAATATTAATTTTTGTTAATATTATAACGAAATTTAAAATTTTAAAGGTGAGATATTGAATATTGATTTTGAAAAAGATGTGGAATTAAAATATGGTATTTTAAAAAAAAATAGTTGATTGTAAAAAGGAAATACATCTAATTTATCATTTTGAAATGTGATGGCTATATCTTTATTGTAAGTACATATTATTCTATTTGTGGTATCAATTTTCATTTTTAAATAATTAATAATTTGTTTAAAATAAAAAGATGTTTTTGAAAAAATATTTATATTTTGGTAATAATACAAAATTACATCAAATAAATCAAGAACAAAAAAATAATAATATATAAATATGCTAAATTCGAATATTAAAGAGAGAAGACATCATTATTTCACTCCGATTTAATTACTGATTTTATTTTATTTTTCTAATATGATGTTGACGTCTAAATTCTTGGAATGTGTACATATTCTATTCTTATCTAAATTTGAATGAACTTCCTATTTCTAAAAAAATACATGTTCTTAATTATTGTATCCACTCAAGTTGTATGGTCTCTTTAAAAAAAAACATATTATTCAAAAATGACTCCAAAAACATATTATTGAAAGATTAGTCCAACTTTATAATATCCTTGAAATTCTATTTGAAGAAGGTAATATTGAAACTAAGAATGTATATATTGTAAAACATAGAATGAACATTTTATTTTTGTATATTACATACTTAATAGGTAATTGACAAAAGAGATCCATATATTTGTTATTCAATCTTACATGAACGCCATATAACATTTATTATTCATTCATTATTCTTAAAAAAACTAAATTTTAAAATTAAAATTTAGCAAATTAATAATGAAAATTTGTAATTTCAAAAAATTTAATAATTATTTTCATTAAAATAATTAATTAGTCTATAAATAAAAATAATTTTAAATATTTAAATTTAATCTTTGAAAATTTCAATAAATATTTAAAATAAATAATAATTAATTAATTTCATATAAATTTAATCTATTCTTAATTTAATATATATTACACATCATTAAGATAATTGATTATTACTATTAATTTAAAACGAGTTAGACCTCGGAGAGCATGGATTAATGAAAGCAACTTTTTTTTCAAAGTTTAAGTAGGTGTATGAAGTTTCTCAAATTCAGTGCATAATTCTCCTTTCCCCTGGTTTGGAGTCATGGTAACAATACTTTTTAATAGTAATTAATGACATTATAATAGTAATAGTTGAAAATATAAAGAATTATTAGAATATAATAAATTTAGTTATGGTGAGAGATTGATTGTTTTATAACATTCTTATTTAAATAGATTATTATAGCAGAAAATTTTGTTTAGAGATTTGAATTTATTTAATTGAAAAAATAAATTGTTCACCAAACTACTCAATCTAACATTTTTTTGACATTTTCACATAATTTTAAAAAAATATAACACCCACTCTAATTAAATATTACCATAATGAAAAAAGAAAATTAACTCTTACCTTGAGATAATAAAACCTGGAAATAATATGGCATGCAAAACTTACACAAAGGTAATAAAGAATGGAATTAGCATGGCGTGCGAAACTTACATATTGTCATTAATACACCACTACATTGGATTTTGCACTATTGGACTTTATTTAAGTTTCCACGATTTTTAGTTTATCCATGGTTTATTTGATTAAGATTTTAAAGGTATATGGACAAATGTATTATTTGTTTCATCTAGATATTTACTTCTACTTTGACAGCTCACTGATTCAATTAATAAACCTTACATGATTTTGTGTTCTGTATCATGATCTATGACATGATCTGGCATATTCATTTAATACCCTAGTTGTGAGATATACGGAGATATCCTTTGGGTTGTTGATGGCCACCTACCTGCCTCCATCGTCGTCCGATCTTGATAGAGATTTACGACTAAGGTTTCTCGGCGGGAACAATCGGGTATTACCCCCGCAACCCTAACCATTCGAACCATTGTCTCCTCTATCCGAGCTCTGAATGAGGCTCTGCCATTTTTCTTTAGGGTTTGGTGTTTGTGAAGGTTCTTCCGTCTCTGGCTTGAAAGTTTGGAATCTAATTTAATAGTGTGGCTTCCACTCCAGGATATGGCCATGATGAGGCCTTTCCACCACAAAAAATGTAGTTTCCTACTTGGGATTCTCGGGGCGAAGGATTACAAGCCAGTCCAGTTTCCCTCTTCGATCACTCGCCTCCGAGGTAAAGGACTCCATTAAAATTTGGACCCTTATGCTAATTTGTTTACAATTTCCTCTTTAATCAAATGAGAAATATAGAAATTCAACTTCTAATCATATCTCCTTTCGCTTCTCACAGCTTACAGTTCGGCATACTGCTCCTTCCGCACAGGTGAGCTTCTATTCAACATTTCATACTTTCGCTCTCGTTTTTACACTGTGTTTTTTTATAACTCTGCGGGGACAAACTGGGTTAACTCTATTATAGTTGTTAAAGGTAAACTTCTGTTGGTTGTATTCAATCTTTCACCACTTTCCTTCATGGTGACACTGCTCTTTTGGCTAACCCCAGTGTGTTATCTCCAGGTATTCATATTATCGCTCGTAGGTGGTTCTGGCTAACTCATATGTGTCATAGGCGTTTTCCCTTGAGGAGTTTCTATGGTTAACTATTGCAATAGTGTTCTCTTATTTTTCGGGACTAAGGTTTACCCCTCAGGGTTTCCTTCCGAGCTCGTCCATATAAGTCTTTGGATAGTCCTCAAAGCTATTAGAAATGTATTCGTTTAGTCTAGAAGTTTTAATTCTTGGCATATGCGCATTCCAGTTGAACTGTGGTTAACGGAAATACATTACTGAAATTTTCATGGAAGAGAACTATTTATAATTACTAAACTTATTTCATATTTTATCTTCTGTCTGCTTGTTGCAGTGTTTTGGGTAAAGCTTTAATGTAATATCTTTATTTTCAGAACTATACTCCTACGTTGTAATTTTTCGTGTTTCTTGGTTTTATTAGAATAATGATAGTTGAGCCTTCGGTTGACCTTTACTTTTCTCTTTACGCCATAAATATTCAAAATAATATATGGGTTTTTACTCTCTTTAAATCTGAGATTTCTTTATATAAGTTACTCAGTTTTCTGGCAGTGTTTAATGCTTCATCTAAAAAACTATCTTTATGTACTTAATGTGAGTTTACTAGCATGATATGCCTAAATTCTTCCTTGAGTGACTAGACCACTCTAGTTCTCGTCTGTGTTTATCATTAGCCGAAAGCACGATGTGTTCTAGTTTTGAGGTCCTCCCACGAGATCGGAACCGACGGTGCGCTCCAATTACCATATTATGATATAGCAAATTTGTCTGTCATGTTAATAAAATCTTATCTCTGTGTTGCATAATTTGTGTGCCTCTATTTTCTACTAATTTATTTAAGTGAATTCTTTCATGGCTTCTGTACATTACAGTACCTCCATCTTTCGTTTGTCAATTTCTGCTAGGTTAGTATTTATTTATAAATATACAATTCATAGCTATTTTCCAGCAGAAGTTAAATACTATTTTCCAGTAGTAAATTCCTTTATATTTCACAATAACTAACTTAGAAACTCAATAAGATATTTTACAGATAATTTTATAAATCTGTAAAAAGAATAATACATCCTTTCAATGATAACCTCTAGAAACTGTATTTTATAATAAAACTGTTCACGAATAAATTTTCCTCATTTCATGATCTTTCATTGAATACTTTTATAAGAAGAAACATTCTGTTGTCCTTACTTCTACTGAAACACAACTTTGTGTTACTTATCTAATGAAAATCAGTTCCTATCTTTAAGCTTGATGAACATTCATATACTTATCTGAACTTGTAATTCATTGTTGATGTCCACCCAACTTTCAATAGAGGCAATTACGTCCTCTCCTTCCCCCATGCTCCACACCTGAAAGGTACAGGTTGACAATATATTCTGTTGTGACCTCAGGACCCCAAGTCCAATCAATACAGAAAATTTCAGGAATACTGAGTGATTTTCCACTTGTCTCTACCAACTCAGGAATTCTTCTCCACTATTTCCTTAGTTTCTGAACAGAACCCCTATTCCTCACTGGGATCACCTCATATCCCCAGAGGAACACGCAACTGTTCAAACTTTCTCAACTAACCTTCAGTTCTTGGAATACTTTTACCATCAACTTTTTACTTTTTATGGAACTAATTCCATAACCAATTTTATTTCTAAATAACAAAATAAATAAATTTTCTAGCAATAATAATTTTCTCAATTTTTATTTTAAGAAGAAATAATAAAATGTCATTTAACTAGTTAATACTAAATGCAGCTGTCACAACTTCCCACCCTGGAAGTAACACCGTCCTCGGTGTTTCACTCTAGCTCAGAAAATAGCTTTGGGTAAGCCTCGCGCACAAATCCTTCATACTCCCAAGTAGCCTCATTCGGGCTGAAGTGCTTCCACTGCACTTTAACATGGGTGATGACTCGCTTCCGGAGCATAATTTATCTCTCGTCGATTATGCATTGAGGCTTGACGAGAAACTTGCCATCCAGCTCTACCTGTAATCAGCAAAGTTTCTTGCCAAATTTTCATAAAAAATTATACTTCAAGTTAGGATTTTCTAATTCTATCCTACCTGAATATTCTGCCAATGAATCACATGCTTTAGATCATGCATATATCGCTTTAACAGGGACACATGAAACACATTGTGCACCCAGATGTGGCTGGGTAAAGCCAGCTGATAAGCCACAGGTCCTACCCTTTCCAAAATTTGGAAGGGTCCACAGAACCTGGGGGCTAGCTTGGCACAAGAGGCCCACCTCAAGGTACTTTTCTTGGGCTTGATCCTCACATACACATGGTCACCTACTTTGAATTATCGATAATTCCTCTTCTTATCTGCATATATCTTCTGCGGAAATTGTGCAGCTTTCAAGTTTTGCCTGATCTTATTTACCTCCGATTCCATTTCAGCCAGCATTTTTGGCCCAAGCATTAACTTAGTTTCAGAGCTACTCCAATTAATGGGAGTACGACATTTTCGCCCATATAGAGCTTCGAAAGGACTCATCTTAAGAGACTCTTGGTAACCATTGTTGTAAGAAAATTCAACTAAGTGTAAGTAATCTTCCCACTTGGTCGGCTGCTGCATCACGTACATGCGCAACATGTCTTCCAAAACTTGGTTTACTCACTTTGTTTGACCATCTGTCTGGGGATGATGAGCAATGCTAAAGTTTATTTGGGTCCCCAGACCTGTAAACAAGGTTTTCCAAAATTCTGAAGTAAACTTCACATCCCTGTCTGAGATAACATTCTTCGAAATGCCATGTAGTCTAAATATTTCTCTCATAAAAATATTTGCTATCTGTACAGTCTTGTAAGTAGACTGTACAGGTATAAAATGTGTAGACTTACTCAATATATCAATCACCACCATGATGGAGTCACTGTGCCTCTTTGATCATGGTAAACCTGTAATGAAGTATAGGGATATGACCTCCCACTTCCATTCAGGTACCGATATGGGCTGCAACAATCCTGCAGGATGCTAATGCTCCACCTTTACCTGTTGACACTCTAAACATTTGTTTAAATATTCAACAATGTTTCTACACATACCAAACCAGAAATATATTTTCCTAATAGCAGTTAAATTTTATGGTATCCTGGGTGTCCTGCATAGTTACTTCGATGATATTCATTCATGATTAGCTCCTTTAGGTCCACCCTGTTTGGCACATATAACTTTCCTCTAAAGGTTAGCATTTTTTCTTTATTAACTCCATATTCAGAAGTGTTTCATTGCTTTCTGGCCTCTTCCATTTGCTGCCATAGGAATTGATATTCAAGATCCTTCTGTGCTTCTTCTTTTACTTGATCTAAGAATTTACATTCAAGCTGGTTATAATAAAGCTCATAAAAACAATGCAGATTTCTACTTAAAGCATCAACCACATGGTTTTCCTTATCTTTCACGTGTTGGATATCCATATCAAACTCACTTAGGAAGGCATTCCATCTTGCCTGTTGGGATTTTAAATCATCTTGCTTGAAATAACTAGTTAGGCTACTATGATCCATCCTTAGTACAAACTTATTACCCAGCAAGTAGTGTCTCCATACCCGGAGTGCATGTACTACTGTTGTTAGCTCTAGATCATATGTTGAATATCTTTGTTCATGCTCCTTCAACTTTCTTGATTCATAATCCACTACTTTTCCTTCCTGAGATAAAAATTCCCCAATTCCCTCTTTACAAGTGTTTGTACAAACTTCAAATTCCTTATTGGGGTTAGCTACTATCAACATTGGTGTAGTGGTTAGTAGCTACTTTAACCTCTCAAAACTGTTCTGGCACTCAACAATCCACTTAAATACTTTTCCTTTTCTCTGCAAGGAGGTAATTGGAAAATAAATTCTAGAAAATCCTTCAATATATCTTCAATAGTACCTAGCCAATCCCATAAAGGATAAAATATCTACCACATTCTGGAGTACCCTCCATTCCATGATTGTCTTGATTTTCTCTGGATCAACAACAATCCCTTCTGCTAAAATAACATGGCCCAAGTATTGGATTTCTGTTTTGAAGAAATCACACTTGTTGAACTTAGCATAGAGCTGGTGTTTTCTTAACATTTCCACCACAATTTTTAGATGTTCTTTATGTTCTTCCTGGTTCTTAGAATAAATTAAAATATCATCAATGAATATGAGTACAAAATTATCCAGTAAAGGATGGAATATACCATGCATTAATATCATAAATGTTGCTGGTGCATTTGTTAACCCAAAGGGTAACACCACAAACTCATAATGCCCGTATCTGGTACGAAAAGTGGTATTGTAAATGTCTTCATCCTTGATTTGGATTTGGTGATATCCAGATCTTAAATATATTTTCGAGAACACTGTGGCCCCCTTCACCTAATCGAACAGATCATCAATCCTTGGTAGAGGATATTTATTTTTGACTGTTAACTTGTTGAGCTGTCTATAGTCCATGCACATTCGCATGGTTCCTTCCTTCTTCTTAACGAACAACACTGGTGCTCCCCAAGGGGACACACTTGGATGAATATACCCTTTGTCTAGTAATTCCTGTAACTGAATTTTTAATTTAGTTAATTCTGGAACACTCATCATGTAAGGAGCCCTTGATACAGGTGATGCTCCTGGCATTAATTCAATGGTAAAATCAATATCTCTTCTTGGTGATAATCCGGGTATATCTTCCGGAAAGACATCCATGAAATCTTGTACCACCAATATGTTCTCCATCATAGGAGACTTCTCCTTGGAATTAACATATCCCACCTAGATAGAATAAATATGACATCCCTTCCTCATACATTTATTCATTTGGGATGTTGTAATAGGATGTAGCTTTAGGGGTTTCTTGATTCCCTGAATTTCCTTGTGTGTTCCATCTTGCATTCTGTAATAAATGATCTTTTCCTTGTAGTCCACTAAGGTCCAATGTTTTTCTAACCAATCCATGCTAAAAAAAACATCATAGGACCCTAGTGGAAGTATGTTCAGGTCCACATTTAACTGTTGTTCTGCAATTTCTAATGTGCAGTTTGGAATTTTGGCAGTTACCTTTCTTTTTGCTCCTGTGGCTAGCTGTACCAGCCAAGGGTTTTGAATTTCTACCCTTTCAATTTACAAATTTCCACTATTTTGGGATTAACATAACTTAGACTTGCACCTGGGTCTACCAAAATAGAAAAAATAATTTACCTTCCAACTCTATCATTGTTGTCTGATAATCTGCATGTCGATCCTCCAATGCTGCGTTGATATGAGGTATGTTTCGAGCTACATCACCTACTGTAGAAGCCTCCTGTAAATTTGCAACTGTTTCACTTCTCGCTCGCTGTGGGAAATTTTTATAATAATGTGCCTAACCACACCCCCAACACTATAGAGGTGGTTTGGTCACTTGCCCTTGCTTAGGTTTGCTAGATTCCTCTGTAGGCCTCTCTTCAGCTGGCCATTGGCTTCTTTGATGATTTCTGCCAAACTTCTTACTTACATAGCTTCGTGCAGAATTCTTAAAATTATTATTTTTGGCACCCTTGAAGTTTGAGCTGCTTTCTAGTCCTTTTCTTGGCTGCTGACTTTTCCCCACTTCCCCTTTTTCCTTGGACTACTAGCAGCACATTCGTGCCTTACGAATGGCTTTGTCCATAGTTATGGGATTTACGAATTCAATTCGCTCCTTCATATGGGTTGGCAGACTACTCAGGAATCTTTGAACCTTAGCCTTCTCATCTCTGAGATATGGAACATATCTTAGCAAAGAGGTGAACTTGGTAATATACTCGTCCATGGTCATTTGTCCCAAATTCAAGTCATTAAATTCTTTAGATTTCTCATCATAGAAACATTAAGTTAAATTCTTGTCTTTAAAGTATTGCTGGAATGATTTCCAGGTAACATCCTTGTCCTCAATGCTACGAACATTCTTTACTTCTTCCCACCACAGAGTGGCTTTTTCCCTTAACTGATATATGGCCAACCTTGCTTTTAGTTTGCTGCCATACTCGTACAATTGAAAATATGTATTCATGTTTATCATCCAAGCCTCTGCCACTTCCTCAACTTCACCATCAAATGTTGGTGGTTTTATTTTTTCAAATTCACCCTGAAGCTCCAGTTTTTTCTTTTTAACTTGTTGATCTGACAAATTGCCAGACTTTGCTTCATTATAGTTTTTGTTCTTGTTTCTTCGCTGTGAAGGGATTCTTTCCACTTTGTCAGTGGTGTGGTCCATTTTTTGTCGCTCATTACCTTCTTGCATGTCTCTATCATCACTGGGTTGTTCCATTCCCTGATTTTTCTTATCTGACAGGCTCTTGAGTATCTTTTCTTGATCTTGCATCAAGCGCTTGTTATCACTTCGAATCTGCACCATTTCTTCCTGTAGCTTATGTACTGTATTCAACAGTATGCTGGTTTGGTGCTACTGTTCCTCCAACAGTCTACTTGTTTGCTGGTGTTGATCCACACTGAACTGAACCCACATCTCAGGGCTCACTTCTGGTCGTGTTTGGGGTTCCATGGTATTCTGGGGTGGTTGTTGCGTTGATCCCCTTCTCATGATGTTTCTTGATATTCTTCTCTTCTGTGCATCAGATACACACATCTTAAATTGTTAGTTGACCCTTAGGGTCCCAACGTGCGAACATTGCTCTGATACCACTTGTAACACCCACTCTAATTAAACATTACCATAATAAAATAAAATAAAATTAACTCTTACCTTAAGATAATAAAACCTGGAAATAATATGGCATGCAAAACTTACACAAAGGTAATAAAGAATGGAATTGGCATGGAGTGAGAAACTTACATATTGTCATTAATACACCACTACATTGGATTCTGTACTATTCGAGTTTATTTAAATTTCGATGATTTTTAGTTTATCCATGGTATATTTGATTAAGGTTTTAAAGGTATATGGCCAAATGTATTATTCGTTTAATCCAGATATTTACTTCCGCTTTGACAACTCATTGATTCAATTAATACATTTACATGATTTTTTGTTCTGTATCGTGATCTGTGACGTGATCTGGCATATTAATTTAATACGCCAGTTGTGAGATATACAGAGATCTCCTTTGGGTTTTCGATGGCCACTTGCCACCCTCCATCGCCATCTGATCCTGACAGAGATCTACGGCTAAGGTTTCTTGGCGGGAACAACCGGGTATTACCCCCACAACCATAACCGTTCGAACCATTGTCTCCTTTGTCCGAGCTCTAAACAAGGCTCTTCCATTTTTCTTCAGGGTTTGGTGTTTGTGAAGGTTCTTCCATCTTTGGCTTGAAAGTCCGGAATATAATTTAATGGTGTGGCTTCTGCTCCAGGATATGGTCATGATGAGGCCTTTCCACCATGAAAACTGTAGTTTCCTACTCGGGATTCTCAGGGCGAAGGGTTACAAGCCAGTCCAGTTTCCTTCTTCGATCACTCGCCTCCGAGGTAAAGGATTCCATTAAAATTTGGACCCTTATGCTAATTTGTTTACAATTTCCTCTTTAATCAAATGAGAAATATAGAAATTCAACTTCTAATCATATCTTCATTCGCTTCTCACAGCTTACAGTTCGACATACTACTCCTTCCGCACAGGTGAGCTTCTATTCAACTTTTCATACTTTCGTTCTCGTTTTTACACAGTGTTTTTTATAAATCCGCAAAGACAAACTGGGTTAAATCTATTATAGTTGTTGCAGGTAAACTTCAGTTGGTTGTATTCAATCTTTCACCATTTTTCTTCGCGGTGACACTGCTCTTTCGGCTAACACCAGTGTGTTATCTCTAGGTATTCATATTCGCCGCTCGTAGGTGGTTCTAGCTAACTCATATGTGTTGTAGGCGTTTTCCCTGGAGGAGTTTCTATGGTTAACTATTGCAATAGTGTTCTCTTCTTTTTCAGGACTAAGTTTTACCCCTCGGGGTTTCCTTCCGAGCTCATCCATATAAGTCTTCGGATAGTCCTCAGAGTTGTTAGAAATGTATTCTTTTAGTCTAGAATTTTTAATTCTTGGCATATGCCCATTCCGGTTGAACTATGGTTAACGGAAATACATTACTGTAATTTTCATGGAAGAGAAATATTTATAATTACTAAACTTATTTCGTATTTTATCTTTCGTCCGCTTGTTGCAGTGTTTTGGGTAAAGCTTTAATGCAATATCTTTGTTTTCAGAACTATAATCCTGCGTTGTAATTTTTCGTGTTTCTTGGTTTTATTAGAATAATGATAGCCGAGCCTTCAACCGATCTTTAATTTTCTCTTTACGCCATAAATCTTCAAAAGAATAAATCTTCATGTTTAGCATTAGCTGGAAGCACGATGCGTTCTGGTTTTGAGGTCCTCCCATGAGACCGGAACCGACGGTGCTCTCCAATTATAATATTATGATATAGTAAATATGTCTGTCATGTTAACAAAATCTTATCTATGTGTTGTATAATTTGTGTGCCTCTGTTTTCTACTAATTTATTTAAGTGAATTCTTTCATGGCTTATGTACATTACAGTACCTCCATCTTTCGTTTGTCACAGTTTCTGCTAGGTTAGTATTTATTTATAAATCTACAGTTCATAGCTATTTCCCAAAAAAAGTTAAATACTATTTTTCAGTAGTAAATTCCTTTGTATTTCGCAGTAACTAACTCAGAAACTCAATAAGATATTTTACAGATAATTTTATAAACCTGTAAAAAGAATAATACATCTTCTCAATGATAACCTCCTGTATATTATAATAAAACTGTTCACAAATAAATTTTCCTCATTTCATGATCTTTCATTGTATACTTTTATAAGAAGAAACATCTTGTTCTCCTTACTTCTATTGAAACACAACTTTAGGTTACTTATCTAATGAAAATCAGTTCTTATCTTTAAGCTTCATGAACGTTTAGATACTTATATGAACTTGTAATTCACTATTGATGTCCACCCAACCTTCAGGAGAGGCAATTACATCCTCCTCCTTCCCCCGTTCTCCACAACTGAAAGGTACAAGTTGATAGTATATTCTATTATGACCTCAAGACCCCAAGTCCAGTCAATACAGAAAATTTCAGGAATATTGAGTGATTTTCCACTGGTCTCCACCAGCTCAGAAATTCTTCTCCACTCTTTCCTTAGTTTTTTAACATAACCCCTATTCCTCACTTGGATCACCTCATATCCTCAGAGGAATAGGTAACTGTTCAAACTGTCCCAGCCAACCTTTAGTTCTTGGAATACTTTTACCATCAACTTTTTACTCTTTATGGAACTAATTCCATAACCAATTTTATTTCTAAATAACAAAATAAATAAATTTTCCAACAATAATAATTGTCTCAGTTTTTATTTTAAAAAGAAATAATAAAATGTCATTTAATTAGTTAACAACTAGTTAATACTAAATGCAGTTGTCACAAAAAAACATGAAATTTAGATTCAACAAATGTTTCGTACCTATGCAATTAACTGTTCAAACTATCCCAACCAACCTTTAGTTCTTGGAATACTTTTACCATCATCTTTTTATTTTTTATGGAACTAATTCCATAACCAATTTTATTTCTAAATAACTAAATAAATAACTTTTCCAACAATAATAATTGTCTTAATTTTTCTTTTAAAAAGAAATAATAAAATATCATTTAACTAGTTAACAACTAGTTAATACTAAATGCAACTATCACAAAACAACATAAAATGTAGATTCAACAAATGTTTCATATCTATACAATTTAATTAAAACAAAGTACAATTTAATTAAAACAAAGTACTTGCGACAATGTTTTTACAAGTTTCAATCTCATTTTTTATATAATTTTACTTATGGAGAGATGAGTAAACCATTCATGTTAAATTATTTATTTTTTAAAAGAAAATTTAAAACATAATTGAAACAAAGTATTTGTGACAATGCTTTTACAAGTTTCAATCTCATTTTTTATATAATTTGACTTATGGAGAGATGGGTAAAACATTTATGTTAAATTATTTATTTTTTAAAAGAGAATTCAAAACATGAAAGAATAAGATGGTGTACTTTAACCTGTTTTATATTTTGATTTTTAAACTAGAATTTCACAATATAAATTTTGGTGAAGATTATATTTTTCATTATTCATTTTATATTTATTAATATAAATATAAAGAAACATTTAAATTCTATTAACCATAAAAACTAAATCTGTAATTTTAAGGTGTAATTTAGTTTATAAATAAAATAGTTTTCTTCAAAACTATTTTTCTCATTAATTTAATCAAAATTCAATATAAATTCTTAAAATTTTGAGTTTAAATTGTTTAATCTGCATAATTCCAATGCTAAGACGGTTTTTCAAGGTGTTGAATCCATTTATTTATTCAAAAATGTATTTTAAGTAACAAAAACATCTTTAAATTATACATTTATGCATTCAAAAATGTATTTTAAATAAGAAAAAATCTTGAAATTATACATTTATACATTCAAAAATGTATTTTAAATAACAAAAAATCTTGAAATTATATTTATAAACTTCATTAAATTCTAGTGATAAAAATTATTTTTTCTATAAATTAAACTACACCATAATTTTAACAAAATCCCAAAATCCCTAACAATATATATAACTTTTATATAACTTTTGGATGATTCAATAAAAGTTACCGTATTTAACTCTGCTAACTGGCGGAAAAACAAATGGAACAAGAAGTTATCCTATTGTTGCATCCTCATCTCTAGGGAGTTGTCTAACAAGATAGAGGAATTGCCAAGGCTGTCAAAATTCGCCGCAATCTGGGCCAAAAATATTTGAAAAATATTACATAACAATGTTTGAATCATGATTTTGATGGTAGACATGGATTCAGCACAATCAAAAACCTCTAAGACACTTCAAATATTATCCCTGCTAGATTTTCTTAAAATCTTACCAAAATTTCCATAATTTTCAGAGCGAAAAAAACGATGTAATTAGACTAAGACCATCTCTAGTGCTTAGCATTCTCAATGACGTTTCTCGATCTTTTCGCAAAATAAGATGGTGTACTCCGGCCCCAAATTCCAATCACGGATTTTGGTTTCTCTTAAAATAAATATCAAATCATCTTCGGTAAAAGGTAGTATCCATTGTACATTAAAGATATTGTAATAATTTTTTTGTGCAGTAAAGTTAGTAGTTTAATGCAGTAAATTTAAATATTGATTTTCATAGTGCTCAAAGAATCCTACACATCATTGATTATTTTAAATATACCATCTTCTCTTTTATCTTTATTGTAAGTTACATTAATTATTAATTTTAACATTTTAATAATATAAAAAAATAATTATCATATATATTAATTATTAAAAGATAATTGATTTATTGAATATTTTAAAAACAACAAAGAGCAACATTATTTCATTAATCATAAGTAAATTTTTTTAGTAAATTGTTATAGATCGTTTTCATTTTTAATATGAAATATTAAAATTAAAATTTAGAAGATTAAAATGTAACTAAGTAATTTACACTTCCAAAATAAACTAAAATCAACATAAAGAAGCAACAATTAAACATATACCCATTAAAACTTCTGAAATTACACGTTGATTTGGAACTCAAATTATTTTATGTTTTCTCTTATTTGTTAGCCTTTTCATTTGTGTTTGGGAAACCTAGCACGATTTGTATTGAACTAAAACTAGGAATTGCCCAAAAGGTGCAAAGAGAGGCCAATACGTTTTTTAAACTAGAAAAGTTGTAAGAGTTGTTGATGTAATTACAAACATTCAAAACTTGAGTTATTAACTTGATGATAATAACATGTGTGTAAAGAGATTTAATTGAAAGTAACAACGTTAAGAGGTATGTGTGTTGTCAATGGAAGTTGAGATATATACAGGGTTGATCATCATTAACACAAAAGTAGTAACAATATAATACATGTGTTATGCAATGGATTTGTTTGAAATTATATTGAATGGCATAGTAGTTCACATAGAGATATACATAATTGCTTAGTAGTTCAACGGAAGAGGACTTATCTACGTAGAGATGTATTAGAAGGTGAATAATTAAACATGTGTACAATAAAAGTATGTGTTGTGATGTAAATCTAAATGAAAGTGAGCATCTTATCATATATACATGATGAGGCATGGCATCGACAACACCAATTGATGTCTATTGTGATTCCATGATGTGAAAGTTCTTCTTGCCATTCAACCCACATTTTCCGATGTGCGTCTCTTTCATGGATGCAGATTGTTTTTTTAGTATTTTCAATATCTTCTTTAGCAAGGTAATAGTTGGACGCAAACGGTAAAAAGGCAATGATTGTGGCGGCATGACCCTCATTTGTATATCTTCTAAGGTAAGTTATTGTTGTTGAACTTATCGGCAACATTCATAAAGAATGTTTAAGTAGTTCACATCCATATCTATTGGTCATGGAAAAAGAGAATTAATAATTGTTAGTGGAAGTGTCTATTGAAAGCGTAATATTTATAAATTAAAACTAAAATCAAAGTAAACATGAACTTTTTTTTCTAAATAAGAGTAAACAGTATGAGGTTAAATGTAATAGCAAGCAATTGTATATGAAATTTGGATAAGTCTTAAGTGATGTTTATCATTGGTAAATTTGAAAGGAAGAGTGTATGGTTGGTTAGACTGTACTCTTCTACATATGTCAATGATTCTTCTTGCTTTATGTGTTGTAGATATGGGTTATCTTCCATTCGTGATATGTGCGAGAATGGAAATGTTGGATTTATTTGAAGGTCTCACAATGACCTTACTCTTGAAATGGCAGTGAATGTTAAACATTGGCATTCTTTGGGGCCAATATCTACTATTGCTTTCTCTAATGTCATTCCTTGTGATTTATGTATTATTAAAGCCCATGACATTCGAACTGGTATCTGTTGGCGTGCATCTCTTGTGATAAGAAAAATAGGTACATATGTTGGGTGTGAAATGTCCCATGGTGTTCCTTTGTATTGGTTGAAGTCGACTACCACGGAAGATGGAAATTTTGGGGGCTTTGAGTCAGGTTCATAAAAGATTGAAATGACTTTTCCAAGTGCGCCATTAACAAGGCCTGCATGTACCTGTTAGCCACCTATAAATTTTGACATAGAAAACATGTGGCTAAAATGTTTCTGAGCCGTCAAGAGAAACATTTCCCTTGAAAATATTTCATCCTTGAAGCCTCTATGTGTCTTTTTCCTTTGAAGAGATCTTCACTGTTGTTTCCACTGAAAAATCCTTGTTGTTTTGTGAAAAAGAATGCTTCAAAAGGCCTCTATCATTCGCCCATTTTCACTAATTTCCTTTCATTTCCATTAAGCCTCTTTTTCCCCTTTAGAACCTCCATATCTCTAAAAGCCTCCAAAATCCTTTTAAGCCCCTAAAAATCCCTTTTGCAGGCTTAAAACACCCTTTTTCCCTCTACCGAAAGCCAATAAATTCCTTGAAAAACCATCATTTTGGCTTAAAAAACCCCTTTTTCATTTGAGGCCTTAAGCCCCTTTCGCCTAAGCCCCTAACCCCTTCTCCGCATATGACCTGCGCCTAAGACCAGGCACTAAAGCCCCGGGCGCTAATTGCAATCAGAGCTCTCTGGGTGTGCCTTTTCCTTTATTTCTCGTAATTTTCCGATGCGAGAGTTTTTTGTTCTATCGGCCTCCACCGCGAATCTCCACCATTGATCCCTTTTATGATCCGACGGCCTGCGCTGACTCGCATCACCACCAATCGCAAGAAGTTTTAAGTGCCACTATGTTTCCTCCGATTGGCGATCCCCGATCCAATCCCGACCGTCGATCTCACCTTTGATCCGACGACCCACACGTAATCGCAACGCCAAACTTCAGATTTTTTGGCCTCCTGCCTATCTCCGATGCGATTAGATCTCCACCATTGATCTCTTTAGATCCAACAGCTCTCCTTCTCCCTGCCCGTTCACTGACCCCTTGCCTCTGCTTTCTCTTTTTTAATCTCCGTCGTCCAATCCATAGATCTGATGGTCAGGATTTGCCCCGCCCATCCATCTAACCTTTTTCCCTTTGGAACATTTGTGCCCCTTCGTTTGATCCTGACCATCCATTATACAGCTCTGATGGTCCACAGTGAACCCGCCTTTGACTCTGCCCACTGGATTCGCCCGTGCATCTTTCCATATTGTGCTCCATCCTGCACCGTCAGATCTCCTCGTCCCACATCCAACGGCTGAGGTGCATATCGCATTTTTTCAATGTCCGATAGTTAATGTTTCAGAATTACGTGATGAAAGTGGTTTTGGGGGGGATACGTGTCAGGCGGCAAGGCATATCGCGTTTTTTTGGCAAAATTTTGAAACCACCTTGGAGCTGTGCGAAACTAGCTGTTTTCTCATGGAAACCACCCCTCCTCGGTATAATGCTTCTTTTAATCCTGGCCGTTGATTGTTTAATCTTATGGTTCATATTATATCGCATCTCCATCCATTATTTCTCCATCAGAGCTTCCAAATGATTTCACCAGAAGATCCCCACCGTTGATCTCCTCTTGAGATCCAACGGTCCACGATCAATCACCCTCCGCCCTTCCGGTCCCACCACCAAATTGCCTCTGATTTCTTTCATTTCACTCATTTTCCTTTGTAATTCGCCCAACATTAAAACTTCGGTGTTTTACACTAAAGTCATTTCATCTGCCTAACTCATGTCTTAACAACCCTACCGGTGAATCTTGACCGTCGATCACCTCCATCTGATCTAATCGGACGGTCCAGAGCCCTCCTCGCACCAGACCTCCATCAGATCATTCCTTCGCCATTCTTTCACAGTTTCCACTGTTTTCTTCACTGCATCCACCATTTCTGTCGCTACGCCTCCATCTTCCACAAGCCCCCACAACATCCACCTCCACTCCCAAGGATTTTTCTTAACAACTTTATTGTGTTTTGCAGGGTTACAGACGGTGAAAAATGTTCTTTCTCACAGTCACTATCATGGTGACGCAGAGCGCAGAGAAAGTTGTTTCAGAGCCAGAGATAGTAGGAAAGACTCTTGAGGGGGTTTTAAACACATGTTTTCATCTAAATTAGAGTTATTAACTCTGTTTCAAACCCTCCATCCCCATGAAAACCTGCAGTATTCACAGAGACAGTCAACAGAAGCAGCAAAGAGTATCAGTGAAGGTTTAAAGTGATTTAAAGTCTATTATTGAAGATTTAAATCTTTAATCCAGTGTTAGAGGGCGAATGTACAGATTGAAGACCTTATGACACAGAAAGCTTGATAAGGCCTGAAGCACATAAAACAAATATTATCAGTGTTTCACATCAGCAGAAGGTTCTTTCCCGAGAAAGGATGAGTTCCCATAATATTTTATTCTCCATCCACATTCCTGAGAAGATCACCACCCTAACAGTAGTCCTAAGATTGCCAGAGCATTTGTTACATAGTATGGCAGACCTGAAGTCATTTATCTGCCTTACTTGTCCCAGAGTACTACAGAGTACAAACAACTGAAAAGTACATCAAAGAACATACCTATGAAGTTATAATCAGCCTGTCGAAGACCACTCTTTCATCCAAAGAGTATTGAAGTCAATGCAGGGATATTAATACAAAATGGGCCTCGATTTCTCTTCTTCCTTTGTTTTAATGTTTCATTTAAAACTCTATCTACCTCTACTGCCTCTCTTTTAGCTATAAGAACTCAAGAAAAATACATTGTAAATGTTGTTGTTGTTTGGATAACCGTAGATTGTAAGTTGTTTCTTTGAGATAGAGTTTTGTGTGTATCAGTTGTAAAATAGGCTGAGGAGATGATTTTAGACTGAATATCAAGCTGTTGGACAATGATGTATATGACTAGTGTTGCTCTTTAATATGAAAAGCATGTTTCATTGGATCCTGATTTAAAGCAGTGGTGATGTATTCTATCTTTGTCAATGTTTTCTCTCTGTTATTCATCATATTTTATTTCTCTGATAAGAATCAATAATCTGGATTAGGATATACCCCTGCATGGTACCCTAATGCTTCCTGATCTTCTTATCTTGGATGTTTTCTACTAATTGTGTGATCTGAGAACAAATTTGAGATAATTTAACCAGTATAGTAGTTGGTTATTCACTGCTTACTAATGTGTGAATTTAAGAGTCTATTTTTAGATTTTCTTGTCTGGTTTAGCTGAAAGAATTGGGATACTAGGAGATTAGGTGTTGGTTCTGTCTCACTAGGGTCCTTTTCCAATAGTTAGCCTATCTAAGATCCCTTAAGTTGAATGTCAAAAGCATTGAAAGTTAAAAGTCTTTCTCTGATCAGGCTTCACTTTGTGTCAAAATCTTAAATATTTTCTATTGTCCGAAGAGTTAGCCTCATTAGGAGTTTGATCATAGACGGTTAAGGCATGTCCTGTCCCTATATTTTCTCCTAAGTGGTCACCTTGGAAGGTTTCCTCGTCATTCACCTTCACTCCTTATCATTTCATCCCATACTATTATCTTTAAAGATCCTCTGTTTTAGATGACTAGCCCATTTGAAAGTCTTGGATATTGAACTACAAGTAAACCCTTTTATGACCCCATTGCCCAATGGACTTGAGTTTTCTTTGAATTATCTCCCCATTGCAAAAAATCCTTTTTTTCTCACTGCTTATCTTACATTAAACCCTTCTTTCATGTTTCCCAACAACCAAGCAAGCAAACAAACAAAACAACAACCCTTGTGCCTTATAGATAGCCTAATACCTTAAAATCGAACTTAAAAGATATATATCTCTTTGCCTTTATAGAGAGATCCCTCTCTGGATCCAGGAGGGCTAGATCCTGAGATCCGAAAGTGGTTTTGATGTTGTCTTGTCTTTTGGTATTGCTGAACTTGCCAAAACACAGGGACCCCAACATAATGGTGACTCCGCTAGGGAAGCAAGATTAATCAGCCTATTTTGGTAGTTAATCATTGTGGTGGACAGTAAATCTCCTTCAAGACACTTCAAACCCTCCACCTAGCGACTCCACATTTCCTTAATGATTAAAAGACTCCACTGGTGATCAGTAGGCCTACTGATTACCTTGGTTTTCACAAGACTCCACTGGGAGACCAGTTTTCATTACAACATCAGCCATATTAGAAGCAACAAGTAGGATTAAGCTTCTTTGTTTGAAGGAAAACCATATTGGCTTCAAGAACCATTCACACTAGAGCTTATCCTAACCCAAAACCACCTGAAATAGTTGACAATCCAGAGAGAATTCTTAGAAAATCTCCCACCCCTAGAAAGCCAACTATTATCGGACCCAGTCATAGAGCTAATTCAGCACCCGAAAAATTTACATCTCTATCAGACACCCATTTTGACTTAGACTTACCAAGTAGTTTACCAAGAACTAAGTCATTCAATGCTTTAGATCAAACAGACCTCGAGCTTCCAAGTTCACCATCTCATAGTGGTCAACATATTAGGGATAGAGAAACCCCTCCATCTACACCCCCTGATATTCATTTCATTCAAAACTTGGGCCTCTATCACCCTAAATCAGCTCAATAGTTGGTTGCTGGTCCTAGCATTTCTGTCATCCATATACCTATTGCTCAAACCAATCCTTTACCTCCACAGAACACCATCATGGTAGCATGGTATGCCTCTCTAGTGTTACCACAACCTTTGGCTCCACTACCCAATGATTATCAGTCAAAAATCCCTCACTTCACTGGAAAGGAGTCTACCACAGCTCAACATCATGTAGATAGGAGGGAAGATGCCTTTGATTATATGGAAATTGAATATGAAACCATTAATATGAGAATCTTTTCTCAGAGTTTAGGAGGAGAAGTGAAGAAGTGGTTTAAAGGCCTACCTCCTAATAGCATCAATGACCTTCCCTCTTTACATCAAACTTTCATAAACAAATGGGAAGTCAAAAGCAACCCTCTCCAAACACTAGCAGAATATAAGAATCTGAAAAGAAATCAGGGAGAGAGTGTCCATGACTATTCCACCCGATTCAACAGTGTCTACAATGCTCTTCCACCCCATATGAAACCTCCCCAAGGAATGGCTTTAGTGAAATACCCTGAAGGATTTTATGCTGACATGGCCTATCAGCTTAGGGAGAGATATTACAACACATTAGCAGATATGCAAAAAGGAGTTGTGACTGTAGAAGCAAACCTGATTGAAAAAAGAGCCAGAATGAGGGCTGAGAAGAAGGTAACCTATAGGGATGACACATCAACTTCCACATCTGATCCCAAATATGACAGTCTAGCCAAAAACATGGAAAGGCTAGAAAAAATTATGGAGAAAATGGTTGTCCAAGTCAGTAATCAGAACATAAACCAAAACCAAAGCCAGAACCAAAACTTTAGGAGAAACAATCCCCCAAACAGACAGAGAGACTCTGATCAACAATTCATACCCCCATTTCAAGAAAATTTCCTTGATGAAGACAAGGGGATAATAGAAGAGTCCGAGGGAACCACAATAAACATGGTGGAAGTAGACAACCAAGTTCACACCTTTTCCACAGAAGATAATCAGACCTCATACTCACATTGGAATGAGGAAGGGTTAGAATCTGAGGATTATAGGTTGGGATTCGAAAATGCCATCATCCAGGTCAGAGAATAGTATGAAATCAAGAGCAAAAAGAGCTTAGACACTTCCAAACCAAAAGCCTTTGAGATTACCATTAATAAAAGACCTGAGAAGACTCCTAAAGTGGCTACTGAAAGTAACAAATCAGCAGCTGAGAGTTCTGGGAAAAACAAAGAAAAGGACATCCAAACTACTGATAAACAAAGTCAAGAAACTAGCAGCACTAGCATTGCAACTAATGCTCCTAATAAAATAGCTTCAAACATTGTACATAGTGAGAATCAGCAAGATGATTCTGCCAATAAAACAGTGGCCAATAAAACAGAATTGAGCCTTTCAAAGAGTCAATCTCCTTTCAATTTGGAAAGTGAGATAGCCAAAATCAAAATTTCTATTCCTCTCACTGAGTTAGCCACCCAAGATGCATATAAAGGTCAAATTTTGAAAGCTTTGAATCTAGGAGAAAATAGTGACACTGTCAATTTAAATGATGATCAGCCAACTCTTTTTTTTGGTACAAAAATCGAAGGGAAATTTCAGGAAGGGGTGGTACCTCCTTTTTATATCAGCCTCAATATCCATGAAAAAATCCTTCATAATGCTATGCATGACTCTGGGGCTTCACACAACCATATGCCAAAAGTGATAATGTAAAAGTTAGGCCTAGAAATAACCAGACCTTATAAGGACTTATATTCCTTTGACTCTAGCAGAGGGAAGTGCCTTGGCCTAATCAAAGATCTTTGTGTGAATTTGACTCAAATCCCAGCCAAGTGCATGGTTATGGATGTTGTGGTGGCAGATGTGCCTCCTAAGTATGGCATGTTTCTATCAAGGTCATGGGGTGCCAAGCTGCAAGGTACAATGCAGATGGATGGAACATACGCCACCATCCCTGTCTTTAGCCAACTTAGAAGATTATATAGGGAGGCACACATGAAGTTTATGGTTAGCAGCCCTAAGAAACCTGAAAATTCACCTCAGTACTCTGTCCATACAGATCTGGACTCCTTTATCCTTTACAATGATGAATTTACAGATGAGCCAGAGCTAGAAGACAGAGATTCAAACAATAGAGTAGAGCCCACGGATCTTAACACAATGGCAGCTCTAGATATAGAGGAAAACAAGAGAGAAACCTTTGGACAATGTGCTGAATCAGAAACTCAAAGTGAACAAGACCGAGATTGCAAACATCAGGTTACTCATCACTCTGAACTCCATGCAAATCCCGAAGAACAAAACACTGCATAGCCTGGTGCAGACCCCATAATACAACATAACGGTGAACACAAAATTAGGGATGAAAATGATAGCCAATCTGTAAACAATCCCTTATGGAGAATGAACTTTGATGGGTCTTGCACTAGAAAGAATGCAGGGGTTGGAGTGTGGTTACACAATACTGAAAGTAACTATGCTGAGATTCATGCCTTCAAGCTAGATTTCAAATGCACAAACAACATTGCAGAGTATGAGGCTCTCATCCTAGGATTGAATCTATTGAAAAGACTAGGAGCCCGAAGGATAGCTATACATGGAGACTCTAAGTTATTCATCAAACAAGTGAATGGAGAGTACACTGCGAAGCACCCTAGATTGAGGGCATACAGAAATGATGCCATGGATTTATTTAAAACCTTCATAGAGTATGAGCTTGTGTTTGTTCCTGGGAGTCAAAAACGTTATTGCAAATGGATTATCCTGCGTTGCTAGTTCATATCAGAAATCACCTAGTGACAAACAGATCATCATTCAAACAAAATATAGGCTTGCAGTGCCTGATAATGAGAAATATTGGAAGGTCTTTGAGGGTGACAAGCAGATAGAGGATTTCCTGCTTGGCAGGAATGAGGTTGAATTATCTGATTCAGACTCTAAATCCGATGAAAATCACCTAAATGAAGAACCCCCTAATGAGGAAAAATCACCCCATAATGTAGAAATAAACATGCTAATTGGAGAACTTGGAACTCAAACTGAAGAATACAAGAATGTAGTAAAATAAGACATAGAGGTGTTACAGTCCAAAGACAAGAATATACCCAAAGGACTGGCACCCCTAGAGGACCTTTTTGATTTCAACGACGTAGCAAAGAAACCCACTATAGAACACACAGAATCTGATGTCGAGGAATGCAACATAGGCACTGAGGATAAGCCCAAGATGATTAAATTAGCTAAATCCTTGCTAGCAGACATGAAAAAGAAATACATTGACTTATTTAAAGAGTTTGTTGATGTGTTTTCCTGGAGCTATGAGGAATTAAAAGCCTATGATACAGAAATCATCCAGCACAAGATCCTACTAAAAGAAAACCAAAAACCCTTCAGAAAGAAACCACGTAGAATTAACCCAGTACAACTGCCCCTTGTAGAAAAGGAAATCAAGAAAATTTATGAGGCAGGAATCATAGTGCCTATGAGGTTTTCCGATTGGGTCTCCAACCTTGTAGTTGTGAGGAAAAATACAGGTGAGATTAGACTGTGCATTGATTTTAGAAACCTTAACAGAGCTTCACTTAAAGATAATTACCCCTTACCCAAGATGGAACACATCATACAAAGGGTAGTTGGCTCAAAAAGGATCTCCCCGTTAGATGGCTTTTCAGGGTATAACCAAGTCTTAGTACTCCCAGAAGATCAACTTAAGACAACTTTCACCACTCCATGGGGCACTTTCATGTACGTGAAAATTCCTTTTGGACTAATGACCGCTGGTGCAACCTTCCAAAGAGCTATGGACATAGCATTCTCAGAGGAAATAGGGCACTTCATTGTCATTTATCTTCATGACATAACAGTCTATTCCAAGACTGATGAGGAGCACCTTAAACATCTGAGAAGAGTATTTGAGAAGTGTAGAAGGTTCGGGCTATCTTTAAATCCCAAGAAGACTGTATTTGGCCTTCAAGAAGGTAAGCTTCTTGGCCATATTATATCATAAAAGGGGATTAGAATAGACCCCAAAAGAGTTGAGGGAATACTACATATTAGTCACCCAAGAAACATAAAACAATTGCAGTCCTTTATGGGGAAAATCAACTTCTTGAGGAGGTTTATTCCCAAATTAGCTGAGCTCCTCAGAGATATGACAAACATGCTGAAAAGGGAAGTAGGGGTCAAGTGGACTCTAGAGGCCAAATTTTTTTTGAATGAGTTAAACACACACTCACCCGGGCACCAGTCCTGATCAGCCCTGATTTTTCAAAAGATTTCCTGATATTCTCCTTTGCATCAGAGCATACAGTGGCTGCTGTCCTACTGTAGAAAAATCCAGAGGGACAAGAAGAGCCTATTTCGTTTTTCAGCAAGGCACTGAGGGATGCACCCTTGAAATATAACATAATGGAAAAACAGGCCTATGCCTTGGTAAAGGCTTTGAAAGACTTCAGGGTGTATATTCTGCATTCTCACACCATTGCCTACATGCCTAACATAGTGGTAAAAGACATTTTGTCCCAAGATCCATATGGAAAGAGGGGCAAATGGATTGTTGTAATTTTAGAGTATGATTTGGATATCAAACCCACAAAACTTATCAAAGGTCAGGGCTGAGCTCAACTAATGGCTGAATCTAACTTTTAAGCCCTTGACATAAACATGGTAGATGCCTTGGATGAACATCAAGGATTTCCCGACCCTACTGTTGAAGAACAATTTCAAAACTCTCCTTGGTATGCTGACATCTTGTATGTGCTTACAAACCTTAATGCTCCTCCTAATTTATCAAAGACTAACGCAAGGTTTCTAAAGTTAACAGCTAGAAACTACTGCATTTTAAATGAATGCTTATATTGGAAAAATGCAAATGGTCTGCTGCTTAAATGTCTGCCTGAAGCCGAAGCAGAGAGGGTTAAATATGAGTTCCATGCAGGAGAGTGTGGAGGCCATCTAAACAAGAAAGCCACTACCAACAAAATACTTAGGGCTGGCTATTACTGGCCTACCCTTTTCAATGATATCCACAAAATGATAGTTGCCTGCCATAAGTGCCAGATCTTTGAGGGAAAAAGAAAGCTCCTCCCTTTACCATTACAACCTATAACTGTTGAAGCTCCCTTTCAATAATGGGGCCTAGATTTCATAGGATAAATCCATCCTGCTTCATCTGCCCAACACAAATGGATTCTCACGGCCACAGACTATTTCAAAAAATGGATAGAGGCCATCCCTTCTAGGAATGCCACAGATTATGTTATCATTAAATTCCTTGAAGACCATATCCTATCTAGATTTGGCTGCCCTAAGAAGATTGTCACTAATAATGATGCTGCTTTTGGTTCCAAAAAGATGATCGATTTTTGTCACAGGTATCAGATTTCACTTGGTCATTCTACTGCTTATTATCCTCAGGGTAATGGGCAAGCAGAATCATCAAATAAGAGTTTGGTGACCATCATCAAGAAGCTTCTTGAAGAGAAAAAAAAATCATGGCATAACAAGTTAGTGCATGCTCTGTGGCCTGACAGGTTAACAACAAAGAAATCCATTGGAATGTCCCCATATCAATTAGTCTATGGAGAAGATGCAGTGTTCCCCACCAGCCTAGGGGTACTAGTGATAAAGTTAGTCCAAGAAATTCAGTCAGAGGAGGACAGCATGGTAAGGAGGATCAATCAAACCATACATCTCCAGCAGACAAGAGAAGAAGTCTACAACAGAGCTCTGAAAGTGCCAAAAAACATTAAAAAGTTGTTTGATAAGAGAACAAAGGCTTGTGACTTCAAAATTGGAGACAAGGTACTTAAGTGGGAATCTAGGAGAGAAGACAAAGGAAAGCATGGCAAATTTGATAGCTTGTGGCAAGGTCCTTACATCATCCAATCCACCATTGGTCCAAATGCCTTTTTTCTACAGGAGTTAGACGGTACAGATCTGTTTGGGGGTCCTGTCAATGGCAGGATGCTCAAGAATTAATACTGCTGAGTTCCAGTTTAAATTTTTCACTTCCATTGTAAATAAAATTGTTGTGTTTTGTTTTAAAGAGAAAAGAGAAAAAATGTTTCAAAAAAGAGAGAAAGAGAGGTTCAGACAAGCTCAAAACTTGAACCTCTGAAGTTCCAAAAGAATGGCTCAAACAAGCTTAAAACCTAAGCCAAAGAAAGGGGAAAGTCTGGTTCTAATATGCCTAAAACCTGAACCAGCAAGGAAAGAAAGAAGAATCAACTCTAACAAGCCCAAAACCAGAGTTGAAATGAAGAAGAAAGTGACTCTAACAGGCTCAAAACCTGAGTCACAGGGAAAAGAAGGATGCTTCAAAATTCCACAATTTCAAGCCTTCACATGTTGTTTTCAAGTTCCTGCAAAGTTCAGTTCAAGTGAAGCTATCTTTATGCCATGGATCCACAGCAAACCAGACAGTCTAATCTTGGTTTGACTGTTTTTAAATTTCTGTTGTAGAATGTAGAGAATGAAATCTGTTAGACATTTTAATCCTAGAAGATATTAGTGTAGGTAGAGAAGCTATGAGGCCAACTGTTTAATCTAGTCTCATGGATGAATAAGGGTAGAATTAGATTAGATTGTTTTCTACTTTCAATAAAAAATTATGAAGAAGGTCTGCAAATTTAAATGCACCTTGAAGAGAAAATGTTAGGACTGTAGGATGGGTAGGTAGATTGTTTGGGGAATATTTTTTGCTGACTTAGTATCCATCATCTTTGTAGCAGCTGAATCAAAGAAGAAAAATATGGTTAAAGATCAGGCATCTAGTCTACTTCCAAAGATTATTTCTGAAGTTCTTGACACCTTCAAGAAGATGCCATCTCCATGTGGAGCCACTGTTAGCAACCTATAAATTTTGACATAGCAAACAGGTGGCTAAAATGTTTCTGAGCCCTCAAGAGAAACATTTCCCTTGAAAATCTTTCATCCTTGAAGCCTCTATGTGTCTTGTGCCTTTGAAGAGATCTTCACTGCTGTTTCCACTGAAAAAGCCCTGCTGTTTTGTGAAAAAGAATGCTTCAAAAGGCCTCTGTAATTTGCCCATTTTCACTAATTTCCCTTCATTTCCATTAAGCCTCTTTTTCCCCTTTAGAACCTCCATATCCCTCTAAAAGCCTCCAAAATCCTTTTAAGCCCCTAAAAATCCCTTTTGCAGGCTTAAAACACCATTTTCCCCTCTACCGAAAACCAAGAAATTCCTTGAAAAACCGCCATTTTGGCTTAAAAAACCCTTTTTTCATTTGAGGCCTTAAGCCCCTTTCAGCTAAGCCCCTAACCCCTTCTCCGCATATGACCCATGCCCAAGACCAGGTGCTAAAGCCCCGGGTGCTAATCGCAATCGGAGCTCTCCGGGTGTGCCTTTTCCTTTATTTCTCGTAATTTTCCGATGCGAGAGTTTTTTGTTCTATCGGCCTCAGCCGCGAATCTCCACCGTTGATCCTTTTTATTATCTGACGGCCTGCGCTGACTCAAAACACCACCAATCGCAAGAATTTTTAAGTGCCACCGTGTTTCCTCTGATTGGCGGTCCCCAATCTAATTCCAACCATCAATCTCACCTTTGATCTGACGGCCCACCCGTAATCGCAACACCAAACTTCGGAGTTTTTTGCCTCTTGCCTATCTCCGATGCGATTAGATCTCCACTGTTGATCTCTTTAGATCCAACGACTCTCCTTCTCCCCGCCCGTTCACTGACCCCTTGCCTCCGCTTTCTCTTAATCTCTGCCATCCAATCCGTAGATCTGACGGTCAGGATTCACCCCACCCATCCATCTAACCTTTTTCCCTTTGGAACATTGGTGCCCCTTCGTTTGATCCTGACTGTCCATTATATAGATCTAACGGTCCACAGTGAACCCGCCTTTGACTCTGCCCACTGGTTCCACCCGTGCATCTTTCCATATCGAGCTCCATCCTGTACCGTCAGATCTCCTCGTCCCACATCCAACGGCTGAGGTGCATATCGCATTTTTTCAGTGTCCAACAGTTAACGTTTCAGAATTACGTGATGAAAGTGGTTTTGTGGGGGACACGTTTCAGGCGGCAAGGCATATCGCGTTTTTTTGGAAAAATTTTGAAACCACCTTGGAGCCGCGCGAAACCAGCTGTTTTCTCATTGAAACCACCCCTCCCCGGTATAATTCTTCTTTTAATCCTGGCCGTTGATTGTTTGATCTTACGGTTCATATTATATCACGTCTCCATCCATTATTTCTCCATCGGAGCTTCCAAATTATTTCATCAGAAGATCCCCACCGTTGATCTCCTCCTGAGATCCAACTGTCCACGATCAATCACCCTCCGCCCTTCCGGTCCCACCACCAAATCGCCTTCGATTTCTTTCATTTCACTCATTTTCCTTTGTAGTTTTCCCAACATTAAAACTTCGGTGTTTTACGCTAAAGTCATTTCATCCGCCTAATTCATTTCTTAACAACCCCACTGGTGAATCTTGACCGTCGATCACCTCCATCTGATCTAATCGTACAGTCCAGAGCCCTCCTCGCACCAGACCTCCATCAGATCATTCCTTCGCCATTCTTTCATAGTTTCCACTGTTTTCTTCGCTGCATCCACCATTTCTGTTGCTATGCCTCCATCTTCTAGGATCCCCCATAGCATCCACCTCCACTCCCAGGGATTTTTCTTAACAAGTTTATTGTGTTTTGTAGGGTTACATACGGTGAAAACCGTTCTTTCTCACAGTCACTGTCATGGTGACACAGAGTGCAGAGAAAGCTGTTTCAGAGCCAGAGATAGCAGGAAAGACTCCTGAGGGGGTTTTAAACACATGTTTTCATCCAAATCAGAGTTATTAACTCTATTTCAAACCCTCCAGCGCCATTAAAACCTGCAGTATTCACAGAGACAGTCAACAGAAGCGGCAAAGAGTATCAGTGAAGGTTTAAAGTGATTTAAAGTCTATTATTGAAGATTTAAAGCTCTAATCTAGTGTTAGAGGGTGAATGTACAGATTGAATACCTTATGAATGACACAGAAAGCCTGATAATGCCTGAAGCACATAAAACAAATCTTATCAGTGTTTCACATCAACAAAAGGTTCTTTCCCAAGAAAGGACGAGTTCCCATAATGTTTTATTCTCCATCCATGTTCCTGAGAAGATCACCACCCTGATAGTAGTCCTAAGATTTCCAGAGCATTTGTTACACAGTATGGCAGGCTTGAAGTCATTTATCTTCCTTACTTGTCCTAGAGTACTACAGAGTACAAACAACCGAAAAGTACATCAAAGAACATACCTATGAAGTTATAATCATCCTATCGAAGACCACTCTTTCATCCAAAGAGTACTGAAGTCAATGCAGGGATACTAATGCAGAATGGGTCTTGAGTTCTCTTCTTCCTCTATTTTAATGTTTCATTTAAAACTCTATCTACCTGTACTGCCTCTCTTTTAGCTATAAGAACTCAAGAAAAATACGTTGTAAAGGTTGTTGTTGTTTGGATAACCGTAGATTGTAAGCTGTTTCTTTGAGATAGAGTTCTTTGTGTATCAATTGTAAAATAGGCTGAGGAGATGATTTCAAACTGAATATCAAGTTGTTGGACAATGATGTATATGACTGGTGTTTCTCTTTAATATGACAAGCATGTTTCATTGGATCCTGATTTAAAGCAGTGGTGATGTATTCTATCTTTGTCAATGTTTTCTCTTTGTTATTCGTCATATTTCATTTCTCTGATAAGAATCAGTAATCTGGCTTAGGATATACCCCTGCATGGTACCCTAATGCTTCCTGCTCTTCTTATCTTGGATGTTTTCTACTAATTGTGTGATCTGAGAACAAATTTGAGATAATTTAACCATTATAGTAGTTGGTTATTCACTGCTTATTGATGTGTGAATTTAAGAGTCTGTTCTTAGATGTTCTTGTCTGGTTTAGCTGAAAGAATTGGGATACTGGGAGATTTAGAGTTGGTTCTGTCTCACTAGGGTCCTTTTCCAACAGTTAGCCTATCTAAGATCCCTTAAGTTGAATGTCAAAAGCATTGAAAGTTAAAAGTCTTTCTCTGATCTTAGGCTTCACTTTGTGTCAAAATCTTAAATGTTTTCTATTGTCCGAAGAGTTAGCCTCATTAGGAGTTTGATCATAGACGGTTAAGGCATGTCCTATCCCTAGATTTTCTCCTAAGGGGTCACCTTGGAAGGTTTCCTTGTCATTCACATGCATTCCTTATCATTTCATCCCATACTGTCATCTTTAAATATCCTCTGTTTTAGATGACTAGCCCATTTGAAAGTTTTGGATATTGAATTGCAAGTAAACCCTTTTATGACCCCATTGCCCAATGGACTTGAGTTTTCTTTGAATTATCTCCCCATTGCCAAAAATCCTTCTTTTCTCACTGCTTGTCTTACATTGAACCCTTCTTTCATGTTTCCCAACAACTAAGCAAACAAACAAACAAAACAACAACCCTTGTGCCTTATAGCTAGCCTAATACCTTAAAATCGAACTTCAAATATATATATCTCTTTGCCTTTATAGAGAGATCCCTCTCTAGATCCAGGAAGGCTAGATCCTGAGATCCCAAAGTGGTTTTGATGTTGTCTTGTCTTTTGGTATTGCCAAACTTGCCAAAACACAGGAACGCTAACAGTACCCACAAGTTTCTGGTGAGCATAACTTTTTGTTCACTACATAAGAGTACCTTTGTGTCTAGTTGTTCATATTCTAATGTAGTATAAGTTTGTTTCCTTTGTTTCTTTATAGAGCAAATCACTACTGGCATGTCCAATTTTTTTAGCATTGTTTTATTATGTAAAGAAACTGATTTGTTTATTGCATATAGGTGCATGGAGTCTTGAAATGTTTGTTGCTCTTCATGCATAAGATAGGAATATTTCCTTAACATTAGGAGGTTCCAATCTTCAAGTGTATGTGTTCCATTTCTGAGGTTTGTGAGAATCTGATGGAAAGAAACTTTTGAAGGGTCAACACCTTGCTAGCGAAAAATAGTTTAAAGTGTTATGAATGTGTCGAAGTTGTGCCAAAGTGAAGTGTCAACATATAGAGGAATTTCCTTCACAGGTGGTAACTGGCCTAAATCCTCGACAAGGATAATGGAGCGATTTTCGAATGATGCATTTCGATGAAGCAAGAATGCCTCTCTTAGGCGATCGTCAATGCAAGAAATATTTTTTGGACCGATGAAGCTCATTTCATCAATGAGGATGTACTCTACATGGCGAAGCTGCTCTTGCAAGTGTAGGAGTGAATTTCATTCAAGAGGATGCATTGATTGGATAGGGATGTGAAGGGAAGAGTCAATTGTAAGGGAATTTATGTTAAAAGCTGCAATGTCGGTGGGTGCAAGTAACAACAACGAGTTTGTGCTTGTTGGGAAGTCTTCCATAAATGCACTTTGCAAAAATTTAATTAAAGAATATTTTCATGTCCCAGTTGTCCCTTGTATGATGATTCTAAGTGGGGGTTTTGCTGAAGGGTTTTTGAAATGAGAAAGAGCAAGCGTAAAAGCTATTTGTTGGGTGTGAAATAATGTGTGATTTTGGGGGAGGGTTGAAAAAGGATGATGCTAGTTTTGAATATTTGAGTAGTTGAATTCAATGAAATTTATGGCAGTCTCTTGCAAGTGGATAGGGATAGAGGTATGCAACCAATTATGATTAAAATCAAAGTCATGATGGCCAATCACTTCAAGGCTATATATTTCAATGTTGTAGCCTCGGTGGAGATGAGAGAGGATTTCCAATTCATTCATTTGCATGGGGTCAAGGGGAGGGGTAGCCACATGAGCATATTGATCTTCAAATTATGGGGTTTGTGAGTTTTCAATTTTATGACGAACATGCCATGGTGTGTATGTCCCTTTATTTTATTCCTAGTGTGCAATGATTTCCTCATTGGTGGATCCAATGTCATTGGGGAGTGTGCAGAAAGGGAAATACAATATTAATTCAGTCCAACAAAAAGTGGCATAAAAAAGTGTTAGTGTATGTCAATCCTATCAGTCACCAGCGATCAAATTATGCTCTTTCATATGGTTGATAGGGTCCTAGGGTAAATTTTTATAGTTTCAATAAGTTTTCAAATAAAAATTTGATCATTGGTTAGGATAGCTAGGTCATTACTACTCCTTTCTCTCTCATAGTCAATAAATATCATCATGGTCAGGTGATTACTTTTTGGAAGAGTGCCTTGGTCATCTTGGTCATCATTCTGCTTATCATTCCATGTAGTGTCATCATTAGGTCATATTGTCAAAAGTCATGTAATTATGGTCATGTCATCATCAAAGTCACCATTAGAAGGACTATTAATAGGGAAAAGTGTTCAATAATGATTTCTAAGGTTAATTTGGATCTCTATTAAGATGTAAATATATATAATGAGGTTTCAAAGCTGCAGTACAAAAGCAATCAAGTTGATTGGTGAAAAGACAAGGTGGGGTCACATCACCACCAAAGAGGAAAATAGATTTCCAGCCTATAATAAGACCAAAAAAGCACATTTTTTGTTCATTTCTCTCTCACAAGACATCTCTTCACCATCGAATTGCCTCTCAGCTCTCAAAGAAACCAAATTTCACCTTCAAAAGTTGAATTCTTTTGCCATGCTACGCTTTTCTAAGGTTTGTTGTGTTTTTCCTCAGGAAGGAAAATCTCTCTTCTCCAATTGTTTCTTCATTAATTATAGTTTCCATCACATCAAAGCAAGTAAGTGGGTCCCCCATCTACCTCTTTCACTTCATTTCATGCTTGAAGGCTCAGAAATCCCCTCTCATTGGGTTTGTTGCGTTTTTGGTCAAATAAGAGTCTTTGGTCAATTTGTTGTGAAAAACCTGAATTTTATGCTCGTATACCCTCCCCCACCTTACATATACCATCCTTGACACTTCCCCTCATCCCTTTCTCTCATTTTCATCATTTCCCTACAAGCCCTACCTACACTACACTTCCCTAGGCTAGGACCGTGTTTTTCCCTTTTGGACCCCTTCCCCTCACTAATTTCATAAAATTCCACTTCCCTACACTCCCTAACATCTATCCCTACCCCCCTAAATTTTCCAAATAATTTAGACACCCTCAAACTCGTTCATCTCCCTCCATTCCTAAAACTGCCCAAAATCCCCTATTTTGCTACACTAAAACCCTAATTTCCCTTCATAGTGAGCTAGGGTTTCACATGGATTCAAAGACCACTGAGCAAAGGAGGCATAAGGGAGGTTAGATCTTCAAATATGAACCCACCAAATTACAGGATATCATGGCTTCACCATTTCTCAAGAAATCATTCCATGTTGCAAGTTGCCATGCCTTTTGCCAAAAGATTGAAGAACTTGGTTTTAGTGATAAAACTACAATCACCTTTGTTACTGGTCTAAGGAGGGATAAGGTAACCATTGCAGGGGTTGCGTTTACTATTTCAGTAGAGTCCATTTCCATAGCCACTGGGATCCCAAATCATGGAGAGCTTTGTTTCAAAAGAAAAGACCTAAATATTGAAAATTACAAGATGTTTTTGAGGCCTCCTTACAAAGCTGATCCAAAACATATTTTTAATTTTAGAAAATTGCTTGATAAGTATGCCCCTCTCATGAAGTTTATCATGAAATATTTTACATGTGAGGGTAGGTTTTCAAGGTTATATCAGTGCCATGTTAGATTATTTATGCATTTCACCAGTGTTAAGGCTCTTAACCTACCTCACTATCTCTACAGAAGCTCGGTCAAAATGGAAGAAAAGGTACATATCAAAGGGAAAGATCATCGTGCAATATTGTTCCATCATGGCTTGGTGAAAATCATTGTTTGGCATCAACTTGCACAAGTCAACTTTTCTTTGGATGGATTCATGCATTCAACTTCACTTTTGCCTACTCCAGCTCAATCAAGTAGTCAGTCTACGCTATTGCCTTCACCAAGACAAAAAGAATTAGGTTCCACAAGAAAACCTATGACAAGGAAACCTATGGTTGAGGTGACTAAGACATATACCAGAGGGAAGAGGCAAATATTTTCTCCTAACATTGAGGAAAGGGCTCAACCTACATCAATTGAAAAAGAGATATCAACACATCATCATGAGGCACCATTGCAAGATGAGGAACATGTTCATTTTGAAACTCACATGATAGACTTAGATATGCATGAGGAGGAAAAGTCACCAGAGCATATTATCAAAGAGAAAGAAGTTGTATTCAGGGAACTAGAGGAAAAATTATCAAAGGCAAACTTCATGATCACATTTCTTCAGGGGGAGAACATGCAGCTCCAAGTCAAACAACTTTTCCTTAGTAAGCCCAAGGCATATTTAGAGAAGGATGATGTCAAAGGTAAGTTAGTGATTTATGTTGATGAGCTTTAGGATTAGGAAGAGAAAATCAAAACAAGGAGGCCAATAACAAGAGGCATTAGAAATTGAGCAAGATAAGGAATTTTGGCTTGACAAGGTCAATTGCCACTTAGAGAAGCTTCTTAAGAGGGCTAAGAGGAAAAAAAAGCTTTGGAGGCCAATGGGTGTGCATTATTTCACAAGAAACAAGATTTCTCAAATCATGATCAAGCATTTGAAGAAGAAATTGAGGGAAACCCTAATTAGGCAAAAGAAGATCGACAAACTTGATTTTTTGGCTGAGGTCTCTCTCATTGCCTAACACATCATATTATAACACCAAGGGGAAATTTTGGACAATTTTTGAGCAAATTTTGGAAAATTTTGTAATTTTTGTGGTTTTTGGCTTACACAGAAAAACACAATCAGCCAAAAGTGCAGCGCCTTGGCGCCACACTTTTCCCTCAGAGATCCAAATGACCAAAATTATACATCCATGGATAGCTTATGACCTGCATATCTCAGCTATCAGGTTTTTGTGCCTTGTCAGCAATTTTGTTTGGAGAAAAGTAATAAAAACATGCTAAAAATCCACTTTCTGCCACCTTTTTGACCTTGGCGCTGTGCTTTTGGAGCGACCTTGGGAGACTGCATTTTTCTCAGCCTTGGAGAGACCATTTTTCTTGCTTAAGGAATCTATGGACAACTAGATATCCTAAGATTTGCAATGGTACCTTCATATCAAAATTTGGATCATAGGAAGGTAGTCAAAAGTTCCCTGCAAGATGGCACTATGTACTTTTCCCTGATGGCGTTGTGCTTTTCTCTGTTGGCACTGCACTTTTCCCTGAAGGTCAAATTTTCGAGTTTCTTCAGTAAAATTTGGTTTTTCATGATGTTATTTCTCTTTGTTTGAATTGACATGATGTAGATGAATGTAAATGGAGCTTGTTAATGTCATTTTGATGTAATTGTGAATTTCATTTATGATGTATACGTCAGTCAAAGGCTAAAAGGAGAGTTTGTTTTAGCCTCCCTAGTCATTAGGTTTGGTTAGAAATTTGTGTGAACTATTCCTATCCTGAGGGATTCGACCCCTAAGAGAGGGCAATATGGTTTTGGTCTATATGTATCTATTTTTAAATCAGATTCAAGGTTGGACATAAGAGAGTACAAGGCTTGGAGCTTTGTGTATAATTGATATTTGCATAAATACAAGTTCAATTGCAGCTATTATGTAGGGATTCAAGTGGCATGATTTTGTGGTAGTGTTTTTCTACTGTAATTCACTTTTATGAATTATTTGTTCATCTTATTTCCATATCTATGCTTTCAATGATCTTCCTATAATATATTAAACAAAATTCTTTAAGAATATGCTCTATTTTGGTAGGAATTTTATGTTTATGTTAGTCATCTTCTGATAAATGAACTCATGCTTGTCATGCTCATTTTGATCCTTCGATTTTCCACCCTACACTACAATTGACAACATAAAGTGTCACTCAAAATACCTACCATGCCCATTTTTATCCCTGCAACTGCCATCTTTTAGATCTGACCTAGTTTCCTTCACCTCTCCTCCTGATCCAGCTAAAACCCTAAATTTTAAAAACCCTAGAGCACAGACCTAGACTAATATCTTTTTACCCTCTTCTGCCATCTTTTGGTTGTAAGATCACAGAGAGAGCCCTGTCTGATTTGGTAGGGCTAGCTACCAAATCCTAAGTGGTCCGAGGTTACTTCCTTCTGTTTCCATTCTCAACCTTAGGACACTGTGGAGGATAACATTTTTGGTGCCGTTACCGGGGAACTAAAGATCACATATTCCTTGGGATTTCATGAAAAATTAATTGAGGTCTAAGTCTGTGGGTGACAAGACTTAGTTTACAAGAAGGTTGATTCACATTTACAGATCCAAAGTGAATTTTTCAGAACCAACTCCTAATAAGAAGTTCAAAAGATCAAACCTTGATTCTAATCCACCATATTTGGTTGAAGATCCTGAGAGGATCTTGAAGAAGGAAAGATCACAGCTCCAATAAGCTGATTCAAGTTCACCACCACCATCACTGGTAAGATCTATTTCACTTCCTATTGATTTGACTACTCTTCAAGATTTACCTTTCGACATCAAGTTTGAGCTTTCATTGTTCAGAACTAATTCAAGAACATCACTTTCAGAGAGAGTATATGATCCTGTAAAACTTGAATTGATTCCACCATCTTTAGAGTCTACATATGAAACTGAAAGGAAGGTTTGGCCCCAATTCCACAAGCTTCAAAATTTTGCCAATACTCTACAATACACCTTAGAGAAAACCTCTATTCAGTATCAACAAGAAATTTTGATTTATCCTTAATCATTTCATTCAGCTGCTGCAACATATTCTACACCTTCTTCATCACTTTCTCTAAAAACACCTCCTCAAACAACACCTCCTATTATTACTCTTGCACCACCTTCCGCATCATTCATGGCGAGATTTGGACCTTTAATCCCACCTGCCCAGCTCATTTATCTACCTCAAGGTTATGGTTAAAGGCTCCCTCTATTTGATGCAACAACAGATGTTACGACCCTGCAACATATGGTAAAGGACACTAATTTCATCGATCTTGAAGAGATCCACAATGATGATGGAAATATGAGGGTAATTGCCCAAATTTTTTTAGGAGATATGAAGACATGGTTTCGTAATATAACTGTAAATTCAATTCCCAACCCACAACAGTTGACTGATTTTTTTTGAGCCAAATGAGAAGAAAAGAAGAATCCACTTTAGATTCTTGCTGAATATGATTCTTTGAGAATACATCCCTATGATTCTGTGCAATATTTCACTATCTGATTCAACAAGATCTATAATTAAATTCCAAATGACATCAAGGCTCCTCCTGAATTGGCCTTGCTACATTATCCAGATTCTTTTGATCCCGACATGGCTTATCAGTTGAGGAAAGAAGTCCTACAACTCTCGAAGAGATGCAGAGAAATGAAATGAGTGTGGAGGTGAATTTGATGATCAAGAAATAAAAAATGAAAACAAAGAGAAGGGTAATAATTAAAGAGGATCCCTCTACTTCTTCAGATGGTAAGCTAGACACTCTGATTAGAACTATGGAGAAGATGATACATAGGGTGACAGTATCAGACTAGAAAGCAGAAAATCAGATCCAGAATCCCAAATTCTGAGGAAAACAACAACAACAACCTCAACTCAGAATAAATAAAAGAGAGTAGAGAGGCCAGGACCAACAAGCACAACAACAAATTAGAACACCACTTCAACAAAACTATGCTCAGGAAGTTGAGGAATAAGGATATATTCTTTAAGAGAATCATCTTTTCGATAATGATGGGTAGCCTATTTTCTTAACCAAAGATGAAGAATACACACAATAACTTGAGGTTGATCAATATGATCAGAAATGTTTTCCTTCAAATTATGATATGATAGCAGTAGAGACGGAAGATTATCAGAGAGGTTTCCAAAATTCCCTTAGCTAAGTGCAAAGGCAATATACTTTGAGGAAAAAAAAAGTGCCTATCACTTCAAATCAAAAGAGGCAAACTTCTCCAAAGGATACTCAGCCCCAAAAACCGACCTCTACAAATACAAAAAAAGACAAGGAACCTGTTGCTACTAACCAGAAGAAGAGTAATGAGGCATCAACCAAAAATCCAAAGAAAGATAAAGAAACACAAACTACAAGTCAGAGAAAGGATATTCCCACCAAAGATCAGTCCGAAAAGAAGAATGTCACTTCCAAATAGGTAGAGAAATATCCCAGTTAGTTTAGTTTAGAGAATGAAATTTTCAAGTTGAAATTTTCCATTCCTTTAACTGAACTTGTAAATAATGATTAGTATAAGTTTAATGTAGCTAAGATGCTAAAATTCAAACAAAAATATGATATGGTCAATGTTAGTGATAATCACCCTGAGCTATTCTTTGGCTGAGTCGTAGATGGAAACTTACCTGATATTGAATTCCCACCATTCTACCCCAGTCTTAGAGTTCATGATTACATCCTTCACAATGTCGTGTTAGACTCTGGATCATCTCACAATCTCATGTCGAAAGCCATAATGGACAAGTTGGGATTAGACATTACCCGCCCATATCACAACCTTTACTCTGATTCGGGTAGAGTGAGGTGTCTCAGTCTCATTAAATAATTGGTAGTGACTCTTGATAAAATTCCCTAGAAGAATGTATTGATGGATGTGGTTGTGCCTGATATTCATCTAAGGTATGAGATTTTTCTCTCATGATCACGGGGAGAAAAGTTGAAAGGTACTTTGCAGCTCGATTTCTCTTATGCTACTATATCGGTGTTCAGTCAGCTCATAAAATTGTATCAGGAAACTAAGATGAAATACATCATTAAAAGCAAAGAGAAAGCTAATAATTTCCCTATACACTATGTACATACTGACTTAGAGTCTCTTATTTTATTTTTTTAATGATGATAGTCCAGTTGATATAGATAGTCAGCTAGTAGAGAATGAAGAAATTTCAGAAATTTGAGGTAGTATTGGAGAAGTTTTTAATGCAAAAAAAACGGAACAGAAAGTGAATGAATTGCAGCCAAGTACATCAACCGAGCAGGAAATAGAATCAGTGAAAGAGGTAGAGCATGTTGATATATCGGATCAACAAACAGAAAACAAATATTAGCCATCCTAATTTGAGCTTCTGGATGAGGAAAAGGGTCTTTGGCCTATGGATTTTGATAGGGCAGAGGGAAAAAAAGGAGCTGGAGTAGGACTTTAGATTCATAGCCCAATGAATTATTCAGGAAATATTCCTCCTAATGTCAGGTGTTGTTAATATAAACTTGCTTTTAATTGTTCAAATAATGAGGCCGAATAGGAAGCTTTGATTGTCGGGCTTAGTATTCTTAATAAGGTAGGGGCTCAAAGGATTTCAATTTATGGTGACTCCGAGTCGATTATCAAATCGGTAAAATTGGAATACCAGGCCAAAAATTCAAGGAAGCGAGCATATCACAATGCTGTCTTAGATATTCTCAAAACTTTTTCTGAATATACTTTGTCCATGATTCCTAGAAACCAAAATTGTATTGTTGACTCTCTTGCTACCGCAAAAAATATGTTTAGAATTATGATACATCCCAATAGAAAGTATGAAATCAATGTTTAGCATCACCCCATTATTCCAGATAACCTTCAACATTGGCAAGTGTTTCAAGATGACAAGAAAATTAACAATTTTCTGCAAATGGAGGGGGAGTTTTCCACTTGTCATATTGATGATGTATTTGATGATCAGGGAATTAATGCAATAGAATTAGAAGTCTTACAGATGAAAGAAAATTCCATTCCAAGAGGTCTTGTACCTTTGGAGGAACTCTTTGATCAAGATGATGTCGCAAATACAATGGTCCCTACCGAAGCAGGAGTTGAAGATATCAACATTAGTACAGATGAGAATCCCAAGATGGTGAATTTTTCTAAATCCTCAACCCATGAGATGAAAGGTAAATACACAAAAATTTTGGCTGAGTTTTCAGATGTGTTTGCACGGGATTATTCAGATTTGAAGGCTTTTGATAAAAGTATAATTCTACACCCAATTCATGTTAAGCCCGATCATAAACCTTTATGCCAAAAGCTCAAGAGGATCAATCCAAGACTGCTGCCATCAATTGAGAAAGAGGTAAACATGTTTTATAAGGCTGGTATTATTATTTCTCTTCGCTTTTTTGATTAGATGTCAAATCTGGTTCCAGTTAGAAATAAGATGGGTGAAATTCGTTTATGCACATATTTCAGGAATTTGAACAAAGAGTCCTTAAAGGAAAATTATCTTCTCCTTAAGATGGAACACATCTTATAGAGGGTAGTTGGTGCCTCTAGCATGTCAATTATTGATGGATACTCAGGTTACAATCAGATTTTAATGCATCTAGATGACCGTGAGAAGACATCTTTTACTACACCGTGGGGTACATTTATGTACACCAAGATGCCATTTGGGCTGAAGAATGCAAGATCTGCATTTCAACGAGTGATGGATATCACTTTCTCTAATGAAAAAATGTATTTATGGTCATTTACCTTGATGATTTGATAGTTTTCTCTCAAACTGATGAAGATCACTTAAATCATTTGAGGATTGTTTTCCAGAGGTGCAGGAAATTCAGTATTTTTCTAAATCCAAAAAAGAGCTTGTTTGCTATGGAGGAAGGCAAGTTACTGGGGCATATCATATCAAAATATGGTATCCAAATAGACCCCACAAAAATTGAAGCAATATAGTAGTTGTATTTTCCGAGAAACAGGAAGGAAATTCGGTCCTACAATGGTAAGATTAATTTTTTGCGAAGGTTTATTCCTAACCTCGTCGAGCATTTATAGGAGATAACTAATATGTTAAAGAAGGGAAGTGAGGTAAAGTGGTCTGAAGATGCTAAGAATTCTTTCAATTTAGTCAAGTTTTATTTGTCCTGTGCACCAATTTTGATCAACCCTGATTATACCGTGGATTTCATTATATTTTCACTTGCTTCTGAGCACACATTGGCTATTGTCCTAATGCAGAAGAAGGACTTAAAAATAGAATAGCTAATTGCATTTTTCAGTAGAACCATAAGAGATGCAGCAATGAGATATAACATCATTAAGAAACATGCCCTGGTGCTTGTAAAAGCTTTGAAGGATTTCTGGGTGTACATATTTCACTTGCATATTGTTTCTTATGTCCCAAATGCAGTAGTCAAAGATGTTTTAGTGCAGACTGACCCTAAATGTAGGCAAGAAAAATGGATTTTTGTAATGTTGGAATATGATCTTGAGATTAAGCCAATGAAGTTGATTAAGGGATAAGGTTTGGTGCAACTGATGGAAGAATCCTATTTTCATGCTATCGACATCAATCTTCTTGTTGCGGTATTTGATGAGGAAATGGTTGATTCAACACCTCAAGTATCATAGATTTTCATTTCATCTCCCTAGTATTTGAACATTGTTTTTGTACTTCAGCATTTGAACCCTCCTCTGGAAGTGTCAAAGAGTAAGAGTAGATCTTTAAAGTTAAAATATTTTGAGTACTGCATTCTTAATGATGTATTATTTTGGAAATATCCAAGAGGGGTATTGTTAAATTTCTTAGTTGAAAGCGTGGCAAAGGAGGTAATGAATGACTTTCACAAGGGAGACTGTGGTGGTCATCTCTTTTGGAAGACCACAACCAAGAAGATACTGAGGGCATATTTTATTGGCTGAGTTTATTTTCACATTTTTATAAAAATATCATGAATTTCCATGAATGTCATATTTTTCAGGGGAAAAGGAAGTTGCTATCGCTGCCCTTGCAACCCAATTTAGTTCAAGCACCCTTTTAGTAGTAGGGTCTTGATTTTATTGGCGAGATTCACCCATCATCTTCAGCTCAGCACAGGTGGATCTTGACAACAATTGATTACTTCAAAAAATGGATCAAGGCTATTCCCACCAGACACACCACTAATGTGGTAATCATTCAATTTATTGAGTCTAATCTTTTGTCACGGTTTGGTTGTCCGCATAATATATAGACAATGTAGATGATTTTAAATCCAAAAGAATGATAAATTTCTATGACAAGTATCATATTAGGCTCATGCACTCCACAACATATTACCCACAAGGTAATGGGCTGGTTGAATCTTCCAATAAGTCATTAGTAAACATCATAAAAAATTTGTTGGAATAAAATAAGAAGAATTGGCACAAGAAGCTGATAATTTCTCTATGGGTAGATAGAGTAAGCACAGAAAAATCCATAGGCATGTCACCTTTTCAATTAGTATATGGAGTGGACACCATTTTTCTGACCTCTCTTGTTGTCCCGATCATGAATATTTTGCAGGAAGTAGACAATGAGCCTAATGGCATTCAACTGAGAATCAACCAGATGATTCATTTTTAGAAATATCAAGAGGAAGTTTTTCATAACACTTCTAAGCTTCAAGAGAAGATAAAAAATATATATGACAGGAAAACAAAAGAATATGATTTCAGTGTGGGAGATATAGTTCCCCTATGGGATGCTCAGAATGCGGAAAAAGAAAAACATGGTAAGTTTGAAAACTTGTGGAAAGGATTGTACAAAATTTTGGCTTTCAGAGGAAAAAATGACTTTGTGCTACAAGAAATTGATGGACAAGATTGTTCGGGAGGACCAGTTAATGGTAGGCTCCTCAAGCACTACCTCTCCTGGTTTTTAAGAAAATTTTCATCTTCATTGTACATACCAGTTTATTTTTCTACCAAGTTTGAAGGAGTTGTCATGGAAGCTTGAAGCTCGAGGTGAAGGACATAAGGTTTCCTTGATGAACTACTTAAAAATTTTGTGATTTCATTTCAGTTTTCCAGTTTATTCCAACTTTTCAAGTCATTTAAGTTTCAAGTATTGCTTTTATTTTTGACTCCATGCCCAATGGATAAGGCTACTTGGTCTACAGTGTTCTTGACACCTCCTAAGGAGATTCATTCCCTAGTTGGAGCCAATGTTAGTGTATGTCAGTCATGTCTATCACCAATGGTAAAATTATGCTCTTTCATATGGTTGATAGGGTCCTATGGTAAATTTTTATAGCTTCAATAGGTTTTCAAATAAAAATTTGATCGTTGGTTAGGATAGCTAGGTCATTACTACTCCTTTCACTCTCACAGTCAATAAACATCATCATGGTGAGGTCATTACTTTTTGGAAGAGTTTCTTGGTCATCTTATTCATCAATCTGCTTATCATTCCATGTAGTGTCATCATTAGGTCATATTGTCAAAGGTAATGTAATTATAGCCATGTCATCATCAAAGTCACCATTAGAAAGAGTAGTAATAGGGAAAAGTGTTCAATAATGATTTTTAAAGCTCATTTGGATCTCTATTAATATGTAAATATATGTAATGAGGTTACAAAGTTGCAGTACACAAGAAATCAAGTCAATTGGTGAAAAGACAAGGTGGGGCCACATCACCACCAAAGAGGAAAATTGATTTCTAGCCTATAAGAAGACAAAAAAAGCACTTTTTTTGTTCATTTCTCTCTCACAAGACATCTCTTCACCATCGAATTTCCTCTCATCTCTTAGAGAAACCAAATTTCACCTTCAAAAGTTGAATTCTCTTGTTGCGCTGTGCTTTTCTCAGGTTTACTTTGTTTTTCCTCAGGAAGGAAAATATCTCTTCTCCAATGGTTTCTTAATTAAGTACAGGCTCCAGCACATGAAATAAAGTAAGTGGGTCCCTCATTTATCTCTCTTTCACTTCATTGCATGCTTGAAGGCTTAGAAATCCCCTTTCCTAGGGTTTGCTGCATTTTTGTTCAAATAAGAGTATTTGGTCATTTTCTTGTGAAAAACCCTGAATTTTATGCCCATATAACCTCCCCCGCCTTCCATATACCATCCTTGACACTTCCCCTCATCCCTTTCCCTCATTTTCATCATTTCCCTACAAACCCTAGCCTACACTACACTTTCCTAGGCTAAGACTGTGTTTTGCCCTTTTGGACCCTTTCCCCTCACTCATTTCCTAAATTCCACTTCCCTACATTCCCTAACATCTATCACTACCCCCCTAATTTTTCCCAAGAATTTAGACGCCCTAAAACCCCTTCATCTCACTCCATTCCTAAAACTACCCAAAATCCCTTGTTTTCCTACACTAAAACCCTAATTTACCTTCCTAGTGAGCTAGGGTTTCACATGGATTTAGAGACCACTGAGAAAAAGAGGAATAACGGAGGTCAGATCATAATATATGAACCCACCAAACTACAGGATATCATGGCTTCACCATTTCTCAAGAAATCATTCAAGGATGCAAGTTGCCTTGCTTTTTGCTAAAATATTGAAGAACTTGGGTTTAGTGATAAACTTAGAAGCACCTTTTCTACTGGTCTAAGGAGGGATAAAGTAACCATTGTAGGGGATGTGTTTACTATTTCAAAAGAGACTATTTCCATAGCCACTGGGATCCCAAATCATGGAGAGATTTGGTTCAAAATAAGAGACTTAGATATTGAAAATTACAAGATGCTTTTGAAGCCTCCTTACAAAGCTGATCCAAAACATATTTTTCCTTTTAGAAAATTTCCTGATAAGTATGCCCCTCTCGTGAAGATGATCATGAAATATTTTAAACATGAGGGTAGGTTTTCAGGGTTATATCAGTAACATGTTAGATTATTGATGCATTTCAATGGTGTTAAGGCTCTTAACCTACCTCACTACCTCTATATAAGCTTCGTCAAAATGGAAGAAATGGTACATAGCAAAGGGAAAGATAATCATGCAAGCTTGTTCCATCATGACTTGGTGAAAATCATTGTTTTTCATCAGCTTGCACAAGTCAACCTATCTTGGGATAGATTCATGCATTCAGCATCACTTTTGCATACTTCAACTCAATCAAGTAGTTAGTCTACACCATTGACTTCACCAAGATGACAATAAGTAGGTTCCACAAGCAATCCTATCACAAGGACACCTAGGGCTGAGGTTACTAAGACATATACTAGAGGGAAGAGGCTGATTTTTTCTCCAAACATTGAGGAAAGGGCTCAGCCTACAACAGTTGAAAAAGAGACATCAACACATCATCATGAGGGGGAAGAGTAACCATAGCATATTATCAAAGGGAAGGAAGCTGAGATCAGGGAACTAAATGACAAATTATCAAAAGGAAAACTTCATGATCACATTTCTTCAGCAGGAGAAGAGGCAAATCCAAGTCAAAAAACTTTTGCTTAGCAAGCCCAAGGAATATTTGGAGAAGGATAATGTCAAAGGTAATTTAGTGATTGGTATTGATGAGCTTGAGGATCAGGAAGAGAAAATAAAAACAAGGAGGCCAATAAAAAGAGGTATCAAGAAGCAATTAGAGCGAGAAACTGAACCATATCCATCACTAGGTCAAGAGGACTTTGTTGATTTGATTGTAGCATAAATTGAGCAAGATAAGGAATTTTGGTTTGAAAAGATCATTTGTCACTTAGAGAAGCTTCTTAAGATGGATAATAGGAACAAAAAGCTTCAGAGGCACATGGCCATGCATTATTGCACAAGAAATAAGATTTCTCAAATTAGGATCAATCATTTGAAGAAGAAATTGAGGGAAACACTAATTAGGCAAAAGAAGAAGGAAAAATTGATTGTTGGCTAAGGCCTCTCTCATTGCCTAACACATCATCTTATAACACCAAGGGGCAAGTTTGGACAATTTTGAGCAAATTTTGTAATTTTTGTGGTTTTTGGCTTACACAGAAAAACACATTCAGCCAACAATGCAACCCCTTGGCGCTATGATTTTCACTCAGAGTTCCAAATGAACAAAAGTATACATCCATGGATAGATTATGACTTGAATATCTCATCTATCAGGCTTTTGTGCCTTGTCAACATTCTAGTTTGGTTATGACCTTGGTGATGTGCTTTTAGAGTGACCTTGGGAGAATGAATTTTTCTTAGCCTTGGAGAGGAAATTTTGCTTGCTTAAGGACTATATGGACAACTAGACGTCCTAATATTTCCAATGGTACCTTTAGATCATTATTTGGAGCACAGGAATAAAGTCAAAAGTTCCCTGCAAGTTGATGTTGCGCTTTTCCCTGATGGTACTACGTTTTTCTCTGTTGGTGTTGCACTTTTCCCTGGAGGTCAAATTTTCAAGTTTCTTCAGTCAAATTTGGTTTTTCATGATGTAATTTCTCTTTTTTGAGTTCACATGATGTATATGAATGTAAATTTATCTTGTTAATGTCATTTTGATGTAATTATGAAGGTCATTATGATGGATAGGTCAGTCAAAGGCTAAAAGGAGAGTTTGTTTTAACCTCCCTAGTCATTAGGTTTGGTTAGAGAAATTAGTGTGAACTATTCCTATCTTGAGGGATTAGACCCCTAAAAGAGGGGAACATGGTTTTTGTCTATATGTATCTAGTTTTCAGTCAAATTCAAGGTTTGACATCAGAGAGTAGAAGGCTTGGAGCTTTGTATACTGTTTATAATTGCAAAAATACAAGTTCAATTGTAGCTATTATATAGGGATTCATGTGGTATGATTTTGTGGCAGTGTTTTTCTACTGTAACTCACTTTTATGAATGATTAGTTCATCTTCTTTCCATATCTATGCTTTCAGTGATCTTCCTATAATATGTTAAACATAATTCTTTAAGCTTATGCTTTATTTTGGTAGGAAGTTCATGTTTATGTTAGTCATCTTCTGATAAATGAACTCATGCTTTTCATGCTCATTTTGATCCTTTTCTTTTCCATCCTATACTACAATTTACAACCTCAAAATTACATTGAACATACCTACCATGCCCCTTTGTATCCCTGCAACTACCATTTTTTAGGTCTGACCTAGTTTCTTTGACCTCTCCTCCTGATCCAGCTAAAATCATAAATTTTCAAAACCCTAGATCTTAGAACTAGCCTAATATATTTTAACCCTCTTCAATCATCTTTTGGATATAAGACATGTACAATCATTGGAGGGAATATGTGTTTCCATTGGTTTTTTTTTTTTTCAGCAAGCAGAAAATGACCAATAGCGTGCAGCTTCGAGGGGAAACGATTCCAATGAAGCACATATATTCATGTATGCAAGAATGAAGGTTGGTGTTGAAAGGAGATTTTAATAAGCATGAGAAACACATATGAAAATATTTCTATTAACATTCAAAGAAACAAATGTGTGATTGCAGAGTGTGAGTGGTATTTTTTTGTAACATATGGCATATTTCTTGTGCCCTAATGTCTTTATCTGCAATGGTTTCTATAAGGAGTTTAAGGACAACAATAACATTAGGTGATTTCGGAGTGATGTTGTGCGAGAGTCGTGATAAAATTTGGCAGTAGCTTTCTGATTTTGTTTATGATTTGGCTAAATACTTAGAAATATAGCTTAACATGACATGGTGTGACAAAACTGGTTGACAATCAACATTTTCTCTCCAGATGGTGTTGGGTATGTGTTATATTCTTTCCACGACTAAGCACGCGCGGGGGGGCGATAGCCCCCACTTTGCGCTGGGTGCAACGGGGGGGTCACAGGGGGGGCGGTAGCCCCCCCTGTCGGGGTCCGGGGCAGCGCCTCGGCGAAAATTTTGGTTCCTTAATTTCCGCTGGGTAGTCTGCGTCCATGGTTTTGTGCATGGTTTTGCACATGGTTTTGGGGTTCGATGGTTTTCGGCCCCTAGTATTTTTGTAGATCCGGTCAAGGGAACTACGGTTATGTTCTAATCCAGGGTTAATGGATTGGGGTTTATGTATGCTTCGGCATGTATATATATGTGTTGTAACACTAAAAGGAATATAATGAAAAATCAAGCTGGTCGTCCCGATTTGGGATCCAGGGGAAAATCTCTGTGTTTATCTGTTTTATGTTTTATGCTCTCGCTATTGTTTATTTTCTGTTATAAGATTCGTGTGTAGATAATTTCTGTTCAGGGTTAAAACCTACAGATGGAAAGTAGATCGACATTGTGGATGTTCAATCTTTCTTCGTTATGAGAGGGGATGTAGGTTTTCCAACCTTTGTTGTCAACGAACAATGAAGATGTGGGGTTTAACTCCCATGAAACTCCATAGCGACAACTAATAACATTGTCTTTTTTGCGAAGGAAGGAAGATTCATGAAACTTTGTGTGACGTTGAACACTATTGACAAGCTCTTCATAGTCTTCAGATTGGTTTGTTGCGAAGATTGATGCTGTGTCAAGAAGACATGGGTTGTGCTCTGTTGATTGGTGAAGTGAAGAATTGTGATGTTTGGGATGTCACGTGCTCCAAGAAATCACATAGTGATCAAAATATTTCTGAGCATTGACAACTTTTGTTTCATGGTTCCAATTGAGGGTGTCCAGATTTGGTGCATCTTGCAATCAAAGAAAGCCATGTATGTGTGCATATCCTCTATGCTGCCATTCATACTTGAATATAATATCAAAGTCAATACTGGATCAGAAGTGGTTGCAATGTAAAAATAGACGGAGAGAGGAATGGTAATTAAAAATACATGCACTAATAATCAATTGCGTGGAGGCATTTTTGTAGGACTTTTTCGAGGAAAATTGTAAATCTACAATGCATATATTGGGATGTTAAATGTGGGTTTTTAATTATGTTTTGAATTCTCCACTAGTAGTGATTGTTCGAACTGGAGGGAACAATAGTAGGCATAATCTTGTGCAAGTCATGTTGTTTGGTATCAGTTGCACTGAGAGTGAAGAAGAATTTTGGCCTTCCAATTTGTTTGATCATGTCAGTTAGCTCATTCTGCCGCTTGTTCCAGAAAGAGTGTGTTCCTCGTAGGGCTGAGCCAAAGAGGATGAATTGTTTGGGAATTTTTTAATTTGGTAATTCACAAAGACATTGTCATAGATCTGAAACAGTTCTTGGCAAGTTGTTCTCAATGTATTTCTTCACAAAAATAGTAGCAGTTGATTGGCTATGGTGGCGCATTAGAATGTTATATAGGTAGTAGCAGAATCTTGGATGCTGGCCGAATCAGTTATCATGGTAGTGAAACAAGTGAAAACCATATTCATGCATTTCAACTTTTGTAATTCTTGGTTGTGTGATCATGGAAATGCCTGTACGAAAGAGTGTGGGGGATGCCATAGAAAAGAGGCCCTCAGTGGTGTATTCATTCATAGGTGATAGAGATATTGTATGCAAGTTGATTGAATTTGTTGAGTTTGGATGGGTGGAGTGAAAATAAGCACGAATGTGCTCAATTTCAGTACACAAGTTTGGGAGAATTCGAACAAAAGAAGAAGGTCAGATATCTAATGGAGTTAGCATGGCATTAGGATCATAAGTAGAATTGACTATGATTTTATGGGGTTCAAAAGAGGATGTGGTTACATTATGAAGAAGAGAAGAAATATAAGTAGGTCGATCTGGTAGAGAAGAAATTGCAGATGGGTTGAGCTAGACATATTTGTAGTAGGGATCATTAGATAGTTTATATTCAAGTGCTCCAAGTACAAGTGACTTGCACACGAAAAATTCATAAGTTGTTTCAGAAGGATTGTGCCTTTTGACAATGAGGATGTCAAATTCAGAAACCATTCAAGGTAAGTATTTGGAAATAGTAGTGATGTCTTGAGGGAAGCTGATTATATGGATGCTATATTTGTATTGACCACCACAGGAATGAGTTACTTATAGAATGGGGTTTACACGTGCGATGAGCATTTCCTCAACTTGTGCTAAATTTTGAAGGACGTATGGTTGTTCACCCGGGTCCATGTTGTTCAGATGAGTAAAAATATTGGTAGATTTAAATGATGCACAAGAAAAGAAAGAAAGGTTACCATGTGAAAGCCTTGTTTTCATACTTGGGTACGATTCTTTGCATATTGTGAAAACATGCATGGTATAAATTTTATCTATCCTTTGATGAAAGTGACAATGTTCATCATTAAGGGGGGGTTATATTGGTTTTGATGAAGGTGGGGTAAATTGGTTTGCATATTTGGGAGAGCACTTGAAAAGGGATGGGGTGTAGCAGAAGCAATAGGTTTTTTTTTTCATTTTTTATAAAGAATTCATTGGTGTGCATTTATTATATCATTTTTTTGTTCATAAATAAGGCGCCTCTGTTCTTTTTTATTCACATTTTTATTGTTGCATGGCATATCTAAGAAAGTGAAAATAAATTTTCGCTAGTTGGGAGACGTGAGAAATTTAGAGGGAATCAAAATTGAGTTATGTAAGCATGGGAAATGTCTTAAAAGTGAAGGGGTAAATATACATATTTTTCAATTATTGAAAAAGAGTCTTGTAAAAGAAATTGTGTAGCAAAACATCATGTCCATATTTTACAATGTTATGGAACAATGATCTATACACAGATAATATTTCATGTACAAAAAAGTATCATTCCTTGCTACTATGAAGAAAGTTCAAAGGCAACGAATAACATATCGTTGTGCAACATAAAATGCTTGAATGTTTTTAAGGACCTCATTGCATGCAGAGTCATATTGAATTTATTCTTAATTTACCAGTATTGTTTGCAAGAGTCGACACTATTGTAGTAGTCTGTTTTGATGGAAAGTGTCAACAGGAAATGACGACCTGATATACGTCCACAAATTGCTTGGAGATCAGCTAGTTCAATAGAAAGAAGGAAAAAGTATTTTTCTCTGATGCCCATGAGCTCATTTCCCGTGTCATTGAAAGTTGTGACATTTTGAAGGTTCCTATTGTGGTCATGTAACTCGAATTTAAGCTTGTAATGATAGTCACATTTTGGGAACTCACCGTTCCACTTTGTACAATGCCAAATATTGTTAGAATGGTGCATTAATTTTTTCATGCATTTCTTTCTGTGGAAATCTAATGGACATGCAATAAAATAGAATTCATCCATGTGTAGAGCAGTCATAGTTGCACAAACCGAAACCCATATTTCTTTCTCGAAGGCTTCCATGCAAGTAATTTCATGAATCGTATTTTGTGATAGGGCTCGCTTAGAAGAAACATTGTAGTTTCTACTCAAATATGGAGATGAAGAGTTATAGAATATTTCACGGAACCAAGTGTGGATTTGTTGAGTTTCTTCAATGTTTGGATTTATGACAAGAGTGCTAGTGGAGACTGTCCCTATGGTGATTCCATTAAATTCAGATATGCGACCTCCTTTGATACCAAGGATTGGCGGGTTTTTAGAAGGGCATAATTCAACAAGCTTCTGTCCTATAGAGTCACAATGGTCTTCCCATACTGTTACATCAATGCTAAAACCTGATGTGTCCTTTAATGTGTGTTTTCCATAGTGTTTCAGTTCCATATCTTCGTCGAATTTTCGAAGCAAGTGAGGTGGAGCTAACAACACAAATAAAATCTACAATGGTATTTTGGCTTGTAGACTTGATTTCAGTGATAGTTTTGAAATGAAAGCATTGATAAGGGAAGGTTGGATCATCTACCAAACATGGATTGACAATGGATGCAACAAACAAGTAAATCTCCCATTTGTTTTTTAGGTGGTTGTAGTTTGGGTTTGCTACTTTAATTGTTCCATTTGAAACAATATATAGTTTCCCAACTTGGATTAGATTATAAGGTGATTCGGAAAATTCATTAAATGTGGAAAGGTGGATCTCGTCTCTATCACGGTCAATAAGGCCAAATCCAAAGACTTTTCCTGAGCCACATGCATTGTTGTAAGTCTTCAATGTTGTATTTTCTTATTCTCTACCTTGGATTGACCTATACTTCCGGTAGGGATTGAGTGCCTTGAATGATATAGTTGTAGTTGTGGATGTATTCATTGGATTTGCTATAGAGGGCAAGATATCTTGTGCTAATGAAGAGCTTGATTGGGATGTGCCCGCCTTTGCATTTAATAGTGTTGATGAGTCCTTAACCAACACTTCTTTACGTCGCACAACCTCAAGTGTAAACGAACGAAAAAAATATTAATGTAGAATCCTTTTCTTTTTTTTTTATGCAGGAAGAAAGTAAATACAAAAAAAAATGGAAGAAGGTGCATTCAAAATTGTAATCTTATGAATATTTTTGAAGCATTGTGCAAAGATTTTTTTTAAGAAGAATGATTGAGCCGATTTAGATGTCTTTAGATGCAACTTGTGTACTATATGTAGATGGTAGCAGAGTCTTGTGTTGATGTGTCCCATCAGAGAGAGTAATGTGGAACTGTGAGGATGTGTTTATTGATGAGATAGCAGAGCCGATGTCAATTATTTGGAGTACAGGTTGAATATCAGTGGAACCATTTAGCAATAGAGGAATGGCATTCTCAGTCAAGGTTGGCTCCATGATATTAGCACAGTAAAATATTTTTTTATGATGGTTATACTTGTAATTCATTTTAATGCATTGGAAGGGATATTAAAACATATAATAATATTCAAGAGAATCATAAATTGGAATTGCAAATACAATTGTATATAATGACTTGCTCAATATATTATGCAAGCACCCTCTTCTCCTCTTCTACAAGATCACTTGTTTAATCTTTTGTTCAAAAAAATATAAATCCCCTAATAATTTTCTAAATAATCCCATTCCATCCAAAATGGGCGCGATGAAATCACATTAGTGAATGAGTTATACTTTTCAGCAACAATTTTTCCCCCATAACGATTTTCTTGATGCAATGCTTAGAAAACTCTGAAACTCCAGAATATTTTTCTACATTTTCCCCTGCCTATAGATCTATGCAAGTTTTGTTTAGAAAACTCCAAATCCCATAAATATATTACTAAATAACCCCCTCTAGAGTCCATACATACATGCGAAGTAATATGATCCCTTCACATCAAATATTCAAGCCTTTTGCCTCAAAATACCTGAAAAATACTAAAATAATTAAATTGATTTGCATTTCTATCTAATGACAACTTCTTCAATGAATATTCGCTATCCCTTAGAGTTTAGCAGCAAATCGTTACTTTTTAAGAAGGAACTCCCAACAGCCTACCACTCGGTTGATCTTCCAAAAATGTTCATCTTTCTAGAGAAAAATATAACCAATAATCCTAACACCTCTTCCTTTTTATCATTATTTATTCACGTGCATCTTCGCCATTACATAAAAGCACTAAATAGTACACATCACATACCTTTAAAATAATTTGTCCACTAAAACACAAATTTCAAAATAATCCACCTTTCATCCACAATTGATTTTTGTAGCTCCTTCCGCAAGGGAGGTACAAATGGATCAATTTTACCATACTTATATTAAACTAAGCCCACTCCAATATGTTAAATTATCCAATAATATTCAGTGTTTCTCCTTGGTAGAAGAGATTATACACAATTTTTTTTTGTAAAATTATGTAAAATAGTTACCAAATCTAATAAAATGCACAATGCTACCTAAAATGCTAAGGTCAAGGAACTTTCCAGTGGATTTGTTCAAACGATGCCGCTCCTCTAGTGCATTTTAATTTTTCTTTAGGATGGGGGATCCTCTGTGACCACTCCTTCTTGAATCCTAGATATCATAATCTTCATATGCATTTTGTTGTTTATAAAAGTTGTAACCTAGAAATATTGTAGATTACTACAAGTTGTTATTGAAAAGAAGATTTGAGAGTTGCACAACTCAGTAGTAGACATGTTAAAATCACCAATCTTAGGTTGTGTGTGATGGAGCTGCAATAATAAAGGGACATTGCAAGGTTGCGTTGTGGGCCCTCAAGCTGTACCACAACAAAATGGAATATTCTAAGTGGGATGTTGAAGTACATAGCAGAAGATGAAGCAAAAGAGATAAAAATAGAGGTTGAAGAATTGGAAGATAAGGGATTTTCTAAGTGATGCATATATTGTTATCCTTAATCAATGTAAATTTCATTTTAATATTTTTCAGTAACTAAGATGTATAAATGGTAAGGATTTTAGCCCAAGGGTTAACTCAATCAGTTGTATTTTAATAATTTTTTGTAAATAAGATGTATAAATGTAAGGCTTTTAGCCCCAAGGGTTAACTTAATCAGTTGAACCATGCACTTAAGGCATGCTATATACAAAGAGACCATAGGTCACGTGTTCAACTCCAGTTGTGTCCCTCACAGTTACCAAGTATTATTGTGTCTGGTGGTTGAGCTAGCCTCTATATGGATAATACAGAGAATACTGGGGGATCCCGTGAGGTTTATTTGGGGAAAAAGTAGTAATTATTTTAATCAAGAATGTGTTTGAGCCAAGTATTTCTTTTGTACTTGCAAATAGTAAAATTTGTAAGGGTGTATTTGCATTCTATATCTTGTATTTCTATGTGATGTTCATTTCTTTGAACATAATATTACTTTAATTTATTTGTTAATTGGAATTAATAATGCATTTTTTGTATATGAATTTAACTAAAATAATCTATGGATAGTTATTTTAGAGCTAATGGAGACACTAAAGTCACTGGAATTGACTTAATAATGTCTTGTCTCATTGTAAGTGTCAACATGCCACTTAGCTAAAAATTGGTATTCTAAAATCATATAAAATACTAAAATATTAACCCAAAAAGAGACATCCATTCCTTTGCAATTCCATCATTTAGACAACAAAATAGACATATGCTCCTGCAAATAGACAAAGTACCTACGAGACATTTTATAAGCAGATACCTAATGGCCGATGAATCTAGAAACTACTAATTGATTTTGCAACTAACTAAAACATTTTTCCTTGTCAAATATTTTTCCTTTTGTTGACATTTTCCAAGTACATAGTTTGCAGTTAGTACTGCAATTATTTCCTTAAATATTTTATTTCTTCTTATACTTTTATAGAGCACTCCACCTATTCTCAATTTTTAGAAGGTCGGAGATACTTTCCAATAGCCTTCTATACCACACACTTCAACAACAACTACATGTTACATAACTGGAGAACAACATATAAAAAAATTACTCGAAGGTTTTATTGAGCAACTTTGACTCGCTATGACACACGTTTCACAAGACTCGTGACTTTTGACAAACATTTACTAAAAATTTGAATCTGATGGAATATGGAAAAGTACCAACAAAATCAATTTCAGAAGTTTCTACGTAACTACAAAATATGTTAATTAGAACTCTTCATGAAGCCCTACAAATATGAATTTCAATCATCATCAAGAAAAGCATCACTAAAATAATTAATCTTCTCAAACAATGAGAGAAAACAGATGAAGAAAAAGAAAGCAGATGAGATATTGGTAAGCAAAGGAACAACACCAATATTTTTGCAGAAATAGAATGATTCTACCAAAATGTGAATTTGTAAATTGTGGAATGGATTATGGGATTCTCTCCTTAGCTTCCTTTGCAGTACCAAATGTTAGTGTCAGTCTTTGCAGCCTTCCTCCAGTGATCAAACATGCTCTTACAAGGTGATTATAAGGTGTCAAGGTCAAATTTTGTCATTTTATAGAGTCTTCAAGCAAAATTTGGTCACTAGGTATTAGGTCTAGGGTTTGTTTTCACTCCTTTCAAAGTTGTCCAAATGTCGGTCCATGTCACCATTCAGCTGAGTGTACCATCATTCAGAGGGTTTTCATCATCATGTCAAGTTCCAAAGGGTCATTTTACACCTTGTTCATGCTTCAGTTGTGCCTAGGTAAGGTTCATTTCCCTCTCCTAGGGTTTTGAAGGTAATTTCTCTTGGATGGTCAAATCATCAGCAAAACTTGTATCTTGATGTTCATACACCTTCCCCTATCCTTAATTTACCTTATTAAACACTTCCCATCACTGAGATCCCCCAAATTCCTCATTTTCACACAAACCCTAGTTTCTTGCTACAACTTGGCAATTTTCTAGGCTAGGCCTGTGTTTTTCCCTTTTGGACCCCTTCCCCTCACTCAATCTCTGAAATTCCACTTTCCCCTGCTTCCTAACATACCTACCTACATCCGAAAATTTTCTCAAGAATTTAGAAGCCCCTTATGCCCTTCATTTCGCTTCATTTCGACAAATCCCTTGTTCCACACATCGGGATAGGTTTTACTCCAATGATGTTTCTGAGCGATAAAAGATGAATTTTGGAAAACTGAGAGAGGTTTTTGTCCCCAACAGGAAAAGGAAGAAAAAACTCCAATTTTTACACAGGTTTCATGGTTTTAGAGAAATGTCAAAAATAGAGTTGCCTCAGGAGAATTGATGCACCTCTGAAGTGACCTTGGGAAAATCAAGATTTATCCTAGCTTGGTTGGAAAAATGACTTTCTTGATAAGTCAAATGATAACTAGACACAAATATCTTTCCACTGAGCTATCATGAGCTCAATTTGGAGTTGAGGAAGACCTTCAAAAGTTGACTGCAACAGCACTCTGCCTTGCGGCAGCCTCATTTTTGCACATTTTGACCAGTCTTGGGAGATTTGATTTTTGACAGGGAAAATGAACTCCAAATTGAAAAATTATAGTTGGGTTGGAAATTAGACTCAATAAAATTTCCAACGAGCTATCCCACGCCCAATTTGGACACTGGGAAGGCCTCCAAAAGCCTCCTGCAAAAGGGCACTACGCATTGGGTTTGTGGCGCGACACATAGAGATGCAAGCCCAATTTCACCATAAACTTCTCCAAATTTTCCAAATGTGCTCAAATATGTGGTGTGAAAGTAATTTAATATTTTTTTCCATTGCAAGTGAAGAGTTTTTCTCAGAATTTATGGTGGTTTAGTGTGCGAAAGCTCATCATTCAGTACAAAAGCACAAAGGAAACAAAACAGAGTTTTATAGTGAAATGTCAAGTTTGCAACATTATAAGGTGGATTTTTCAAATGAGAAATTTAAATCCTTGGCATATAAGATATTTTCAAATTTAAACTTCATTTGTGTGCCAAGAGACAGCAATGAGTAAGAGAAGAGGTGTGAGGAGTGAAGGAAGAAGCTTGGAGGTAGAATTGTGGTGAAGTTGCAGAGCGCGGCGCATTGGGCAGCCATCGCGACACATTGGAGGAGCGCGGTGCATTGGGCTTGCCTCCCCAGTGTAAAAAATACACTGGCGCGGTGCATTGGAGGGGCATGGTGCGTTGGGTTAGGCGCACGACGCACATGGCAGCAGACAAATTTTTTTTGCTATTTCTTCCAACTCATCAAATTTTCCCGGTCAATCTTTATCCAAGTAAGTCCATGCAATCATTCCATTTCCGTGAATAGGTATTTGGTGTTTTTTATGATGAATTGAACATGAAAAACCAAACCCTATTATCTTGTTTGAGGATTTGCTTCCTTTAGGGTTTTGAAATTATTTTTGTGCTAAATATTCCCATTTCTCCACCTAGTTTTTTCCCCTCCTCATTGTTTGTATCCTCACAACAGCTCGTTTCACTATTTATCCTATATCCCTAGTTACTCATTCCTACCCATTTCCATTCCCTCCCCATCCCAATTGTGAAATTTCTCCAAACTTAAGTGGCTATCCCTAAATCACAGATTTCAAATGGCAAGTTGCACTTGACAAAACTTCATTGTTCCTACTGCCCCATTCCCCCATATTCCCTCCCATTTGACATATATTTGGAAATAAATCAAAGACATCAAAGTTCTCATTATCATACAAGACAACACAGAACTTGCAAATTTTCATGGAGACGAATACTTCTTATGACCAAGACAGTGACTCTACAACTGAATTGCATGCACCAAGAGGGCATTAAAGCGTCGTAAAAGGCATGATAGACTCCAAATTTTGGTTGAAGCTTCTTTGGATCAGCATAACGCTTGATGGTGGAAATTCAGCCCAAATTTCAAGAAATTTGGGACACATTTTGCAAATTTTGATTTTTTTGGCCTTAACACAGATTTTCCTGCCCAACGTGTAGTGCCACTTGGCGCGCGCTTATAATTGGCGGCTCCTCTTGAAGAAAAAATTTCATTTCTGGATTTTTCATGAAACGTTATGCATTTCTACCCATTACCTAAGGATTTTGACAAGTTTTGGGTTGCCTGAAGGGTCAAAAACACCCTAAAAGTGACCTTTCTGCCACTTTTTGGACACACAGGAAGCAGTGTTGGGAGATTTGATTTTTGGAGGGGCAAATGGAAACCAAATTCCGAAATTCCACTTTTTTTGGAAAGTAGACAGGAAAATCGTTCCAACGAGCTATCCTGCACTCAATTTGGACTCTGAGAAGGCCCTCAAAATCAGCCTCAAAGTGGCGCTACGCATAGAGATTTCAGGCACGACGCATTGGGAAATTTGGCCTAATTTTCACTTAGCAGTTCAGATTTTCGCCTAGTTTTGGCTAGTTTGACTTTTTTATCCTCATATGTACAGATATTGATGTAACTTGATGTAATTTCATGACTTTGATGTAATTTTCGAACATTTTTACCCATACAAGTAGATTCATTCACCAAAAAGTGAATTCTAACTGAATGAATCAGTTTCCTATCTTATAGAGGCAAGTTGTTTCATTGCCTATTTTCCAGTTCTTAGTTTAGATCTTGTTGAAACAACTCATAAACTAGTGAGCTCGACCCCTAGAGGCATGGGGATGATTTAGGCTTGTCTATATCTTGTATTTTATCAGTCATTTTCAGAGGTTGGACACTTGGGATTGCTTGGCACTTCATTGTACATTTCATCTCTGCAATTTTGGCAAAGGAATAGACCAGGGTTTGCAGCACTCTTTGGGATCCATGTGGCTCTATGTTTTGATGGTGTGTTTCTCTCAGTGATTTTAAGTTTACTGATGTTTGATGTGTACCATTTCCCTTCCTACTTTCTTCTTAAATTAAACAAATGAGTGATACAGGTGGAATTCATTAGATTGCTTTGCTCTGCCTTGAGTTTTGTTTAATTTTCCATGTTTTCATCTGTTTGAAGAGGATTCTTGAAAGCCTCTTGCCCTCTTCAGCTCCTCACCAGTCTGAAATATCCATTCATTCAATCCAAAGCATCAAAACAATTGCCTTCCTTGCCCCATTCAGAACTCTGCAAAAACTAGGCCTCATCCCCGGACCCAAAACCGCCTTTCCCTTTGATTCCAAAAAAACCCTCAAAATCAAAATAAAACTCCTTTAATTATATACCTAGCCTAAAATCAGCCTTTATTTCAAGTCATCTCAAGCCCCTTCGATTATTTTTGTTGAGATTGACCCGAAGAGAGCCCTCTCTTGATCTGGTAGGGCTAGCTACCAGACTGAGCATGGTTTGATGTTACCCTAGACTCTGCCTTCCTTCAGCCTGAGGTAGATTTAGGCTATAACATAGTGGCGACCATACTGGGGAAGAATTTTTTTTTGTTTTCTTTATAAACAACAGACGGAGCCTGAAGTTAGCCAGGTAGCCTTCGAAACGCTCTTGCTTTGCATTAGCAAAAGTAGATGAATGCTACTTCAGTCAATCTCCAGTCTAGTTTATGAACTGAACATCTGGTTTCCTCAGTAAGATCTAACCAAGTTCAGATCTAATTGTTGATGGTGGACAACGATCAGGCACCGCAAGGCTGAAATCATTCACTTGGCGATTCTAAATCAGTTTCGAGATCAGATCCAAGGACTCCACTGCAGGATGAACCTGACCAGCAGAAACATGAAAGGACAATATGGAAAGGTCAGGTATTCAAGTTGGAATTTCATCCAAGAAATTTTTTTCTTTGTCATAAATTATTTCTTCTTTTTTCCCGAGAATTTCAAGAAGGCTTTGCAAAGTATATTGTATTTGAGAAAAGATCCTCGGCCTACAGTTGACTCCTTCCCTTTGAAGTCTGTAAATACCAAAGATTTGCATGCTTTTGAGGTTGATCAAGTCCTTTCTTCCGAATCTTGTGATGACCATCTTCAAACTGATGAACCTCAAGAGACCAAGACTGAACATAACCCTATACCTTGTAAAATTCCAGATCGATACAATCCTCTGATTTTACCTCCTATATCCCATGCTTTCCCTAAAAATCATGACCTATATCTACCAAGATTTGATGGTGAACGCGACAACGTTACTGCTGAGAGACATGTTCTGAATTTTGAGTCTTTTCTTGACCTTTTTGAAGTTGATGAAGAGGATGTTAATATTAGGCTTTTTGCTCTTTCTTTTCAAGGCCAAGTGAAGAGTTGGTTCAAAACCCTGCCTGATGCAAGCATCTCAGATTTTTAGCAGTTCGTCAAAATTTTCCTCGACATGTGGGTGGTTAGACAGAACCCTTTCTTGATTATAGAAGAGTATAACCAACTGAAAAGACTGCCAGGGGAGATAGTACAACAGTTTTCTACCAAATTTAACCAAGTTTATTATTCAATGCCAGTTGATATAAGGCCTCCTCCTGGATCTTCTCTCTTGCACTACCCGGGTGCCTTTGATTCGGAAATGGAGTTTCAGTTGAGAGAAAGGAATATCACAACACTTGAAGAGATGTAGAACAGTGCAATAAATGTAGAGGCTCATTTGCGGATCCGAAGGGAAAAGTTGAAGGAAGAAGAGATGAAAAACATAGATCCGGAGAAATCGACATCTCTAGAGGTAAAGCTTGACATGTTGGTAAGTGCAGTATAAGAGATGATGCAAAAGATCACCACAAGGAATGAGTATAATGTTCAAGCCCATGGCTCGCTGATTGAATAAGAACAAGTTGTTGATCCAAAACATTTTGTTTCTTATCCCAGTTGTCATAGATCTGATAATGATTGTTTTGTAGATCATCTTGGAGAAGAGAGATATGTTGATTTGACATGTATGCTTGATGATGTGTTTTATACTGATGATTTGCCTCAGTTTGATCAGTATGATGATGATTATGTTCTCCAAACAGAAGCTAATCTTGTAGACAAATCAGCAGCTAGTTTGTGGAAGGAGGAAGTTCACTTTCAGCGGCTCGAGTACAGAGACCAACTAATGCATATCAGCTATGACAATGATGAGGAAAGTGCAGAAAATTTTGAAGTAAGTGAAGGATCTTTTCCTTTTTGTTTTGATTCGTTTCAGTTCATCAAAGATAACTTCCATGCAATTAGAAATCAACTGTCAACAAGTCTTGATTCGGACCATCTTGAGGGCAATAAAAACCTTGTTCAAGACTTCTCATATCCAGATTTGCAGCCCCCGAATGTCATTGATTGTCAAGTTGTAGATGAAGACATGGAAGCTGGCACATATGATCAAATGATACAAGATGATTCTGTACCATTTTGTTTTGAATCATTTCAGTTTTTGAAGGATAAATTGCATAGTAAATCTTCAAATGAGAAGCTTGTAGGAAATCATGTAATCTCATCGAAACCAATAGAAAATGGGTTGCAGCAGTATTTTCAAGTTTTTCACGATCCAATAGCTGATGTGTTGGATGATGTCTGTAGTCAAAGCCTTTCTCCATTGACTACATGTAAGCTTGAAACGTGTACTGATACAAACTTGATCCGACAACCGGTCTCTTTGTCATTTTTAGCAGGAGCCTCGTCACAAAGCTCAGATCAAAGTTTGCATTCATGGTATGAGGAGAAGAAAAGTAATCCATTGGATGAGCTAAGTCCCAGTGTGCATGAACTTCAAGATCCTTATGCAGTGTTTTTGGAGGCGGATAGAGAATCCATAGTATTCAATGGATCTGTTCACAGTTTTTATGGGAGTTTCCTTTCAATAGTTCTCTCTTGTTGTTCATAAACTAGCACTTGCGGAGAATTCAAACAACAACCAGGATGATTACATGGTTGCATTGGTTGTTTCATTTCACTTGATCAGGTGATGAATGGAACAACTAGAGTAGGTTGTATTAAATAAGCTTCATATTGAGCATATTTCCAGTTTGTCGGTTGTGTTTAAGTATCGAGTCAATTTTTAGTTGAGTGAGAGTCAATTTGTGTCATCAAGTCATTATTTTTCAGTCATGCATTTCAGTTTGATTTTTTGACTCCATTGCCTAATGGATGAAGGCACTGTCTGCTTTCCAAAGATCTGTAGTTCTTGGCACCTCCAAGGAGCTACCATCCCCATTGGAGCCAATGTTAGTGTCAGTCTTTGCAGCCTTCCTCCAGTGATCAAACATGCTCTTACAAGGTGATTTTAAGGTGTCAAGGTCAAATTTTGTCATTTCAGAGAGTCTTCAAGCAAAATTTGGTCACTAGGTATTAGGTCTAGGGTTTGTTTTCACTCCTTTCAAAGTTGTCCAAATGTCAGTCCATGTCACCATTTAGCTGAGTGTACTATCATTCATAGGGTTTTCATCATCATGTCAAGTTCCAAAGGGTCATTTTACACCTTTTTCATGCTTCAGTTGTGCCTAGGTAAACTTCCATTCCCTCTCCTAAGGTTTTGAAGGTAATTTCTCTTGGATGGTCAAATCATCAGCAAAACTTGTATCTTGATGTTCATACACCTTCCCCTATCCTTAATTTACTTTATTAAACACTTCCCATCACTAAGATCCCCCAAATTCCTCATTTTCGCACAAACCCTAGTTTCTTGCTACAACTTGGCAATTTTCTAGGTTAGGCTTGTGTTTTGCCCTTTTGGACCCCTTCCCCTCACTCAATCTCTAAAATTCCACTTTCCCCTACTTCCTAACATCCCTCCCTACTTCTCAAAATTTTCTCAAGAATTTATAAGCCCATTATCCCCTTCATTTCGCTTCATTTCGACAAATCCCTTGTTCCACACATCGGGATAGGTTTTACTCCAATGATGTTTCTGAGCGATAAAAGATGAATTTTGGAAAACTGAGAGAGGTTTTTGTCCAAAAAAGGAAAAGGAAGAAAAAAATCCTTCAATTTTTACACAGGTGTCATGGTTTTAGAGAAATGTCAAAAATACAGTTTCCTCAGGAGAATTGATGCACCTCTGAAGTGACCTTGGGAAAATCAAGATTTATCCTAGCTTGGTTGGCAAAATGACTTTCTTGATAAGTCAAATGATAACTAGACACAAATATATTTCCAATGAGCTATCATGAGCTCAATTTGGAGTTGAGGAAGACCTTCAAAGGTTGACTGCAACAACACTCTGCCTTGAGGTAGCCTCATTTTTGCACATTTTGACCAGTCTTGGGAGATTTGATTTTTGGCAGGGAAAATGAACTCCAAATTGAAAAATTCCAGTTGGGTTGGAAATTATACTTAATAATATTTCCGACGAGCTATCCCGCACCCAATTTGGACACTGGGAAGGCCTCCAAAAGCCTCTTGCAAAAGGGCGCTACGCATTGGGTTTGTGGCGCGACGCATAGAGCTGCAAGCCCAATTTCACCATAAACTTCTCCAAATTTTCCAAATGTGCTCAAATCTGTGGTGTGAAAGTAAGTTAAGATTTTTTTCCATTGCAAGTGAAGAGTTTTTCTCAGAATTTATGGTGGTTTAGTGTGCGAAAGCTCATCATTCAGTCCAAAAGCACAAAGGAAACAAAACAGATTTTTAAAGTGAAATGTCAAGTTTGCAACATTATAAGGTGGATTTTTAAAATGAGAAATTTAAATCCTTGGCATATAAGATATTTTAAAATTTAAACTTCATTTGTGTGCCAAGAGACAACAATGAGCAAGAGAAGAGGTGTGAGGAGTGAAGGAAGAAGCTTGGAGGTAGAATTGTGGCGAAGTTGCAGAGCGCGGCACATTGGAAAGCCAACGCGACGCATTGGAGGAGCGCGGCGCATTGGGTTAGGCACGCGACGCACATGGCAGAAGACAAAAAAAAATTTCTATTTCTTCCAACTCATCAAATTTTGCCCGGTCAATCTTTATCCAAGTAAGTCCATGCAATCATTCCATTGCCATGAATAGGTATTTGGTGTTGTTTGCGAGGAATTGAACACAAAAAACAAAACCCTATTATCTTGTTTGAGGATTTTCTTCCTTTAGGGTTTTGAAATTATTTTTGTGCTAAATATTCCCATTTCTCCACCTAGATTTTTCCCCTCCTCATTGTTTGTATCCTCACAACAGCCTGTTTCACTGTTTATCCTATATCCCTAGTTACTCATTCCTACCCATTTCCATTCCCTCCCCATCCCAATTGTGAGATTTCTCCACACTTAAGTGGTTGTCCCTAAATCATAGATTTCAAATGGCAAGTTGCACTTGACAAAACTTCATTGTTCCTACTGCCCCATTCCCCCATATTCCCTCCCATTTGACATATATTTGGAAATAAATAGAAGACACCAAAGTTCTCATTATCATACAAGACAACACAGACCTTGCAAATTTTCATGGAGACGAATACTTCTTATGACCAAGACAGTGACTCTACAACTGAATTGCATGCACCAAGAGGGCATTAAAGCGTCGTAAAAGGCATGATAGACTCCAAATTTTGGCCGAAGCTTCTTTGCCTCAGCATAGCACTTGATGGTGGACATTCAGCCCAAATTTCAAGAAATTTGGGACACATTTTGCAAATTTTGATTTTTTTGGCCTTAACACAGATTTTCCTGCCCGACGCGTAGCGCCACTTGGCGCGCGCTTATAATTGGCAGCTCCTCTTGAATAAAAATTTGAATTTCTGGCTTTTCATGAAATTTTATGCATTCCTACCCATTACCTAAGGATTTTGACAAGTTTTGGGTTGCCTGAATGGTCAAAAACACCCTAAAAATGACCTTTTTGCCACTTTTTGGACACACAGGAAGCATTGTTGGGAGATTTGATTTTTGGAGGGGAAAATGGAAACTAAATTCAGAAATTCCACTTGGGTTGGATAGTGGATAGGTAGAGCTTTCCAACGCGCTATCCTGCACTCAATTTGGACTTCGGGAAGGCCCCCAAAATCAACCTCAAAGTGGCGCTACGCATAGAGATTTCAGGCGCAACGCATTGGGAAATTTGGCCTAATTTTCACTCAGCAGTTCAGATTTTCGCCTAGTTTTGGCCAGTTTGACTTTTTTATCCTCATATGTACAGCTCTTGATGTAACTTGATGTAATTTCATGATTTTGATGTAATTTTCACACATTTTTACCCATACAAGTAGATTCATTCACCAAAAAGTGAATTCTAACTGAATGAATCAGTTTCCTATCTTATAGAGGCAAGCTGTTTCATTGCCTATTTTCCAGTTCTTAGTTTAGATCTTATTGAAACAGCTCCTAAACTAGTGAGCTCGACCCCTAGAGGCATGGGGATTAGTTATGCTTGTCTATATCTTGTATTTTCTCAGTGATTTTCAGAGGTTGGACACTTGGGATTGCTTGGCACTTCATTGTACATTTCATCTCTGCAATTTTGGCAAAGGAATAGACCAGGGTTTGAAGCACTCTTTGGGATCCATGTGGCTCTATGTTTTGATGGTGTGTTTCTCTCAGTTATTGTAAGTTTACCGATGTTTTATGTGTACCATTTCCCTTCCTACTTTCTTCTTAAATTAAACAAATGAGTGATAAAGGTGGAATTCATTAGATTTCTTTGCTCTGCCTTGGATTTTGTTTAATTTTCCATGTTTTCATCTGTTTGAAGAGGATTCTTGAAATCCTCTTGCCCTCTTCAGCTCCTCACCAGTTTGAACTATCCATTCATTCAATCCAAAGCATCAAAACAATTGCCTTCCTTGCCCCATTCAGAACTTTGCAAAAACTAGGCCTCATCCCCGGACCCAAAATTGTCTTTCCCTTTTATTCCAACAAAACCCTCAAAATAAAAATCAAACTCCTTTAATTATATACCTAGCCTAAAATCAGCCTTTATTTCAAGTCGTCTCAAGCCCCTTCGATTATTTTTGCTGAGATTGACCCAGAGAGAGCCCTCTCCTGATTTGGTAGGGCTAGCTACCAGACTGAGCGTGGTTTGATGTTACCCTAGACTCTGCCTTCCTTCAGCCTGAGGTAGATTTAGGCTATAACACCAAAAAATTTCTCTCCCTTAGGTTTCTTTATTGCTTCTGGAGGAATTCAACAAACATGTCTTTAGCTCATTTTCTCTTTGTACTGGTAGCCAAAGATCTTAGTATTTTGATCACAGAAGCTAGGAACCTTGAAAGAAGTGAAATTTTCCAAATGTGTTTATTTCATATTTAATTTTTGTTTATGACATCATTATATTTGGAAAAGGTTCCGTTTCTGGAATTAGAAAGATAAAAGAGATACCAACGCCACAAACATGTATATTAATTTCTGAAATTCATCAATTTTGTTTAACACTGGATGAAAAAGTAAAAGCTTAAATGGTCTCCCTTCTCCCAATGAATCTGTTAAACTTATATGAAGGCATAAAATAGTTAGGCTTCATCTTAAAGCCTAATATTTACAAGTGCGAAGAGTGTGTATGGTTATACAATAAAATTTAAGCAAGTGTTTCCCTATGGTGTAATAGGTGGCTGCCTAGTGGTGGTAGAGGCTATTATGGGAAGCATTCCTATACGTTGGATGCCTATTGCTCAATATAAATAAAGTAATAATAATAGAACACATTTTTTTCCAAAGCCTTTATTCAGTACCTAATTTGAATCTCCCATCTAAGTTATGTGTCTTAATCAAACTAAAAGGATACAATTTCAACACCCAAAATAGAAACAACAAATTAAAAAAATCTTGGATAAAAAACAACATGAAAACAAAAAATACACATGCAAATAAAACATGACATTAGAATTTATCATTGCAATTATTCAATTCTCTTGAGCTAAGTATTGGTGTCCTGAGAGGTAGGTCCAATAGTGTGTGTACCTTGGAAAAAATTGAAGCAGGTCCGCCCCTTTAAAATCAGGTGCTATCTACACTCAAACTGAGAGTTTTCCACTGCCGAGCCAGAATCTCAGCATTCACCAGAATTATGGGAAATTCTGATGTGCTTTGGCCCTAAATATGCTCTGTCAGAGCAGGGTACCAAAGGATATAAGTTTAACAACGAAATTTTAAATTTCAAAAAATGAAAAAAATTGCAAGCGACTCATCTCAACTACCTATTTCCGTCAAGAAATAGAGGATCAGGGGTCAAGTTAAGCATTGCTTGAAACACCAACTAGGGGATTATGTTGTCTGTTCAAGTGAAAAAAATCCATGGGGTTTGAACTGAATAATTGAGTAGAAGGCAGACAATGTCTGCCTTCGTAGAAACAACAAGATATTTGTCCTCAAAATAATATTTTCTAATATTCTTGTTGGGATTCTAAGCGCTCTACATAACAACAAAATGATAAGCAAGTACCTTTTTCTTCTCCCCATTGACTCCCCAATCCTAGCTGCACTTATTTTGTGCTTAAATGGCATCTTTGATTTGGTTGTTTGGGCATTTGTTGTGGTGTTAACATGTACTGTATACTCAGCAAAATTTGGGTGAATTTTCAACATTTATTAAATCTAGTCACAAAAAAATTGGAAATTTAGGGTAAGGTTAGAACTTAGAATTGATGCTGAAATTGGTGATCTCATTTCTCATTGATGTCTACTAAATATTCAAGGATTTTTCGATGGAAGATCAAGTACATAATCATTCCCACGATGGCTAAAAAATCCATAAGCAATGATATAAGGAAGAAGCCCAAGCCAAGATACCAAAACCATTGTTTTCTTGAGTTGGAAGTAAGGAGGTAATAAGTTGGATAGCTAAAAATAGCTACCTAGGAATGGGAACCACCAAAAAATAGTCACATTCAAAGGCAATGTTGAACACTGTGTAGCAAAGTGAAAAATATATGAATTTGAAAGAGGGCATCTAGGGGACTCTGCAATAAAGGAAATTGCTGTGAAATGAAGGGCCATCAATCACTTTGTGGCAGTTAGTGGCATTGCCAAAGATCACAGAGTCATGAATTGGATAAAATGGACTGATTCAATTTGTTGATCAAAATTATCACTTGGACCATTCAGGCTATACCACAAATAAGCAAGTTTAAAGGCGTTATTGTAGGACTATAGAAACACTTTATACAAATATGGAGATCGTCAACATTGAAAACAAACAACTGGATTGCATCTATTTGTAGACTAGTATTATCACTTGGGCTATTTAGACTATCAGAACCAAGGCAACACATTTCTCAGGCTATAATACCAGTTGATTCAAATCCAAAGATCCTGAGTAATGAAGCAATCTCTAAGTATATAACAACACTGAAATCCTCAATTGGTGGAATGTGAAGGGGGCGATGAAAGCAATAAAGTCTCATTAATACTACTAGACTCAATTGGCACCCGCAAAGGTAGGCCATTAGCAGTCAAGGCCGAAGACAAGCCCATAGCGATAGATTTGTTTTCCAAGTTGGTAGGTTCCTCTTTCGATAGTGAAATTGGGATTCCATTTGGGTTGTTCCAGTCAATTAAAAATCCTTTTGAAACAACGAAGATTATGTGAAAAAGGAAAATGGATCAAATGAGAAGGACCCATTTGGTGCTTACCTTTCGTACCTCGGGTGAGTTTTGTGAAAACTATTCCAATTTAACTTGGGAGAATATGGATCTATGAAAATAACTTCTAGCTTTTAATAAGAGGGAGAAACAACTGCTCAACGGAACTAGGTAGAATTTATTTATGGGAATGATGAGGATTGGGAAACATGAAAATGTATTTCCTCGTGATTGATGAGACAATTCACTTACTTGAGACTGACTTCATAGAAATGTAAAGAAATTAAAAGTAGAATGCAGATAAATTTTTGAACATAGAGAGGCAATTTTGATTCTCAACAGAGTGAGGGGAAGGCACAAACCTATCTTCATTGGTCTCCAACTGCATCTGTGAATCTGTGCAATACATTTTGAATTGCGTCCTCTTGGTATTGATGTCAAAGCACTGGGAAGAAGTCGATGTTGAAGAAAGCACAAACACAAAAACATTTGAATAATTAGAATATGGAATGAGAAACAATGACCTAATAGGACAATATATGTGTTCATGGTGAGGTAGTAGCAATAAATCCATTCAATAGTGCATCATAAATCCTTGGAAACTAACAGTGAGGCACTCTTCAGGTGAGTAGGTTGGAAAGTGTTCTTTGTCCCCATTGTAAGTTGATAATGGAATCACAAGTGTCAATCTACGTTAATTTTCATTTTTTTAAATGAACGTCCTCATTACGCCTCCACTCCTGTTGATCAACCATTGTCACGTTCGTATTCTCCTCCTTTCCACTAAGGATAGCAACAATCCACTACTATCCTGAATGTCGGGGAACCAAATTTCTATGACCGGAGATCACCTTGTTGCGCAGTTTCCACGTTCGCACCGATGTCAAAGGCTTGATCCACCATTGTTGCTTTCATACTCTCCTCCCTTCCACTAAGGATAGCAACAATCCACTGCCACCCTGAACGCTAGGTGTTATCACCAAATGAACTTGATTGGCTGCTTATCAAACAACTCAGTGTAAATGTTTCAAACCACTTCTAACTGAAGCTTAGCCTCTTCAGTTTGAGAGGGCTCTCTCAAGGGGGTTTTATGATATTGAATGCTGATAGTACTAGATGGCTTACTCTATGGAAATTGTAACTTGTTTTTTATGATTGTAGGTTGAAAAGAATGCAGGTTTGCTACCATTAGGCTTATGGAGTCAACAATTAGTATTTTCAGTGACAAAGGTTCTTCAACATGGAAGCTGAGGCAGATAGAGGTCATTAACAGAGGAAAATCACACATAAAACATAGGAAAACACAGTCATTTCATCACTAAAGGAAGTCTGAGCATAAAATTATGAATTCTGAGTAATAGAGATGAAATCTACTGCAAGTGATAAAACATAAACATATAGATCAATAAGACATCAAAAACCTCATGAAAATCTCAGGTCTGTCAAGAAGAATGTCACTTTCTATTACTGATATAGGTTAAAAACATAAAAGCAGCAGTTTGGTGCAAATGTTCTCCAACCCTTTACTACTTCGATGATTTTTCTTTAAATAAAAATTATTTACAAAAAGGATGATCTGCCTGGTGGCTATATCCTCGAATTCTCCTATGACATCTTTCATAACTAAAAAACATCAATTATAACAGAAAATTGACAGCTATCTTCTAAAGAAACCATCTCCTAATAGGACTCTAACTCCTATTTATTACATTGCTCTATCCTATCTGTGAAAACAGTAACATGATGGTTACAAAATAAAAATCACATGCTCGAGAGACACATGATCAAATTAAACACCACTTTAGATATTTAAAGCCTCCTTATATTTGTGGAGCATAACCCTGTTTTTTAGGAATAGACGACCCTTGACTTCAACGTTGTTTTGATTGATGACCTGGCTACATGACACTCCCTTGGAGTCATAAATATTTGATGATAAGTTCCCTTGACATGTTGGAGGACTCTAGCTGGCAAAAACTGCTTTTAAGATGCTCAAAACTTCCAACAATTTCTCACTACAAAAATAGGACAGTTTCATAGTGAGTTTTGGTAGCGTAGAAAAGTGGCTTCTACATCCATTTACTTCACTCCTTTGTTGTTCCATCATGTTAATCAATTCATGACACAGAAATTGCCCCTTTCAAAATTGTCTTCAAAAATTGACCTCCAGCTGCAAAACTTTGAATTTCTACATGTTATGGACCTCCTAAGGAATATCTCATCCAATTTACTATTCCTGTGGTGTTTCCTCTTCATTTATGATCAGTTGACTTATAGGCTCTTCCACCACAGTCATTTTCAAACCTTTCTTTTCTAGCTCTTCATGAATCAGATCCAATTGCTCTTGAAGATCTTTCACTTGGTCCTTTAATGTCCTATTCTTGGATTTCAAGTGCAAGTTTACCTTTTTGATGTGCTTGACCTCTCTTCATAGTGGCTGAGTCCACTTTGTCAAATTTTCTGTATTGTCCAAGGTCTTTGAGACATTTGTGACTTGATCTTCCCACATCTTCCTCATTTGTTCAAACTGAACCCTTTTGGATCTATGTTTCTTTGCCTCTTTCCTCAAAACTGATATCTCTTCACCTGCCTCTTTCAACTTCTCCTTAAGGTTTTCAAATTGTGTCTTTTCAGTGATTTTCTCTTTACCCTTTTGTTGGTAGGTATAAATGCTAGATTTACACCCACATTTAAATTGTCAACTCTGGGGGACGTAAGACTTAGAGACGTAGCACAATATATGCCAGAATACGGCCTCAGGGATTTTTCCAATAAAAACCCTAGAACTAATGCAAAAAGGAAATGATGCAGGAAAAGAAACAAGACATTTTAAAATAACATACTGCAAATAATAATCTATGCAGGGAAAGGGTGCAAAATTTCTTAATCAACTACAACCACACTTGAGAATACGAAAGAATGAAATAAATAACTATTTAAAACCTATACTTAAAATGCTTCTTCAAGATTTGTACTTAAAATGTCACTTTAAAATCGGTACTTAAAATGTTGCTTCAAGATTTGTACTTAAAATGCCACTTTAAAATTGGTACTTAAAATGTTGCTTGCAAATACTATTGATGGAAGGAAATCATAGGTGTATGAAAATATTCAATGCAAACTAAGCGAGGATATTTTAGAGAGTACACTTGGACACTTTAATTATGTTCAAAATATATTTAAACTAATCTTGGTATTTAAATAAATGTGATCTCCTTATAATCCCAAGATCAATTCATACAACAATTTAAGTTATTTATAAGTGCCAAGCAATATGAATATGAAATTAAATGATCCCTTGTTGATTTTATACCATGATTACTCCCGTTTAAATTCCTACAACTTAATATAAGTTCCATTATGAAATAAATTAATAAAAATCACTTTTTAATTAATATTTTATTTTTAATATAATTGCTTGAACAAAAATAATTAACACTATTAATCAAGCCTGTACAATTAAACATAAAGCATAAGGGAAATGGAAAATCTTTTAAACATAAAAGAAATGAAAAAATGAAATTGAAGCAAGCACACCACACTCAGAAAATGAAACACACAACTCAGAAAGTGCAACCAAACACAAGCAGACCTACAGCTGTAGCAAAACAAATCATTATAGCAATAAACTAAATAAATCCTAAGAAAATCTCGACAATGAGCTGATTGATGGGCTTGATCTCCCAACTCCATATACCTGAAAATAAACTAAATTAACACATTATCTCATAAATTCAAAATACCCTGGAAATGTAAATTAAAGACGAACTTCACATTGCTGCAAAAATAAAATTGCACGAATACTCAATCAAATCCAATCAATGTAAATGAAATGTGAATTCTCATTACTACAGCAATCAAATTACACAAATATCAAATAGAATAATACAAATGTTGCAATTCTAGCCCCCACTCATGATCCAGGATTTCATAACAAGCCCCAGCATCATTCCCTACGGTCTAATATATATATATATATATATATATATATATATATATATATATATATATATATATATATATATATATATATATATATATATATATATATATATATATATTACATTCCTCCTCTACAAGTGCGCAACTCTCTGCTTTATAGCAGCAGGGATTCTCCTAAATTAATGGTTCCATGCTTGTAATTTTAGCTCGGTTGGTTGAACAGATTAGAACCCAGAAACAAGAAAATATATTTTAGCTATGCTCAAGAGCTAATGATTGTTGACAGCTATGCACATCAATATTCGTGATCTGGTCACATAATCCTTCATGCTAATCCTGTTAATATCGCCAACCAATGCAACTGATGGTCGCCATGGAGTATAAGTTTCCTTTGTCCAGATCATTTGCACCATGTGAGTTTCTCTTCCTCCTTGAACTGAGTTGTGAAGTTGCATTTTCCAAGTAATCTTGAGGTTGGGCCTCGGTTGGATCTTAGTTGGATAACCATTATCAATTTCTTTAGGCAAATGGGCTTTGCTTCGTTGAATCCCCTGTGATTAAGGACAATTCAGTTTGGCTTGTTGTGCGACATGCTTGCCACGCAAATTATGAAATTTAGTTTTTGATATTTTCAAAACTAATTATCTAGCCATGCGATTCTACTTAGATATAAATTTTATTGTGCACAATTACACTCTTGTATCAAAAATAAGCTTAAGGTTTCTATTGCCACTATATCAAAAGGATTGCCTCTGCGATCTTGTTGTCCATGTTGCAAAAACTTGCCCCATGTGGCCAGACCCCTGCAACTTCCTTTGCCTGGTAGTGAATCTTCCTCGACTTTGCACTACAAAATGTCTCAAAGAGTGTGTTTGTCTCCCTCGTATATAATTACGGTAGAAGGGTGACCTCTGCCCATACCAGGGGAGACTCTTTTAGAGCTGCTCTCTCTCATATGACAGGTTGATACCAGCACTGCCCCTGAAGATTGTCCTATTTTCATTCTTTGAAACATGGTTTTCCATATTTCAAAGTCTGCTAACATTGGTGAGAATTATTCTGTCAGGTACACTGTGTTGGAGTCAAAATCCAAAATAGAAACAAAAGGAAAAAGTTCATGGTGTATGTACTGCAAAACATGGGCCACTCCCACTATAATTTTCATTCCCGCAAACTAGTTTAACTTCCCCGGCTCACCATAATGAAGATGCTCGTATAGTGTCCCACTTGAAGCATAGTAGTATCAACTGCTCTATGATTTTTAATTGAACTTGGAACGCGTAGGTTGAGTTGATCATCCACATTTGATGTTGTTCACTTAGCTCAACAAGGCATGCACAACCAAATCCAAATTGACCAAGTCGTTCACGTTAACCATGATTACATTTACATTGGAATATTCCCCCGATCGTAATTCATTCATGGTAACGAATTTTGCCAAATGGTTTCTGGGTTACATGGATGACGATTCTCTGAACAAAAATCGCATGTCATAATCTCAAGATTCTGCCCCATTTGATCACAAAACTCATATTTTCACCTACAACAATTTCGTACTCAACTTTGCCGTAACTAGTTAAAATTGACTTATGGAGACTTCCGGCAATATAATTCTTTGGGTAATGAACTCAGTGAAACTATCATTATTAAATCACGACTAAATCATCTCTAATCATAGGCAAAAGCTCCAACACATAGCGCTCAATCTTTGTCATTGAGCCCAAGCTGCTGCTTCTTGCATGAGGTGACTCAATACTCAAATGCATTCCTACACCCGACTTATTCACCTGCTACCAAGAATGCATTTCAATAATCAGATTTACACACAAAACACTCATCAAATTAAATAACAAGAAGAATTTATAATTTAATAATTATTGCCCATGAATGCCTTTAATTAGCAACATAATAGGTTAATAATGATAGAAGCACTAGTCACAAGAGTATAATTATTTGATAAAAAACCGTAAAAATTTGGACAAAAAGGTAGCCCAACACCTTCTTTTGTTTGATAACCATCTCTTCTTTTGTAGGTGAGGAGAGATCTACGATGCTTGGGGTTGGATGAGAAATTTCACTGACCTTATGAGTTTCTTTGCTGCTTTCAATGACCTTTCTTGTTGTCTTGTCATTGGCTTTCTAGGTTGAAACATGAAACCAGCATCATCACCTGCAAACTCTAACTTTTTATTTGTCTTTCCTTTCTTTAGCTCTCTTCCTCCATCTTCAACATATTCATCTTGGACAATAGGAGTTTCTTCAATATCAATTGCATGCAAGATGTCCTCTAAGTTATCCTTAACCACTGTTTAGCTCCTGGTAACTCTCTTGCTGCCATGTTTGCTAACTGTTGGCTTCTGTTTTGTAGGTGTAGCTTTGGGTGTGTCAATCTTCTGCAAAGGCTCTGTCTCCATGCTCACTGGTTCTAACTTCTCTGCCACTATTGGTGATGAAATATATCTACGTTTTAGAACTCTTTTAGGAGTGCCATCATCTACTTCAAAACCACTCATGAATAGAAAGGATGTACAATCTTTGCCTAATATCTTCAACTCCTCTAACACCAACAACTTAATCAAACCATGGTGAAAGAGAGAAATTTCATTTCCTTCTTTTTTAACTTGGACCTTATCTGACAATTTAGTTAGATTTCTTTATAAATAAAAGGGCAAGTCAAGTGACCTCTTACCCAAAAAATGTAGAAGAAGCCTAAGGTGGTAGGAGTAGACCATGTGAAACCTTCCTTCACAGGTAAAGTACTTCTAAATGATCATTAGTAGCTTTGAATAGTTGTCCTCAATGTAACTCCTTAGGATAGCATTTGTCAGATCAATTTCACTATGCTCTAGTTTGATGAATTCTTTGCAGTCCTGCATGGTGAATTTGATGCCTTTAAACCATTGCTCCCCTCCTCTAGGGATTCATGTTGCTGCTGCAATTTTTTCTAGTGTTACTGTGAGGTTTGGCATTCCCACCTTTGAAGTTGTTCCAGTGAAACTGTTAGAAAACTCCTTGGAAACCTGTAGATGACAACCCTGCAACTTTTGGAAGAATTGAAAACAGCCTGTTCTTCTGAATACCTCCATGGTAGTTGGGTCTTCATTGAAAAATTCATGTCCATGGGCTCATACTTATGGCAGTGACCACCTTTTTTAGTTTTCTTCCTTGTAGCTATGGTGGCTTTATATCTTCTCAGCCTCGCTTGCTTGATGACATCTGCAACCTTTGAATCTGCTAGCAACCTGTTTGGCTCAATGAAGTAGCTCTCCAAAACTCCAATACATGCAAAGACAAAGTGGAGTATGACAAAAAGACTCAATTGGGTAATTTTTTATGGTTTCGATGACAGTTCATGCCTTAATCATGACACATGCACACTAAAAATGGTAATGATGACCTCAGACATGAATTTTTTCTTTTGAAATAACGCTAACAGACTCGAATGACCTCCACCCTAACTCCTCCAATGATGAACTAACAGTTTGCATCAAGTTTGAAAAGACAAACTAGAAAACAATTTTTCGTAGCATAGCTAGTTCATTGTCCAACAGTTTCGCTACGAAACTATTAGGCAGTTTCATAGCGAAAACTGCTATTTCACAGTGTAAAACACTACGAAAAGAGGTAAAATTGGCTTAAGTGTCCTTTTTGAAATTAAACGCTTGGGAAATGAAATTTGACACCTAATGATGACTGATGGGACATGAAATGACCTAAATGGAGGTGACCTTGAACCTTAGGATAGGTTTAAACATGTAAAAATAATAATTTTTTTCTATACCAATTTGAAAAAAGGCTTAAGGAGACCTTATCCTTTTGAGGAGTGAACTCTATGACCATGTCAAGTAATGTTTCAAATTCTATGAGCGATAATAGTGGTTCCACTTGGGATGGCGTGCCCGTGTGGCACACCAAAGAACCTATAGTTCCAGTGCTATCCATCTTCTTGGAAATAAAAACTCTGAAATTTGCCAAGACTTCTTCAAAATATAATAGCCTTAACCTCGAGCTAAATTTTGATGATCAACTTATCTTTATTAGCAGAAAAACATAACAAAATGGAATATATACAATGGAGTTAAAAAATAGCAGAACTTAAGAGGAATAGTGCTTCAAAAACCTGCCATTGACAGGCCCTCCAACACAAGGTTGTCCATCCATCTCCTGTAGTAGGTAGGTGTTGTTGCCATGGAATGAAACTACTATGAATGGACCTTTCCATATATTCTCAAACTTACCATGCTTCCCCTTTTCTTCAATTTTGGCCTCCCACTTCAATACCACATCTTGAATCTGAAAGTTTTCCTCTTTCACCTTCCTATCAAATGTCTTCTTTATTCTATTTTGAGACTGATGATTGTTGTTATATACTTCCTCCCTTTTTTCCTGCAGAGCTATCAACTAGTTTATTCTCCTCTGAATAGCATTAGGCTCCTCCTCTAATCCTTGCAGTAGCTTCATAACAGGCACTCCCAAGGATGTAGGAAAAACAGCTTCAACTCCATACACCAACTCATAAGGTGAAGTATCAATTGACCTTTTGTACACACGCTATCAGCCCACAGAGTATACTTCAGCTTTAGATGCCATAACCTTATATTTTCCCGCAGCACCTTCTTAATAATTCTCACAATGCTTTTGTTAGAAGACTCAGCAAGACCATTACCTTGTGGATAGTAAGCAATAGAGTGTCCAAATGTAATGTGATATTGATGAAAAAAACTGATCAAACTCTTAGATTTGAAAGCCTGTGCATTTTCAGTGATGATATTCATAGGACAGCCAAACCTGGACAATATGTTATTCTCTAAGAATTAAATGATGACTAAATCATTTGCTTGCCTAGTTGGGATTGCTTCAATCCACTTGGTGAAATAAGAAGTTGCTTTCAGGATCCAACGATGCTGCCTTGAAGACGATGGATGAATCTCACCAATAAAATCTAGCCCCCACTGTTGGAATGGCGCCTCAACATAAATAGGCATCAAGGGTAAAGTAACAAGCTTTTTCTTACCATAAAAAATCTGACATTCATGGCAGGAAACTATCTTCTTGTTGACATCTTTGAACATGGTAGGCCAGTAGTACCCTGCTCTAAGAATTTTGTTTGTTGTGGCCTTCCAATAGTGATTACCTCCACAATATCCTTTATGAAACTCCTTAATCAATTTTTCAGCTTCCTCTTCCAGCAAACAATTCAAAATAATACCGCCAGTATCTTTCCAATACATATTTTTATCTATGATGCAGTACCTCAGGGATTTCAGCTTCACAAACCTTGCTTTATATTTAGTCAATTCAGTAGGAGCCCTATGATGATGTAAGACAAATACAATGTCTCTGTACCAGTCAGATAGGATGTACTTTTCTTCAATAGAAATCAACTCTTCATCTTCATCTGATAATTCTGAAATTTCTGCAATAAAATTCATATCAAGATAATCAAAATTGGATTGTTTCATCATCTTTTCTAGCCCCTGACCTTTCAACAATTTTGTAGGTCTAATTTCTATATCATATTCCAGAAAGTTAGCTATCCACTTCCTCTCTTACCATCAGGATCATTTTGAGTCAAAATATAATTCTGAAATCTTTGATGGCTTTGGCCAAAGCATATGCCTTTTTCTCTAAGATGTTGTACTTCAACTCTGAATTAGCAAGGGTCTTGCTAAAAAATGAAATGAGCTGCTCTGTACCTTGCAATCCTTTCTGCAGCAAAACTCCAGCAATTGTGTTTTCTAATGCAAATGTAAAAACTAGAAATTCATTTGAAAAATCTGGGCTAATCAACACTGGGGCCTGAGTGAGTGCCTTCTTGATTTCCTCAAATGACTACTTTTCTTCAAATTTCCATTTAATATCAGCTCGTTTCTTCATCATCTTGGTTATGTCTTTGAAAATCTCAGCAAAGTTGGGAATAAACCTTCTCACAAAATTCACCCTTCCAAGGAAAGACTGAATTTCCTTCCTATTTCTAGGAAGATCTACTTTCTGAATGGAATTTACCCTGTTTGGATCAATATTTATCCCATCTTTAGATATAATGTGCCCAAGCAACTTTCCAAAAGTTAAAGCAAAATACTCTTAGTGGGATTAAGAGAAATACCAAACCTTATACACTTCAGTAGAACTTTCTCCAAATGCTTCAAGTAGTCTTCCTCTCTCCTTGATAATATTGTTATGTCATCCAGATAGACAACCACCAACTTATCCTTCTCCTCAGCAAAGGAAATGTCCATTGCTATTTGAAAGGTTGCTCCTGGATTCATCAGACCAAAGGGAATCTTGGCATACATGACTGTCCCCCATGGTGTAGTAAAAGCAGTTTTCTCTGGGTGCACTAGTATTTGATTATATCTTGAAAAACCATCCAGCATAGACATCCTTTGGGAACCAACAATAATCTGCAGAATTCGGTCCTTCTTTGGGAGAGCGTAGTTTTCCTTCAGAGAAGATTTGTTCAAGTTTTTGAAGTCAATGCAGATTTTTCTTTCTCCACTCTTTTTCCTGACTGGTACCAAGTTAGCAAGCCATTTTGAGAATATGATTGGGAAAATAATTTGCATCAAAGAGCTTCTTAATTTCCTTATCAATCAAAGGCATGAGAAGTGGATTAATTCTCATCAACTTGTGTTTGAAAGGCTTCTCATTTTCTTTAATAGGAATGGTATGCTGAATAATAATAGGATCACATTTCTTCAAATCAGCATAACTCCATGCAAAAACATCTATAAACATTTTCATCATCTCAATATATTTCTGTTTCATCTCCGCAGAAAGAAATTTTGAAAGCTTGATCATTTTAGGCATTGTTACTGTACCAAGGTTACAACTTTCTACCTCTTCATCATTAGCTTGTATCCTAGGGGATTTGAACACAACATTTTGGTAAAAAAGCTTTTCAAGTGGGATGAGACCTTTGGGTATACAATTATTCTTCAACTACAAAACTTCATAATTACCCTTAGTTTCAGCAAGCATGTTTTGCTGATATACTTGTGCGCTTTCAAACTCCTCTTTCAATTCTATGAATTTTTTGACTTGCTGGTTATCTTTAAAAACTTGCCAGTGGATGATGTTGTCTAGGATAGCAGGCCTATGGCGAACTTCAACCTCATACCTTTCAGTGGAATGTGTAGGGATAACAAATAGACTTGCAGAAAAAGCTAGGGAATCAACAACTGAGTTTTGATCCCTAGTCTTCACAATAAATGAATATTCTTGAAATTTTTCTAACATCTCCATGATCAAATTTTTGCATGCTCTTATTCTCACATCCTTGGTTTGATACACACCTTCAACTTGTTTAATAACCAATTCAGAACCTCCAGAGACTGAAATTTTTTGGGCACCCAATCTTTTCAAAATTTCTAAACCCAAAAATAGAGATTCATACCCAACCATATTATTTTTGCAATTAAAGTTCAACTTGAAAGAATAGAACTTACTTTCATGTTCAGGAGTTGTGATCCAAATGCCTGCTCCAGCCACCTTTCTTCCAGTTGATCCATCAAAGGGTAACAACCACCAACCCTTAGCCTTTACTTCATTGATTTCCTGATTTTCAGCTTGCTGATTTTCAACCTCCTGAATTTCCTTTTTCCTTTCATCTTCTGCTTCATCAGTTAGCTCATTGAAAAGAATAGCTTATCCTAATTCAGTTTCAACAACATAAATTGGGAAATTCTGAGGTTCATCCTTACTACTTACCATATAAGTCATCCTTGTATCTCTTTACAGTGTTCTTTTCTCACCAAAAACAGGAATGGTGGCATAAGTTAGTTCCATCTACATGGTGCCTTTGATCTTTGTTGCCCAAGACCTGGATAGCAGCATGCAAAACTTGGGTGGAATGTCTGCTACCACAATGTCCATTACCACTGTCTTGGCAAGGAATTGTGTAAGACCAACAACAACATCTTTTATCAATCCAATGAATTGAACTCTTTTTGAATCAAAAGAGAACAAATCCTTGTATGACCTAGTGATTTCCAATCCCATCCTTTCCATAATCACTTTAGGCATGAGGTTATGAGAGGCCCCTGAATCCAACATGACATTGTGTAATGTCATGTTATGGATACTAAGACTGACATAGAAAGGAGGTACCTCTTCATTCTATTCATATTCCAATGTTGGTCCCAAATAGATGGTAGGATGGTCCTCTTAAACATTAAGGATGTCAACAACTCCTGGTTGGGAATTCAACATTTTTACAATTTTACTTCTGTATTCATTCACCTTAAGAATTTCTCCAAAAGGTACTCGGATCTTGATTTTGGAAACCTCGTTCTCCAAATTGGAAACCAAAGTAATATTTTCAATTTATTTGACAGGAGGAGGAGGTGGTGGATATTTTCTAACCTCAGCTGCTTTAGGTGCATCTTTTTTAGGCTGTGTTTTGTTTGTAGTAATAGGTACATTTCTATTTTTGAGGTTGTATTGCTTGTGCATCTCAAATATTGCATGTTGATAACCCTTAAGGTAATCAGATGGTTCCTCACCCTTGTTTACATCATGATCAGACTCATCATGTTCTTCTTTAGTCAAAAACATTCCAGACATGTTTTTATATAAGCAATGAATGGAGTCTTCTGGGATTTTAGGTTGATCTTCTTCATCAACTAGATTTTGCTGAAAAGAAGGCCTTACTTGAGGGTCAGGCTAATTTCTGTTTCCCCTTAGTCTCTACTGATTTTGAGGTCTTCTGAACTGAGGATTTCTAAACTATGGCTCATGTTGTGAAGGAGGTGCAGAAGCATTTCCAAGGGCAAGCCTATCCATCAGTTTTTCCATTGCTTTCAGCATGGAGTCAAATTTATCATCTGAGGTGGAATGCTTATCTTATTCTTTCAATTTTGTTTTTCCCATCTTGAATATTTTAGCTGCTATCATATTGACTTCCACCTTAACAAAATTATTTTTCATTTATGCTAGTGAAGGGGATTCTCTGTCTCTGAGTAGGATAGAAAATTCAGAGTCAAAAGCTTCAACATATCTTAGTTGAGCTACTCCTGGTGGAGGCTTAAGATGGGTAGGAATGGAATCATAGACTTTATTAAATCTCTTGGATAAATTTTGGATAGTTTCATCTACAACTCTTTTCAAACTATTGTACTCAATGAGGACTTGCACATGGTTTGTTCTATTTCCCCACTTTCTCAAGAAGCTATCTTCAAACTCATTCCAATTATGTAGGCTTCCTAGAGCAAGGGCTTTGAAGAAATTTCTGACCTCACCATTGAAACTTTGAGAAAAAAGCCTCATTTTGACATCTTCATGGTCAACCTCCTCTCTATCTATGAATTCATTAAACTGGTCTACATGCTCTTCAGCTGTAATCTCTTCATCACTTATGCAAGTTTTGATTCTAGCAGAATATTTGCTTGGAAGGGAATTAAGGACAGCTGGGAGAACAAGAGGGGCATACCTAGCATGTGCAGCAGCAGGTGGGGGTGGAACATTTCCAACCATGATGATAGGGACTGTGGTATTTTTAGGGACAACAGTAGTATAAGAAGAGGCACTGTTAGGAGGTGGTGTGGCTGGTCTTTGTAGTCCAGTTACAATTGAACTCCAGTCAGGTAAAGGAAAACCAGTTTTTCTTCTTAGCAAGATTTAAAATGGGTCTAGTTCTTTCAACTTATTTAAATATTCCCTCTCTAACAATAACTCTAATGTGACTTCCCCCCAGAATTCTTTTTTATCTTTTTGGGTCACTAAGGCCGAGGTATCAATACCTCTTCTTTGTAGGTCTAAAACAATCTCAGTCAATTATTTTTCGTTTTCAGACCTAAACAAGACTTTCTGAATTTTATCATCAAACTTTTTATCTTCAGGACTTCTTAAAACTTCAGAGGACAAAGCTCTTGTGTGTAATGGAGTACCTGATTGTGAAGAGATGCCTTGAATGCCTCTGGAAATTGTGTTTGGATTATCCACTATAGCAGGTGGGTTAGGATCTGGATTGCTACTCATGTATCTCCTTCTCGAAGCCACCTTTAAGCATGAATTTTTGAAATGTAGTCACCAAGGTAGTTGTAGCCTCCAACGGATTCTGACCTCCTGCTACCTCCAAGATTCCAGCTTCAATTTTTGCACAAAAACTTCGAGAAATATGTCTTCAAACTCTCGGGAGATGCACCAAAATGTTATCACCAAATTGAACTTGATTGGCTACTTATAAAAAAATTCAGTGTAACTATTTCAAACCACTTCTAACTGAAGCTTAGCCTCTTCAGTTTGAGTGACCTCTCTCAAGGGGGTTTTATGATATTGAATGATGATAGTACTAGATGGCTAACTCTATGGAAATTGTGACTCATTTTTTATGATTGCAGGTTGAAAATAATGCAGGCTTGCTACCATTGGGCTTATGGAGTCATCAATTGAAATTTTTAGTAACAAAGGTTCTTTAACATGGAAGCTGAGGCAAATAGAGGTCTTTAACAGAGGCAAATCACACATAAAACATAAGAAAACACAGGCATTTCATCACTAAAGGAAGTTAGAGCATAAAATTATAATTTCTGAGTAATAAAGATGAAATCTAATACAAGTCATAAAAAATAAAGATATAGATCAATAACACATCAAAAACCTCATGAGAATCTCAGGTCTGTCAAGAAGAATGTCACTTTGTATTACTGATATAGGTCAAAAACATAAAAGCAACATTTTAGTGCAAATTTTCTCCAACCCTTTACTACTTCGACGATTTGTCTTTAAATAGACATTCTTTACAACAAGGATGATCTGCCTAGTGGCTATATCCTCGAATTCTCCTATGACACCTTTCATAACTGAAAAACATAAATTACAACATAAAATTGACAGCTATCTTCTAAAGAAACCATCTCCTAATAGGACTCTAACTCCTATTTATTACATTTCTCAATCCTATCTATGAAAATAGTTACATGTTGGTTACAAAATAAATATCACATGCTCGAGAGACACATGATCAAATTCAACACCACTTTACATGTTTAAATCCTTCCTATATTTGTGGAGCATAACCCTGTTTTTTAGGAATAAATGACCCTTGACTTCAACACTGTTTTGATTGATGACCTAGCTGCATGACACTCCCTTTGAGTCATAAATATATGGTGATAAGCTCCCTTGACATACTGGAGGACTCCAGTTGGAAAAAACTGCTTTTAAGATGCTCAAAAATTCTAACAATTGCTCACTACGAAAACAGGACAGTTTCGTAGCGAGTTTTGGTAGCATAGAAAAAGTGGCTTCTCCATCCATTTACTTCACTCATTTGTTATTCCATCATGTTAATCAAGTCATGACATCTTACCACCATGAATTACCCTTCTTGAATCATGAAAAAACTAACTTTAAAAACAAAAAGGCTGCTACAGGTTTTTTCGTAGCGTATTCCTAGCTTCAAGCCTAAGGTACGCTACGAAACTGTGTAAAAACCCAGAAATTGCCCCTTTCAAAATTGTCTTCAAAAATTGACCTCCAGCTAAATTTTTTTTATTTTATGCATGTTATGGAACTCCTAAGGCATATCTCATCCAATTTACTGTTCCTGTGGTGTTTCCTCTTCATTTATGATTAGTTGACTTATAAGATCTTCCACCACAGTCATTTTCAAACCTTTCTTTTCCAGCTCTTCATGAATCAGATCCAATTTCTCTTGAAGATATTTCACTTGGTCCTTCAATGTCCTATTCTTGGATTGCAAGTGCAGGTTTAAATTTTTGATGTGCTTGACCTCTCTTCTTAGTGGTTGAGTCCACTTTATTAGTTTTTCTATATTGTCCAAGGTCTTTGAGACATTTGTGACTTGATCTTCCCAGATCTTCCTCATTTGTTTAAACTGAACCGTTTCAGCTCTATGCTTCTTTTCCTATTTCCTCAAAACTGATATATCTTCAGCTGCCTCTTTTGAATGCTCCTTAAGGGTTTCAACTTCTTACTTTTCAGTGATTTTCTCTTTACCCTTATTTTGTTTGATAACTAGCTCTTCTTTTGCAGGTGAGGAGAGGTCTATGATGCTTGGTGCTGGCTGAGCAATTTTACTAAACTTCTGAGTTTCTTTACTGCTTTCAATGACATTTCTTGCATGTCTTTTCATTGGATTTCTAGGTTAAAACATGAAACCAGCATCATCACCTGAAAACTCTAACTTTTTCGTTGTCTTGCCTTTCTTTAGCTTTCTTCCTCCATCTTCAACATCTTCAGCCTGGACAATAGGAGTTTTTTCAATATCAATTGGATGCAAGATGTCGTCTAAGTTACCCTTAACCACTGTTTGGCTCCTAGTAACTCTCTTGCTGCCATGTTTGCTAACTGTTTGCTTCTGTTTTGTAGGTGCAGCTTTGGGTGTGTCAATCTTCTACAAAGGCTCTGTCTCCATGCTCACTGGTTCTAACTGCTCTGCCACTATTGGTGATGAAATATCTCTAGGTTTGGGAACTCTTTTAGGAGTGACAACATCTACTTCAAAACCACTCATGAACAGAAAGGATGTCCAATCTCTGCTTAATCTCTTCAACTTCTCTAACACCAACAACTTAATCAAAACATGGTGAAAAAGAGAAGTTTCATTTCCGTTTTTTTTAACTTGGGCCTTATCTGACATTTTTATTAGACTTATGTATAAATAAAAGGGCAAGTCAAGTGACCTCTTACCCACAAAATGTAGAAGAAGCCTAAGGTGGTAGGAGTAGACCATGTCAAACATTCCTTCAAAGGTAAAGTAATTATGAATGATCATCAGCAGCTCTGAATAGTTGTCCTCCATGTAACTCCTTGGGATAAAATTTGTGAGATCAATTTCACTATGCTCTAGTTTGATGAATTCTTTACAGTCCTGCATGGTGAATTTGATGCCTTTAAACCATTGTTCCCCTCCGCTATGGATTCCTGTTCCTGCTGCAATGCTTTCTGGTGTTATTGTGAGGTTTAGCATTCCCACCTTTGAAGATGTTCTAGTGAAACTATTAGCAAACTCCTTGGAAACCTGTAGATGACAACCCTCCAGCCTTTGGTAGAATTGCAAACAACATGTTCTTTTGAATACCTCCATGGAAATTGGGTCTTCATTGAGCAAATTCATGTCCATGGGCTCATACCTGTGGCAATGACGACCTTTGTTAGTTTTCTTCCTTGCAGCCATGGTGGCTTTATATCTTCTCAACCTCGCTTGCTTGATGACAGCTGCAACCTTTGAATATGCCAGCAACTTGCTTGGCTCGATGAAGCAGCTCTCTAGAACTCCAATTACATGCAAAGAAAAACTGGAGTATGAAAAAAAGACTCAATTAGGTAATGTTTTATGGTTTCGATGACAAGTCATGCCTTAATCATGACACATGCATGCTAAAATCAGTAATGATGACCTTAGACATGACTTTGTACTTTTGAAATAACCCTAATAGACTCGAATGACATCCACCCTAACCCATCCAATGATGAACTGACAGTTTGCATCAAGTTTGACAAGATAGACAGGAAAATATTTTTTCGTAGCGTAGTTAGTTCATTCTCTGACAGTTTCGCTATGAAACTATTAGGCAGTTTTGTAGCGAAAACTGTTATTTCACAGTGTAAAACGGTACGAAAAGAGGTAAAACTGGCTTAAGTGTCCTTTTTGAAATTAAACGCTTGGGAAATGAAATCTGACACCTAATGATGACTGATGGGACATGACATGACCTAAATGGAGGTGACCTTGAACCTTAGGATAGGTTTTAACATGTAAAACAAATAAAATTTTCCTATACCAATTTAGAAAAAGGCTTAAGGAGACCTTATCCTTTTGAGGAGTGAACTCTATGACCATGTCAAGTAATGTTTCATATTTTATGAGTGATAACACTAGGGAACAGACTTTCTACGACTAGATATCGCCTTGCTGCACAGTTTCCATGTTCACATAAATGCCATTCGCAGAATAGAATGGTTGACGAAAATAGAAAAGTCTTGATTAAAAAGAAAAAGCCCATCGGCCTAAAAATGGAAGAAAGAAAGACAAAAAAAATATTTTGTATAGGTTTAACTAAAAGAGACATCATGTGTACTCCAATGTGGAACGGGCCCTTCCGTACCTTGTGATACAAAATATAAGTTGAACATGATCAAAGAATCATCGTTGTTTATGAAATTGTGGCTTGAAAATAAGAATAAACACATAGCACAAATTGTGGTGCAGCAGGTGGGGAGTGCTAGGCCACAAGTCACAAATTTAGCGATGACTGGCAGGCAGTGTACACAACACATCAAAGTTTAAAATAATGAAAAATATAAAATATTTATTAGAGGGTTTTTTTGTGTTTTTTTTATAGCTAGAAAAATTATCATAATAGTTGTTAGTGGAGACACTTATCAGTAAATTGTAACCGTTATCTGCTAATGTAGTTGTTATTCAAAGTAAATCACGCCACTATAATTACCCGTTGGTGGTCCATAAGGGAGCAGGCTTTCACTCCATCCAAATGCCTCTAGGTATTGGGTTGTTAACATGTTTAGAATTTTTTGAGATTCATAATTTTGAATTGTGTAATTTTCATCATCTAACGCCTGTAAAAAAAAATTCAAAGCACTTAAATTTATTTATATATTCAACAATACTTTTTAAGAAAAAAAATTACAATCTCCAAAAAATTAATGAAAAACATTGTATACTTAAAACTGCATGATCAAAGGCTCATTATTTTAGCTCAAAAATGAAAGTGCTTAGAATTGATTGAAAACAGAATGACTGCAACCAGCCTGTCGCCAGGAATCCAACACAACTCGTTTAATTGAAAACCAAGTTCGGATGAGGAAGTTATTGTCTGCTGATCGCCGTTAAGAACTGGCACATTTTTATAAAAAATTGCAGAACAGGTACAGGCTGATGACATGGTAGCCCAATTAGCATTCAAGGAATCTTCTTCAGTTTTTTCCAATGGGATTGTGACAAGTGTCACCACTAGATTCGCCAGTTTGGTTTGTGAAGGTAAAATTTCTCTAATGACCTCCCAATGTTGAATTTGGGTTTATGGTTTTATATGTTGGATTATTATTTTTTAATTATTTAAGGCTGGAATATAAATATATATATATATATATATATATATATATATATATATATATATATATATATATATATTATTAATTTAAACTCAAACCTTAATTAATTTTATTCATTCCACATTTATATATTAGTAAACCCATTTCAAATGTTGTCATATTTTATAAACCCAAAGGTTCAAATCTAAATATTATGGTGGAGCGTAATAGTATTTCAAAGGTCCAACATATGTAATGGGTGGCGTATCAAAGTTCAAACAATGCACAAGGTAATGCATTAACGGTGGAGCGGTTAATAAAGGTTTGGAATGGACGCTTGTATACAGTGCCAAAAACATTATGGAGGGGCGAGGTCGGGGCTCGACCCCACGACCTCGCCAAAACCTCTCCAGCGCATTTCATTTCATTGAAATCCTTTGCGCCAAAATTGCACTAGTTCATTGAAATCCTTTGTGCCAAAATTGTATTAGAATGTGTTTTGTTGATCCGACGACATAAGGAGGAGGCCAGCCCTCCTCCACATGACCATATGACATGACCACGTTCCAACCAAAACAATAACACAGATTTTAAGTGTGCTTATCCCATTTAATCTGGGATTAAGCCCAATTAATCCTCCTCCTAATTAGCGGCATAATTAGTAGCGATGCTAAATTCAGAGATTTTGCCACATTTGTCAGAGTTACCTGGAGTCCTTCCAGATTTGGAGGAGAAATTGGGGGAAGTTTGTTTTTTCCATAACTAAGTCAATTTTTGACCAAATTGAGCTTAGAAAGAGTCATTATTGGCTAATTGGAATGCTATGAACACATTGGAACAGGTTGCAGAGGCAGAGGAGCAAGTTTACATAGGTTTTTATTGCCTTGAAAAATTTTGAAGCCTAGGGCCACTAGGAGAGAAGGCCATGCCTAGAGCATTTGAAGGCCAAATTGAGTAAATAATAGCCATTTCTGATAGATTTCAATATTTTGAACTCATTGGAATAGGTTCCAAGATCATTTGATGCATGTAAACATAAATTTGAGCACAATTGAGATAATACAGAGGCCAAGCTATGAAGCTGGACCAAGGAAATGTAGCCGAGGAGGGGTGAATTCCTTCATCAAAACTCTATTTTAATGGATCAGTTGTGATGTTTTTATTTATGTTGTTGTTTTTCAACCTTTTAAATTCATGATTTATGCTTTCAAATTCACTCATAAAATTCAGTTTTAATTACCTCTTTGACACACATAAGCAACAAGGGAACATTTACATCAAGCATAAGATTAGTAAATAAGTTTTATATCTGAAAATGAAATTAGCACAACAAAAATAGCATTGAAGTTGAGATCACTGCACCAAAAAATTCTTGGATGGGGTGTTTTGAAGGCAAAAGGAGGGGACAAGTTGTCGTCCCTCATGGCCAACTGGTCGAGGGACGTGGCAACATGCTCCCACAAAGGAATAAATGTTTGTCAACACATTAAAACCTCCCTTGAGACAAGCAGTACATCAGATCCTTGATCACAAGACCATGCATCACAAATGCCTTATGGATAAGCTTGTCTGCTAAGATGATTTCATAGGAAATGAAAGGCATTTGTTTGATTATAAATCTCGCTCCCCTTCTAGTGTGAGTATGTCTGCTCTCTAACAATAAAAAATTCACCACATAGTCAGTTATCCCATCTTCTACTTTGAGCTCTCTCCAAGGAGGTCTTTGGTTGGCTCACCTCAGTGACGCTCTATTAGTCCCTATCGCAATTTCCATCCTCGTCCATGGTAGTTGGAGTTTCAATCACATTTTTCGACATTCTTGGCATTATACAGATACTTTCCTCTCACCCCTCTGGTTGGCAAGTCAAGGCCTATTGTTTCCACTTCTTGAGCTATCTTCTCCACATGCAAATTGGAACTCTAGGTTGCTCATAGCTGGCAGCAAGAAGATCAACTCCACCTTCTATGGAAATCAAACTACTGTATCATTCCCTGGTCTAACAATTTTGGTGTCTACACAATATTTTTCTCTTCATTTTTGTCCTTGTATTAAATATTGCAACCCTTTCATTCTTGGCTAGCTTGTTTGATGTGGTTTTTCTTATTGGGCTCTCTTTTCTCTTGAAGTCCTGTTACCCTATTTGTCTGCATTAGCATTCCTACATTTTCCTCTACGCCTTAAGTTTTGGTGGCCAATTACTTAGTGCCACTCTCCCTTGATTGGCTCATTGTTCATTTGCTTCCATCTCCACGCCCTCTATGTTTCCTTGAGGCTATTTGGTAGCTTTTATTTTCCCTGTCCTCTAAACTACCCAACCTTCACTTACATGTTCACTCCCCTTCCTTTCATGGCCCTCTCCTCTAAATTCAATGCCCACTTGTTCACTTTCTCTCATATACTTTATAGTTTCAGAGTTTGGTTCAAATTCATGACTCATCAGTGAGTGTGTGTATGACAAGGGGCCACTAATTATCAGTAGTAGGCCTCTTGGGGACATACACGTGCACATCACATGATTCACGTTTCTCGCCCTAAGACCCATCCGTGAGGAACTTACTCACTTAGAAATGGAAGGGGTCTCCTATCGACATCAACTTTCATACACTAAAATTTTAGTGGATCTAGTTGATTGGGTGCCTGATGTTGGGAACACCCATGGTAGGTTTAATCAATATATGCCCACCATTGATTTGTATTTTCATCTGAAGTTTCTACTAGGAAGAATATTATTGGAACACTTTGAGCACAAGGCTGGTATTCTACACTCCCTGGAGCACTTCCACCAGCTTCTGAGGGAAATCGACCAATGTATAAGTCGCCTTGAGCACCATTTGGGAATTCCTCGACAAGTTGGGATCACCCCCAATAGAATGGAAGAACCAATTCAGGTGGCCGCTACAATTCTTATTCCTAGACCTTGTTTACTATGCTCATGGCTATTTTGTTCTCAAATCAAATAATTGTATCTCTGAACCTATCTAGTAATTTTTTTAGTATATATAATATCTTCTCATTTTTGTAAAGCACGATCTCACTTGCCTTTCTACGAAAAGTATACTTTGAATATGGTCTAATCTCTTTAATAAAACAATAGCCTAGCATCACTTAAATATTTATATAAATCTCACTTTAAAAAGAAACAATATTTATAATAAAAAAACTACACAAAAAACTATTTATAAATTACTATAACATGTTATAAATTATTATAACATATTATAAATTATTTGAAACATTATAATTATATAAACTTACTCATTTAAAATTATATTTTTATTATTTTTAATTAAATTTGATAAAAAAATAAAAATAAAAATAAAATAAAATATTATTATATAAATACAAAACGAAATATTAATTTTTAATTAAATTTGAGAAAAAAAATTATTATCATATAAATATTAAAAATATATATAAATGAAAATATAATATAATATCATGTTTATTGAAAATTAAGAACAACTTTTGGATTTGCACATTTGGAAAGCGAGGATCAATCTAAGATTAACCCGATTATGAACAACTAATTTTCAAACCCGATTATGAACGACTAATTTTCAAAAGGAATAATTATGATAGTCGTGACTAACATTTTTGGTAGTCCTTTGCATTTGCTCATTTTATTATACAATGAAATTTCTTATAAACTTTTTGCATTTTGTTGGTGACTATATATTTACTTTCAAGTAAAAAAATTATTAAAATTATTAATGAATATGTATGAAAGTTATGTGTAAATATGTTTGTGTTTAATTTGAAGTTGAAATATTTTTTTTTAGATATAATAAAAACACAAATGAATATATATGTTTGGTTTGTTTAATTAAAAGTATTATAAAACATCAATAATCTCATTTTCAATGATCATATTAAGAAGAACTGGTAAAAATATTTCACTCACTCTCAATTATAAATAAAATATTTCACATGAAATACAATAAAAAAGAAAAATAAATATAAATGTTTTTTATTTGTTTAATTAAAAAGTATAATAAACATCAATAATCACACTCTCCCTATCCATACTAAAGAGAAGTGGTAAAAATATTTCACTTTCGCTCTCAACTATAAACAAAATATTTCAATGCCCATATGAAACAAAATAATCTTATATCAACTTTATAGAGAAATATAGTAGTTACAAGTTAAAAAAGAACTATATATCCATTATATAAAGCAATTGAAAAAAAAAAATATTACTTATAGTTAAAATGTTTTAAACAATCTCATTATTTTATGCTCAAGTAAATTTTGATCTATTTTATACATTAAAAAATGCTACATAAACAATGAAAAATTACATGTGGTTTCTATATATCAGATCTATCAAGGTGCAAACATTTTATTTAAATATTACACTACAAATAAGTTTTCACCCTCAAGAGATTTGATCTCTGTCCGTGATTAAGATGGATCTATAGTGGTATTATAATTTACTAATATGTTAGGTTAGTTATTTATAGGGATTATATTTAATGGTGGAAAGTTAGGAGTGCCTTTACTATCAGATAAAGTTTAATTTTTTGCGAGGGCTTTACCTTGACATCATAGGACACCTTGAGGTAGTGGTCGAACATATGGTTTCATCCAGAGAGACTAAATTAATATCCTCTTGATGAAAACACATATAAGTGTATTAGATCCCAACCTCATGTCCTTTTAAAAATTTGGTTCATCGGGCTAGGTGAAATGGTGGATATCCCACATCAGAAAGCATTTTCTCACCAATATTAGGGCTCTATCCAGGTTCAAAAATCAGTTACCTTTCCTAGTGTGACTTGTGCCACAGTTGTGTTAGGCTTAGGAGTATAGAAGTAGTCCCTTTGACTTGATCCATGCCTCCCTAGTGGCTTGTGGACAATTGTGTTAGGCTTAGGAGTATAGAAGTAGCCCCTTTGACTTGACCCAAGCCTCCCCAATGACAAGTGGTAGGTCTACCAATTCTCCCAATATTAAAAAAAAAGACTTACTAATGTATAAATCAAGAACACTTTTATCATTGAAAAAATCATTATATATAATGAGTTAGAACTTTTTTATTACATTATTGTGGCATTTGCAATTTGTTAATAAATGCCTAATATTAAACCCTAGTATTAGAGAGATAATAATCAACACTCTCTTTAATATAATAATATTAGTTCTAGCTATTATTATCCCTTACATAAAAAATATTATAAAAATAATCAAATTATTATTATTATTATTGTTGTTGTTGTTGTTGTTTAGGAATAGAGGAATTATTAATTGGGTTGTTTTTGTATTTTCTTCATATAAGTTTGATTCTAACCACTACCACTAAAACCTTTAGGGGCCTACATACGCCCCTTCCACAAACACAGGTAAGTCGAGGGGAGTTTGAACCTCAAACCTCATGATACATAACACTTTATTAAATGAAAATGCTCAATTGAATTCCTCCCCCAAAAAACATAACTAGATTACAAAAATAATATAAAAAACTATTTTATTTTTTAACATCTCATACTTCTATATTGATAGAATTGCATTGTTGATCACTTTTTCCTTGTAAATGGAAATTTTAAATGCCAACGAGAACCCTTGTAGAGATAAAGGAGCACCTTCCTTCATTTTCATAAAGTTGAAATTCCTATTTATGAATGATTTATAAGGATTTAATGAATGAGATCTTTAATTAGTCTTAGTTTCTTTTTATTTTTTATTTTTATTTATTTATTTATTTATTTTTTGTTGGAAACAAAGAATAAAAAGATATCACCTCTCAAAGTTTCAAGTTTAAGATCTTAGACCACCATCAAGAGATAAGTTCTCACAATTTTCTATAAACAAATTCAATAGCTATAAATAATGGAATCTACACTCTCACTATATCTTTTTTTGCAATTCGATACAAAATTTTCTATTAATAAAAATAATTTACATTGAAAACATGCTTATCCAAAAAAAATACTAATCGGGGAGTGCAAAACTCTAACCATATATCTTTGAATACCATCAAAGATTCCAAAAAGTAAAGACTAGTTTAATCATCATTTACCACTAGTTTTACAAAACATCACACATGATTCAGGTGGATATTGGTGGCCACCCACCTATTCCACCTGGAACTCCAATCAGTTTCATTAGTTTCCTTGTTTATAACAGCATTTACTATTTTTAGTAGTTTTTCGGGTCTTGAAATTTTGTAGCAGTTTTGACCCCCTAAACGAAATTTTTTTGAGATTCGCAGCAGAACCATGGCCATAGTCAGGGGTCTGCGGAAAATATTGTAGTAATTAGAGATATATTTCCAAAGATGTATCATACATGCCAAACAAAGATAATATGACCAAGTTGTGACCTTGGGAAGTTGGTTGCCCAATTAACCCCAACGGGGCCCACAAACTCTTGGCGTTCCATCTCTTGGGTTAGGGTTTTATCTTGTTGTTCAATAATAAAAAAGGCCCTCGAGCCTTATTGTAACACCGTTCAGAGGAATGTAGCTACCAAATCTCTTCTCAGAGATAAGCTACCATCGCCCAAGCTAGTTTATTTGCATTTTGTTTGTAAGCATTTTCCAGTTTTTTGATATTAATGAAATGAAGTATTATGTCTGCTGCAACTCTGTGTTTGTGGTTATATTTTTATTATGTTGCATTCATTTTTAAGTTTGGATCAACACACGTGGTAACTATATATGTCCCCACAGAAAAAGATGGCAAGATTTTGAATATTGAAACACATAACTATAACAGGAAAATTTCCAATCAGTACAGTGAAAAAAAATACCAGTAAAAACCCACCATCAGATTTCGTTTTTGATACCATGAAGCCCATGAAAACAACTAGTGTGCAGGCCATGCTGAGGAAAAATGCCAAAAGTATGATTTGCGACAAAAAAATGCCCTTAGTCTGAAATCACAGCCTAAGAGAGCTGATATCCATTAGTTGGTGGAGCAATGTTGACCATTTGAGCATTGATCGTGGCAGGAGTGTCAATGATATATTCAGAGTCGGAATCAAAATCCAACACTACATACTTTTATACCCTTTTCAAACAAGTGAGTATGTCATCCAAATAGAAACGAACATTCCTTAGGAGGCATTTTATGTCCACATGACCTGAAAAAACCTTGTAATTATCCACCTGTCTATCTAGGAGCAAAAAATGAAATAGAGTGTCCAATTGTTTATGTATTGCAACAAAATGAAAGAAGTGCAATATTCTTCTTCTAAATTTCCCAAGGTTGGAAATCCATTTAACATCTTGGTTACCCACCTCCGAATCAAAGAAGTAGGCCTTATTTCCAAATTCTTTGGATTCAAGGTGTCAAATCTCCTTTCTAATCTCTGGAGGAACCGAGTCAAACAAGGTTTCCACTAGATTCCATCCAAATAAATGTTTGTGCTAAGAAATAAAGCTACTACTAGCACCTTCCCATCGGCTTTCCATTCTCTAACGAGGCGACATAGTCATAAAGAGGTACGTAATATTGGCACTAACTTGACTTTAAATGTAGGTGGAATTTTAATTATTATTTAAATGAGAGGCATCACAATTATTTAATAAATTGTTTCTTTTTTTAAAAACAAGTAATAATGGGGTACCAACTTATGCTCAAGCTCCATCCATCATTTTTATTGACATTGAAAATTAGTATCTATATTTCAATTATTTCCTTCACCTTTACCTTCCTATAATGTTTTATCTTGTGACTATACTTGAATTTTCTAGGTATATATGATTTTGATTTTGCAAAGTGTTATGACAGAGTAATTTGTTTAATGTAACCATGAGAGATATCAATGTTGTATTATTTTATTTTAATTTGAAAGGATCTCCCAATATTACCAATATAAACCTAGCCACAATGAGAAAGAACATAGTAAACACATTATTCTTTCTTAATATCAATTAATGCCAACACTTGACCAATTCAAGATATATTATATGATTATAGTGCTATTGTGGGAGAAATTAGGTGGGGAATTTATAGCTATATAATTGGTGTATATGTAACAACCCTTGTAAAAATCCATGTAAAAAAATATATAAGACCACGGCCAATGGGACACATATTCCAAGCTAAATGGTGGGAAAAACATCCTAGTGTGTGTTCATTTCAGTTATTATGGCTAAAGAAAATTGGAAAAGGCAAAGACAAAGGCTTTGGAAAGACATGAAGTATTAATTGGCATTTTATTTATGAAAATAATTGAAATTAGGAGGAAAGGAAGGTAAAGGGCCACAAGTTGCATGTGAGGAGGAAAATGAAGGAAAATAATGGAAAATGAAGAAAATAGAGCCCTCATTAATAAAAAGGCTTCTGAGGATCAGTGGGTACGATTTTTTCAGTTCAGATTTGGAGCTCTCATTATTCTCTCTCTCTCTCACATACTCTTAGATACTTAGATTTTTCTTAGAGCACTCTTGGAGAGTGTGGATACTTGGTGATTTAGAGCAAGAAGGAAAAAGAAGAGTAGGAAAGCAAAGGTGGACATCGAGATCAGAAGCTACAACAAGATTTGATTGAAGGTACCGAGTTGCATGTATGTTTTCCTCACTATTTTTGGCATGCGTGGGTATGCATGTGGATTTTCCTAGCCTTGCCATTTCCCAGACAACCATGGTATTGTGGGTTTATTTCCATTGATTGTTTTCTAGTTGTTTCTCATTATTCCTTTAGATGCGGGTTGAGTTATTAGTTCCTGGAAGCCTTGGTTAGGCAAACGCTCTGGAAGCCCGAAAAACAACTATGGGTTGAGATACTAGTCTTGTAAGCCTTGGTTGGAAAAACCCTCTGAAATTCCTAGGTGGGTTGAGTTACTAGTCCTAGAAGCCCTAGTTGGACAAATACTCTAGAAGCCCTGTAATAGTTTGGGTTGAGTTACTAGTCCTGGAAGCCCTAGTTGGAACAAAGACTCTAGAGGCCTGGAAAAACTTGGATAGAGATCAATCCATGATGGTTAGTGATGTTTGATCGTGAGGTGGAATCACTAGTTTTGGGTTGAGACAGTTTGGTCTCTAGAGCCCTAGTTTGGTGTTGATTGATGTAGTTGATAAATTCCCACATTTATTCTTGGAATATGACATGGGGGTGATTGGCTGAAGTGAGACTTGGCTCAACCAATCTATGGTGGGGTGGAACGTGGAATTCCCATCTTCAGTTGGTTTTTATATTCAGAAATGAAGAGATCACTCCTTTGGTTTTGGTATGCAAATCTACTAGTTATTATGTGGATTTCATTGGTGTTATATCCATGGTATTTCTATTGTTATTATGCTGGTTATAAGCATGTATTTTATCAATGATGATGTATGGATCTATCTATGTTTTTTCCTGGAAATGAATAAAAAATGTATCTATGGTAAAATAAACTATATTGTATCTTATGATGTAGAGGAGAAATGCTTCTTCTCTATTCTTAGATTAGTAGGAGACCCCTATGTTTAAATTTGTTGTTTACTCCTGTAGATGCAATTTTTGTGACATGTTTGACAAAATTCCTATTATGGTTGGTCGGGGTACGGATGAGTTCCTGATTATGTGATTTCCTCCATGTATTTGTTTTAATGTTATTTATCCTCTCCTAAAGTTACAGGAAGTTTTGGTAAGTGACCTGGGATTAAGGGCTAAAAATGTGGCTAAAATCCTGGAGTTGTAGGCACAAAATTCACTGTTTGGGGTCCTAGACGCTACCTTTCCAAGGCTAGGCCGTAGCTAAGGGTCTATAGATGCTCCCTTTCCCATACACGCCTGCATCTAAGGCTCAAGAGGGTCAAAAATCAGTCCACCTTAAGGTTTCAGGGGTTTGGGAGGGTGGTTTACCTCATGAAGGTGTTGTTGATGTTGTGTAAGGTGCGTTTTTCGTGTTTCTGTCGGTTCAACTTCCTTAAGGTCATCTAGTAGGTTGAATCTCATATTATTAGCCTCTCGTCACATGTTTAACCCAGTTGGCCAGTTACTTGGGTAGATGTGGGAAGAGGGTGTTACAGAGAGGTATTAGAGCTAGGTTCAACTCTCAGACTGGATGGGTGGTGTGTTGATCATGCATTTATGTTGGTTGCATGTGTGTGTAGTATACTTGTGTTCTACATGTTCTTGTTGCATCCGTGTTGTGTTGGCCATGGTGGCGTCACCATGGAAGTTTTGATGGTGTTGTTGTCAAGATGTTGTCATGATTATATGACTGGTTATGTGTTTTTCACTCTTATGTATTGTCCATGCATGCTTGCCTACATGTTGCTACATATTGTGTATGCATTTCTTGTTTATGGTAGGTCACATATTGGTCATGATTGTGTGTTGTCAGTGTATTCTTTCTTATGTGATGCTATATGTGGGACATGCATTGGTAGTTCATGATTGGTTATGCATGTCAAGTGGGTGCATATGGTCAAGTTTGCATTGGTTTGGTGAAGGTTGTCGTGCATAAGTTCATTGTATGCAATTAGGTCATCATGAGAATTAATTGATATGTTATGATGCTAATGTGTTGGTTGAGATAAAGCAGGAGATGTAGATCGATAAGTGAAGTTGAAAAAATGGAATTTGGGGTAAGAGAAGATCATCATACAAGAATGTAGGTATGTGATTCATGGTTTTTGTAAGCATTAGAGTTACTTATATGTTTTTTATTCTATTATTTATGGTTACATATGTGATAAATGCTAGTTGATTAGTGTAGTCATATGCATTATGGTTATGTGTATGCCTTTCATTCTATTGATATTATGGTTACATATAGTATAGATGCTAGTTGATTAATGCAGTTATATGTACATGTGTCAAATAGTCATGAATGATAACAACCTATCATGGTATGCATTTTTATTTCCGTTTTATGTTAGAAAAATTATATATTGTTGATGAGCATGTTATTGGTTAACTTGTTGTTGTTGTATGATAGTTAGCTTGACGATTAGGTTACATGTTGCTGATGAGCATGATATATAAGTTTTTTTTGTTACATGGTAGTGAATTGATGGTTAGGGTTATGACATTCAGGCATGAGTCAAACAAATTTTGATTGTGTGTTGTATTATGTCTATAATTACTGTGCATGTGTGATTGTATGCATGAATGACATTTTCATATGGGTTTATTATGTGAACATATTAGCTAGTTTCTATTATGGACATCATGGATTTATTTATGTTTGAGTTGATATGATGAGAAGTCATATTGTGTTTATGTATATTGATTGTGCAAACAAGATAGCCTCCCCTAAGAAAAATCAAGGTATGAGTTGCTTATGTTTTGTACTTGATGCTTAATTGTTTGAATATGCGATCTATCTGGTGTTGAGTGTTTGGTGTTTATCATGTCATCTAGTTTTTATCTAACATGGTACATTTATAGTTTGTTGAATGTTTGATCAATTTTATGATATGAGCATGTGTCTATAAGATTGCATGAGGTAATAGTCTTGTTTTAGGATGATTGTACTAATAAAGTTATGTGCTGAGACAATTGATATGTACTTGGATGTAACTATGTGATAGTTGTAGTATTATGATTTTGACTATTGTTTGATTATGACATGGTTGTTAGTCTTGGAAAATTTGAATTGGAATTGATAGAGATGTTGTCTTGATGTTTGGCACATATGGCTGACTTGTGTGTTCAGTTACAGGAAGCATGATTGGCACAACAAAGTAAGATGATTAGCTTGTTGTTAAGTTTATTTATGCACTAACAGTTATGTGTTTATGGAAGTATGATGTAGGGGATTACATGGTGAGAGACAACCATGAAATATTGAAGAAGGCTTGGGATGAGATTTCCATTGGAAGCTTTGGGAACCCATGGGGAATTGAGTCATGGCGTTTGTTGCTACTCTTGTACTTTTGGTATCTTGTGATTGTTGCGCTTGATTTGTGGTCTTCATTGTGTCTAGTTCATGGCCATGCCATTTTATTGCAATGTCGTATTGCTTTGGTTTTTCATGGCCTTCCTCTTGTTTGTTCTTGTTCTTTCATTTTATGTTTTTATTTTCTTGGGGATTGGTTTGGGAAAAAGGAAAGTAATGGAGCTCGAAGAGAGATGGATAAAACCCAATAGGTAATGTAAGACTCGGATGAAGCTCAGTGCATGAGTAAGCACAATGGAAGGTAAGGATATGACAGTCGATTGGAATAGTTGAGTCCATTGTGGTAAATGGACAGTGGCAGAACAATCATGAGAAAGGTAAAGTAAATGGATCTAAGATAGCAGATGCCTCGGCTATGTTGGGAACTGTTGTTCTCAATATTGTGCATATTGTGCATGGATAAAGGAATTTCTCTCAGCCCTAACCTTATGATATATGATAATCATGTTGTGATTATAATTATGATGATGTCTATATATGTATATATGCATGTATGTATGTCTCTATCTCATGAGATAATGGTTTCTTTATGTTGATGCTTATATTTATATATGTGTGTATGTATGTTGTTGTCTGACAGGATCATGATTGTTTTATGCTAATTATTATATATGTATGTATGTATCTATGTATCTATGTCACTTTCTGACAGGGTTGTCAGGGATCATTCTTGTGGAGGAATGATTTCTTATGCAGGTGAATGGAATGAAGAGGTTCCTAGCTATGAGGAATCAAGTGGAAAGAGAAACTATGACAGATCTAGGAGGTCAGTATCATGTGGACATGAATTGATATTATATGCATGTATTATGCCTATGTTTATTTTATGGACAGGTAATTCTGAGGGGTATATCAAAGAAGTGAAAGTAGTGTGATCTGCGACATGCTAGGATAAGCATGGATCGTAGAAATACACTAGAAGAAAGGTTGATTATGGGGTCAATGTGTGGTCTATAAATGTAAAGTGCTATTGTCGTGTATATGTTGTGCACGTTGTATATTCAGTGATTGTATCTATGGTGATGTGTAATGTTTCATATGTAGTATTGTGTACATATGATGTTGTATGCATGTTATATATATGGTGTTGTGTGTTTAAAGTGCTGCAACAAACGGATCTATAAATGGAAAGATATTAAGCAGTGAAGTAAAGAGTTTGCTCCATGCATCCAACAGACAAGACAAGAACACGATTTTTGAATGAATTTTTATATTACAGGGCACCTGGGAGGAAACAAGAAGGTGTATCCGGATCTCCTCAATGGGATGGGTTCTTTGTAGTCCTCAGCACTTCAGATCTAAGCTTTCTCTCTCTTGTAGATGTAGAAAACCCAATGTAGAAGGTAGAGCTCAATGGGAGCAAAATGGCAGAAAAATGAGACCAACTGTATAGATCCAGAGTGATCTAGTATGCAACAAAGGTGAAGAATGAAGGGGAAAACCCTCCTATTTATAACAAAATATTGGGTCATTCTAGATCTTGGTGCATGATTAAAATAATGTTAACCAAATCTAGATCCACCTCTATGGAATATTTTATTATATTTGTTGGAGGGAAAGGGTGTTTGACTTGGGTCAAATCCCTTTATTAGTGAAAAATAAATAAATAAATGATTTATTTATCTTTTTAAGGAAGTGGTTGGGAGATAATCAAATAAATAATGATTTATTTGATTAATGATGGGTGATTTGGTCATATTTAACAAGGAATATTATCTAAATAAGATTTAAATAATTATTCCTAGAAAATAATAAGATAACTAAGGGTTTATCTCATTAATTTCTTTGTTTTTGGGTTAAACATGACTTGGAATAATAATTAAATTATGGTTTAATTAATTATTCCTCTTGGGGTTCCTATAACATAGTGGCCAGTTTTACTTGGGAGTCTTGGTCTTACATGGTGTACTTGGGTCCATCTAATGATGAGTTAGATGTCCAAGTCATTAATAACGACACTTTGACGTGCGAGTGTCGAGAACAAATCGTATGACCGAAGTATGTTGTAAGAAGACAATCACTAGACAACAAAAGGGTATGTCAGAGAGAGAAATATGAGGTAGATAATGTGCTGAAGGACTAGACCCTGAGGAGACGAGACTCGCAGGTGCAACAAGTCTCTGTTATGAGAGGGTACCTGTGCTGAAGGCGGCGGGGGAGGCATACCTATGCCCGCCGTGACAAAGTACAAAAGAATAGTGTGTCCAGTGAACAAGGGACCGAACCATGGAGTACAGCTGGCATAATCAAGAGCCAGATAAAAATACAATGAATAGTCTCACATACATGCTGTGCCTGGGATAACAGCCAGGACTAGTACAATATCATCCGAGTACATGAGATAAATACAACCCAAATGCCCCCTGTAAATGGGGAAGGGCTCACAAAATCTGACTGATACATGCAAATCATAGAGGTGCTGCAAGTGGCTAAGGCCAACATCATCAAAATCTGGAGCGGCATCAAAGGCTGCAATGAAGAGGTCATCCGGGCATGTGGGGGGCTACCTGCGGGGCCACCCCCTCATGAGGGCTGAGACATCTCACACACGCCCGGGAATCATCAAGAGCTGCTGCTGGGTCACTGGACTGTCCAGTATACGAATCTCAATCATGCTGAAAGGAGCTGGAGAAGCAATCAAGTCAAAGGGAGGTAAGAAATCCCCCTGCCTGATCCGAGGCACCGAACAAAAGTGGAAGCTGGAACCCAGGTACACCGCCCTCTAGACCTTGCTTCTGGAATAAGTGTGTTGAGGTCGACAGAAGGAGGCCCGCCTTAGGTGAGGCAATGAGAGATCCTCAACTAAGGCACGAGAGAATAGCAATAGAGCGACGGACAGACTGACACTAATGATGATGGCGGAAATGGGAAGGGTGGAGTGGCGAATGGACGACTTCCCTTGTTAGAGCACAAAGGGCATGAATGACATGGCAGCGACTGACACAATATCGAAAGGGACAGGGGACAGTGGGGCTGAGGGTCATGAGATGCGACACGAGAGAGGAACCAAGCAAAATGAATGGAGGGCTATAGTAGGGTGTAAAAGAATGCAGGATAGACTCCATGAATGCAATGATGACTCAACTCGGATGCTCTAAGCAAGGGCGACTAGATAGTGCTGCCACACAATAAAGGCCCCAATGGGGGGTCGTAGAAGCATGAGTACAAGGTGGGTACTCATGACGAAAATCATCACGAACATGGACAAGTAAGGGGGCGATACGGTGCCCCCAGTACAAGTGTCGTAAGCGAGGAAATTCGATTTTGAATGGAAGGGAGGTAACTGCATGTTGGACGAAGATGGGTCCTGGTGCAGTAGAAAAAATGAAACAACAGATGCTGGCTATCTAAAAGAAAAATAAAACATGCATTTCCGAGGGGAAATGTTAAGGGTAATATTTCTTAAGATAGAGTGCATTGCGAGGGTTAGGAAGGGGATGGCCTTCGAAATCCTCTAAGAGGTATGCCCCTTTTCCAAGATCCTTACTAATGATGTAAGGGCCTAGCCATAATGAGTCAAACTTCCCATGACCCAGGACATCATGGGCCTGGTCATAGACTAGAACAAGGTCGCCTTCATGAAAAGTGCGAGGTTGGACTTTTCGGTCATACTGAGCTTTGGTGCGTTTTTTGGCCGCTTCCATGGTTTGTAAGGCAATACGGCGGTCTTCGGAGGCACGCTCGAGCATGATAAGTCGTTTTTCTAGTGGTTGGGTGTCAGGGAGAAGTTCAACGGCTAGTTGTAGAGAAGGAATTTCACATTCGATCGGTAAAACCGCCTCCTCTCCAAAGACGAGGTGGAAAGGAGTGAACCCGGTGGCGGTTTTGACAGAGGTTCGATAGGCCCATAAGGCAGGAAAGAGCATGAGATGCCAGTTGGTTTTGTGCTTATTCACTGTTCGTTGAAGCATCGTCTTGAGGATTTTGTTGACTGCTTCGACTTGGCCATTACCTTGGGAGTAATAGGAGGAGGAATATTGGTGCTCAAAACCCAACAGTGAGGATAGCTCACGCCATATCTCATCTTCAAAATGTCTGCCGTGATCAGAGACCAGTTGCTTGGGAACCCCGAAGCGAGCTATAACATGGTTAAAGAAAAAGAGAGTCGCGGTAAGCTAGCAGGTAGTGTTGTTGAGAGCAGTGCTTTGTAGCCTCGGCCCATTTGGTGGCCATTCGACCGCCGATGATATACTTGTAACCAGCGGATGGTGGCGACACTCCATAAAGTCGATGGCCCATTTACAAAGGACAGTGGAAACGATCGGATGGAGGAGAATTGGGTAGGGCTCTGCTTTGGGCGAAATGTTGGCGGTTAGGTGGTGTTTGGCCCCTTCAGTACAATCCTTCGAAGATAACAGAGGAAGGCCAAAAATACCGGCGCGCATTATTTTTTGGGCGGTAGCAAGACCGGAGAGGTGGCCACCGCAAGCGCCGCTATGGCAGGCATTAAGGACCTGCTCAGCTTCAGCGTGTGTGAGGCAACGGCGAAGGACCGTATCGACCCCGCGACGATAGAGGTCGTCACCAATAAGAAGGTATCGGGGGGCTTGGTGTCGGATACGTCGACGAGCCTCACGGTCAAGGCGGAGAGCGAACTTTTGGGTTCGCAAATAAGTAAGAATATCGCCGTACCACGGGTCATCGGAAGTAATGGCAAACAGGTGTTCATCAGGAAAATCGTCATTAACGGGAGGGTCTTGCGATCCGGTAGGTAATTCAGAAATAAGCTCAGCGAGGGCTAAGCCTTTCTTACTTTTTGGGGTGACAAATTCGAGGTCGAATTCCTGAAGGATAACGACCCAACGGGCATACTTCCCAGTAAGTATACGACGACTCAGTAGGAAGGCCATGGGGTTGGAATTTGTCACAACCTTGGTGGAGCGCAGGAGGATATAATGACGAAGTTTTTGGACTGAGAACACGATAGCCAGCGCTAATTTCTCGTCATAGGAATATGAGACAGGGGGTCCCACAAGGTTCTTACTAACATAGTAAATCACATGCTCGATGCCATGGTCATCCTCTTGGATAAGGACTCCAGCGACCGAATAGGTGGAAGCGGAGATATATAGGATGAAGTCCCGATTAAAGTCAGGAGGGCGAATTAAGGGAGCAGATGTGAGAGCTTGTTTGAGGGCATCGAAAGACTCGTGAGCATGGGTATCCCAAACGAAGGGGATATGGGAGCGTAGGAGTCTAAGGAACCCGTGCGCGGTGGTGGCATAGTCAGGGACGAACCGACGAAGGAAATTAGCTTTGCCTTGGAGGCTTTGGAGCTGGCGGAGGGTACGCGGGATGGGGAGTTCAAGAATGGCTTGAACTTTCAAAGGGTCGAGAGTGATACCGTCCTTAGACACGATGAAGCCCAGGAGGCGGCCGGCAGGAACGCAAAAAACGCATTTCAACGGGTTAAGTCGGATATTATACTTGCGACATCGGAGAAAAATGGTGCTCAAATCGTGTATATGTTGCGCCCGATGCTTAGAACGTGCCGTGAGGTCGTCTAAGTAGGCAAGGATAATATGAGCTAAGTCGTGGAAGCAATAAGACATGGCCCGTTGAAAGTTGGCGCCGGCGTTTTTTAGGCCGAAAGGCATGACCCGGTAAGCGAAAGTTCCCCACGGACTAATGAACGCGGTTTTTAGTTGATCAGCAGGACGGATAGCAATTTGGTTGTATCCGGAAAAACCACCCATGAAGGATAGGATCTCATGCCCCGCACACTCGTCAATGATTTGGTCGATGAACGGTGTGGGGAAGTTGTCTTTGGGACAGGCTTTGTTCAGGTCGCGAAATTCCGTGCAGACACGAATGGTGCCTTGTTTCTTGAGAACAGGAACGGGGTTAGAAACCCAAGTGGTGTATTCGATGGGGTAAATGAAACCAGCCTGCTTGAGCTTGTCGATTTCGGCTTTAATAGCGTCACGTCGGGAAGGATGAATGGGTCTCATCTTTTGACGGACTGGCTTGGCGTCCGGCCAGGTGTCGATATGATGCTCGACAATGGCAGGATCGAGTCCGGGCATTTCAGAATAGGACCAGGCGAAGATATCGCGGAATTCTTTGAAAAGCTGGGTGTAAGTTTCAATTTCTTCCGGGGTGCATTGGGCACCCAATGTGATGTATTCTTCGATTCCTGGTGTGGCCGAAATGTTAACTTTGATGGTAGACGAGATATTGGCCATGTTCCCTTCTTCGAAAGCGTCAGGTGCAGGAATGGGGTTTTTGAACCAATCAACTGCATGGGGGATGAAGTCTTTGGTTTCCACAGCGTATTGGTCGTGGGATGGCTGTGGGAGGAAATATGCGCGATGGTGCATATCATCCCAGGGAAAGTCGGGGTTGGTCATGGCTTCCATGATGTCTTCATCAGATTGGAAGATGGGAAGATTGGAGGCAGAAGGGACACCCGAGGGAGTAGTGGTGGGGAACGGTTCATCATGAGGAGAAGGGCTCATATGGGCGATATCAACAGATCCAAGGTCGGCTGAGAAGCTGAGGGGATCGGTAGGTTGAGTGGCTGGTGAATTAGGTCTCAAGGATGATGACAGATACAAAATGGTGACTGAGGGCTCCGTTGGCTTAAAAGTGGGAGGCGGAATGTGAATGTCCTTTGGTCCGATCGAAGCGGCCTTGAATTGGCGGTACAAGTCCAAGGAGGAACGGTACTCGTCAAGGTGGGGACAGAGGTGGGTGTAATGGCCGTGAAAATCGCACAAGGCACAAGGGTGGTTTGTGCGCAAGTGTTTGAGTTTTGGGAGGGAGGTGGGGATAGTGACATGGACTTCTGGGAGATCAGAGTCGGGGAATGTCTCGTTGACCAGAAGCTTGAGGTGGGGCAATTCAGGACACATGTGAGTGGCGTGACCGACGACATCACACAAAGCGCATCGAATGGCGGGCTTTGGTGGTCGTGGGGGGTTACGGGATGTTGGGGGGGCTGGGTCGTTATGGGTTGCCCCTCTGCGGGTTTTGCCTGTCTTCTCGGGAGCCGGCACAACAGGAGAAGGGTCCGGTGGAGGTGCTGGGGGCACAGTGGCTATGGAGGAAGCGAGGGGGATCGGTTGAACCGGTGTCAAAGCCATATAAGGTTTGGGGAGACCAAGGGAGGTGGCGGCTAGGGGGTCAAGGTACCAGACCGGAATGCCCAAGGTCAAGTTAGGGAGAGAGAGGGTGGCCATGACGGGGACAGAAGATACTCCAGGAGGGGGAGCCAAGAAGGGGATCTGTCCAGCGGGGTAATGACCAAGAGGTACGGCTCCGAGATGGGCAAGGCCAGGGGGAACCGAGACGGGAGGATGAAGAGGGTCGGGGATACCAGCTGTGGGGGGAGGGCCAGAAGGAGAAGGTCCGGCTGGCTGAGATGAATGGCTAGAAGCGGGTCGCGGAGGGCGGGGAGGAGGTTGCGGACTAGCCGAGGCAGGCCGCTTATGGGTGGCCTGAGACGATTGCATCATGCAATCATTCGACAAGCTGGGATCGGTAACAGGAGGGGGGGGAAGGCGAGGGAAAGTACCAAGCAGGGTAGAATCTTTATAGACGTCGGGGGAGACACTGGTCAAGGAATCGACGGTTTGCTTGTTGGCTACGGAAGAGATGGTCGTCTCGGAGGGGGTCGGAGACGGCGGCTCATGATAAGATAGCTGGTCAATGGTGACTATCTTCCCATTATGTGGAAAAGACATCTTGCGGAAGACCGCGGATGGGACAGCAGACATGGCATAGGTGTAGCTTCGCCCCAATAGGATGTTGTAGTCTAGAGGGGCGTCAATGACTTCGACATCAACGCAAACAGTCTTACCGGCGAGGGTGATGGGACAGTTACGAAACAGGCCAATAGGCTGGGAGGTATGACCGTCCCACGCTCGAAGGGTGATCGTGGAAGGGGCCAGCTCAGGGGATCCGAGTTGCTTCCAAACCGAAGCGGACATCACACAGGTGGATGCCCCCTCATCAATTATACACCGGGATACCGTGGCATTCCGGATTTTGATAGGGAGTTGGAAAGCAACGGAAGGAGGAAGAGGGGGATGGTCCGATTGGGTGGCGTCAAAAACAATCATTTGGTTGTCAGCAGGAGCGACGGAAGGGGAAGGATCGGAGCGCATCATAAGGATCTGGTAATCAGAGGAACCAGAAATGGACGAGGGTGTGGCTGCATGGCTGTCAGGGGGTTGGGTAGCCACGAATCCCTGTTGAGGGAAAGGATCAGTGAACACAGCTGGCTGGGTAGTGGCCACAGTAGGAGGAGCGTGAGGGGAGGCGTGTTGTCCGCGCAATGTGGCTTGAGACTCCCACATCTGTCGCATCTGGGGTAAGAGAGGGCAATCGTGAGTGTAGTGGCCGTAAACACCGCAACACGAACAGGGCTTGTTTGTGCGAAGCGGCCTGTCCGGCCTGGGCGGAATGCCCTGAGGCTGGTTGCTAGTGTTAGGGTCCGGACCAGAATTGGGACCTCGGTTACCGGGGGCAGATGGGTTCTGGTTGCCTCTCCGCCTTCTGTGAGAAGAAGGGGGATTAAACGCACCCTGCTGCGCAAATACTTGCCCTGGAGGGGGTTGTAAGGGCTGTTGCAGGTGGTGAGGAGGCAAGGGAGGCGGAAACGCATATGCTGGAGGAGCTGGCGCACCAGGTTGCGGATAAAAGTAAGGGTTGGGTTGGGCAGCATTGAGGTAAGCAGGAGGTTGGGCAAAAGGAGGAGGCATGCCGTATCCTGGATACATGTTGCCGGGAGGGGGCAGAGTGCTAGAGGTGCTGGCCCCTCCCTGAGGAGGGCCATGGCTCATAGGAGGATGAGCAGAGGGGTGGAAAAGAGATCCAACAATACCGTCGGCGGAATGAGATGCCCCCGGGGCGTTAGCGCCACCGGGCCGGGGGATGTCAGGAAGAACGGTATAAACATAACCAGAGTGAGCATAGATCAGGTCATATTTTAAAGCTATTTGGAGGGCGGCTTCTTCAGATTGAGGAAAATGAGAGGCGACATCTTTGCCGATGGGAGACGGGAGGGTGCGAAGGAACCAGTCCATGTAAACCCGATCTTCAAAGGGAGGGGCTCGACATAAGCTCCGTCTTCGTCGCCATTCTTGAACATGGGCAGAAAGGCGTGTGGAAGAGGATTGCTTAAATGAAGTCAAGAGCTCCGTACCAGTGTCGTATCGGAGAGGGAGCTGGAAGTATGACAAGAAGGCTTGGGCAAGAGTCTCGAACGTGGTATGGGAGGAAGTGGCCTGTTCGACATACCATTTAGAAGCCTCGCCGGTAAGCGTGCGTTGGAACAAACGAAGACGGATGGAGTCATCGGTAATGGAGTTGGAGGAACACCACATGTGGAAAGACCGGACGTGATTGGTTGGGTCTTCGCCATTAAGGCCCTCGAACTTAGGGATATCAGAGGGTAACTTGGTGGGCATAGTGGGCCGGGTAGCATTGTGGTGAATGGGGTCGTTAATCAACTGATGGAAATCGGGGAGGCTGAGGCCTGCAATGTACGGCAGCACAGGGGTGGCCGGAGTAGTGGTTGTGACGGTTCCGCTAGAAGTAGGGTCGGCATTGGGGCCTGAGCATGAAGGCCCTTCGTCCTCCTCCCCATGTTGAAAGGTAAAAGGGGAAGTAGGTAGAAGGGGACACGAGGAATCGGGGAGAGAGGTCGGTGCCGGACTCGAGGAATGGACTGGCTCGACGACGACGGTGCGGGCAGTCGATCAACCGGAAACTGAGGATGAAGGCCAAGAAGTCTCCGGGAAAGGCGCCTTGGGGGCGCAATGATGACAGGAAGAAGGAAACCGACAGGGGCAACAAGGGGATAGAATCAATTACGGTCAAGGGCAGAAAAGGTGCAGTGACAATTGATTTTAGAGTCTTTGCCGAGCGGTGTTAACCAGGCGCTTCTTCACTTAGGGTCAGTGTGTGGCGTGCGTTAATTTTAATTTTTAAACCCTTTCCGTTGTTGAGAGCAAGAAAAAGTGTGCTGCGTAGCTGAAAATAAACCTACAGAGAACAGAAATAAAATGCTGAAATAACAGAGAAATAAAAGCTACGTATGCATCTATCTAACCCAAGAAGGTGGGTCTCTCACAACTATGCTGAAAAAGAAAGGGAAAAACTATGGAAACACACACAAAGGAAGCTCAACAGATCTAGGGTCAAAGGGGACAGAGATCTGGAGGATAAAGCTGCAGACAAGGGGTGCAGATCACAGCCAAGAGACAGAGGCAAGGTGGCTGGAAAAAGGGAAATCAGCAAAAAACCAGGGGGGGGGGGCAAGGCAGAGGCCTTTGGAAGAGGTCCAAACAAAACGACAAGAGGTGATTTGAAAGGAAAAGAGGCGGATTTCGATGGATCTGAAAGTGAGGTAACAGATCTGGAAAAAGAGGGGGCTGAAGCTCTGAAACCGACGGCTGAAACAGCTGAAACTCTTCCACAAAAAGTGGAGGGTACTAAAGCCCTAAGGGACTGGGTTCCCACTTAGATGAGTAAACACAGATCAGATCTTGGTCAAGGCGGGCTGAGACAGAGGCTGGAAAACCCTGGCAGAGGCTGCAGCAGAACCCAGAAAAATTACAGAAAAAATGCTGGAAAAAAGGCAGGTCGCAGGTTCTGACCTGATCTGAGTTGAGGTCGCAGGAAACAGGCCAAAAGGTGCGTCCAGGTCGCAGGTTTTGGGCCAAAAGGTGCGACCCCCCGTTCCGGC